>VZRH01005117.1:61803-81074 GCA_013397555.1 Urocynchramus pylzowi
AAAAAAAAAAAACAAGAATTTAAAAAAATTTTTAAAAAAAAAAAAAAAAAAAAAAAAAACAAAAAAAAAAAAAAAAAAAAAAGGAAGGGAACTTCAGAGCATAAAAGAGATGAGAAGAAAAGCTTTTCTGAATTTCTTTGATGAATCACTCCACCGTACTTTTGAGCGTACAATGACAGATTTCAGGCAAAAAATAGGAGTCTCTGAAGTGTCTTGCACAGTGTATGAGCTTCTCCTAGAGATGGCTAAAATCAATACTAAGGAGAAATAAAAAATAAGAAAAAATTGCATCTTTATGTTGCTTCCATTGCCATGCTCTGGCTAACTTCACTGTGTCTGAAACTCAGCTGTGTGGTTCAGTCCAGCTCAGGGGAAGTTACAGTTCTCCAAATGTATCACCTCCCTCTTCCCCACAGTAAATAGCCAAGTTCAAATGCTACACCAAGCCTGAATCTTTGGCCATGCTATAGAAAATGCCTTTTTCCTGAAGTAGTTGGTCTGGGGTACCACACTCCACCACTTCTCCTCTCTCCAGGACTAAAACTCTGTAAAACAAGGAGAGGGGGAAAAAAAAGGAAAAATAGTCATAAGAAGATCCAGAAAGTGAACATGGATGTATGTGTACAGAGACCGCAGCATAGCCATTATCTGCAAGTGAAGACACTGCTGACTGTATGAACAGGCTGAGGTTCTCACTGTCCTTCCCCAGCTCCCTGCAGATGGTCTGTGTGGTGCATTGTTTATGTAGCACATGGTCAGCCAGCCACCTGCAGACACAGCACATATTACCCATCTCCTCCTGCAGAGGAGGCTCTGGACTGTGCTCTGAGCCAGCCAGAAGTGAGCTGGCAGCACTTCTTGTCAAGGTGTGCGAGGGCCTGTAAGACCCTGCAAGACCTGGGATAACCTTCCCTTAACACCTCTCCACACCAACTGCTGTTACACAGCTTCTGTGACAAACAAAAACATGCAACTGGCACAAGGAAGTCCACCAAGTGTGTGGTCAGCTCATTGCTAAAACTCTGTTCCAGCTCCCCTCATGGACAGAAGGTACCGCAGAGATGGTCACCAAGCCCCTGGCAGGGGCTGCTGCCTGGTGTCACCACTGCCACGGCTGAGCTGGATGTTTCCCTGCTGGCAGTGCTCCTCTCTCTGATCTCTCACTCCTGACAGCACAGAGGGCTACAAAAGTACACTGAAATCCTAGCAGTGGTCACTTTCCCCTTCTGTGATAAAAGGGATGAGAGTCTAAAACTGAAATATGAGACAACTTGGCCCTCAAGCACACCTTAGCAAGGCAGCTGCACACAAGGGAGGATGTATGACCTGAAGTGATGGAAAGTGGAACACCAAATGAACTTTAGAGGGCAGGATCTGCCCCTTAGGACTCCCTATGCTGTCTGTGCCTAAATTAGGGCAAGACCCAGGAACAGACTCCTGTCCTTGCTTCTCTCCCCTTTTCCCAGTTTGCCCAGGCAGGAACAGCACAGTAGTGTAACAGAGGGACCAGAGGAGCTCCCCAGCCCAAGCACAGACAGCACAAGCCAGAACACACACACCCTACCCCTCAAAACAGGGATTCCAGAAGCTCTGTGCAAAGGTGGCAAAACAAACCAGTAAACATCCAACTAACACAAAGATTGCCATTTAAGTGGAGCACAGTGCAGGTCACACAGTCAGCAAGGTAAAAGCAGCATCACTTTACCTCGTGTAGTCCATGATTGTGTTCAGACGATGTGCTATAGTTAACACAGTACATTCTTCAAATTGAGACTTTATAGTTGACTGTATGAGCTTATCTGTTTCAAGATCAACAGCAGCTGTGGCTTCATCCAGAACCAGGATTTTGGACTTCCTGAGCAGAGCTCGTGCCAGGCACACAAGCTGGCGCTGTCCCACACTGCACAGATGGGATGGGAGCATGGGGAGAAAAGTCAGAACAAGTTTAGAGCATTCATTAGTATTCATTTTGAAACCTGTCAATTTCTTGTTCTAAAGATAAGGTGGGTCTTACTATTTCCCTGCAGAATATCTAACAGCATCTGAAACTACATCCCCCTCAAATGAGGTCGTGGCAATGTAGTAGGAGAATACAAATTTGGTTTTGGCATAAATGCATCAGGCTGATTCACTGCATCAGTGCAGTGTAGAGGACTGGACTTTAAATGGTTTCTACATACTCAATATGTTCAACCCTGATAAGGTGCAAATATTAAGTGAACAGCTTCCTTAGAATAATGCTGCTGATTAAATGCTTTCCAAGGCTGCCCAAGCTGACAAACCTCCCAGCATTCAAAGTATTTCTTAAATTTATTTGAAATTCCCAAACTTAAGAGCTGAAAACACGTTGAATAAAACCTAGTTGGTTGATTGCCTAGTCACAAATTAAGAATTCTCCAGCTGCCTCCCTAGATTCTCATACAGGGCTGGGGCATTAGAACTTGCACAAGTACACCATGATTCAGTTCAGCACACACTTTCTTTGACCTACCTGAGGTTCTCACCACCCTCAGCACACTCATGATTCAGTTTATCAGGAAGGGATGATACAAAGTTCTTCAGGTGAGCCAATTCCAAAGACCTCCAAATGTCTTCATCAGAGTGTTGGTCAAAAGGATCAAGATTCATACGCAAAGAGCCAGAAAACAATATTGGATCCTGGTCATGGAAAGAGGTAATTGACAATGGACACAGAACATGGTAAGTGCTCCACAAATATTTCTTAGATAACAAAAGGAAACAACATGTACAGATGTAGTTGCAAGCAAGCTAATATACTGCCTTAAGGAATGAGGGCTCCTTTTTTTCCAATAAAAAGTTATTCTCCCTCACTCTTATTCCTTACTCTTCTTGGGGGCCTGACCTCTTCCCTTTGCAGATGCTTGCAGTTCAGACCTTTCCACTAGTCAGTAACTCATGAATTCAGAAGAAAACCCCAACAAAACACAGCAAACCAGAACACCCAAATGCCAGCCAACTTTCTTTTTACTGGACCTCTAGGCTAAAAGAGTCCCTCCCTGGTCAACCTTCTGTCAGCAGGGACCACCAGGTCAACTTTTCACTTCTTAGGGAATTAACCATCTGTAAATATTTCAAAACTCTTCAGCTGCAGTATGAATGAAATTACTCCCTTTTTTTTTGGTTTTTTTGGGTTTTTTTTCTCAGACAGGAAGAAATACTACTTTGGAATAACTGATGCAAACAATCAAAAGGAGAAAGCAAAGTCCCCCCCCCAAGATTTCCAAAAGAGGTGATACATAAAACCTTTCACAGTGAGATCACTAGTTTTTGCCAGTGTGCTGCAATAGTAATTGAAAACATCACATTTTATAGTCATATTTTGAATCAGAACAGGCAATAAAGACTACACAGTAAGAACAAAAACACTTGAAACTAAATCCAATGCTCATAAAGCTGTATTTCCAAATGTTTAGGACTATCAAACCCATAGCTGGCTGGGCTAGACTGGGATGGTTTCTGTGTAAGAACAGCACTGATAGCACACACTCTGCCCAGTTCACAAAGGGATCCCAAGCATGTGTTCAGCTGGGATCAGCCCTTCCCACTCAGGCTGAGCTGTCTGTAGTCTGTAAGTAATCAGCTCCTGAATCCAGAGGCCAAGGTTTTGTTTTTGTTTTTTCCACAACATGGCTCAGCCACAGCCAAGTTCCTATTTGTTACCTGGCTCAGGCAAATTGAAACCAGCCTAGGGAAAAAAGCTTGGTTTCAAGTTCATGAAAGGACAAGCTGAAGTGACTGAATTTCATAGCACAGATCAGAGGAGGAATAACAATTTTCTCCTCAGTACTTTATGGAAAGAGCAAAGAAGTTTAGATAATGGCAGGATTTTGCACCTACCTGAGGGATGATGGTGATCTTGAACCGCAAGTCATGGAGCCCTATCTTGGCAATATTAATCCCATCAATAATAATTTCACCTTCAGCTGCTTCATTAATCCGAAACAAACCCAAAGTAAGTGAGGATTTTCCAGCTCCTGTTCTTCCAACTATTCCAATCTGTTGGGAAGAAATACAAGAACAACTTACTCTGGGAAAGAGTTAAAGCATTTCCACCTGAAACGCACACATTGTCATACTTTTGGCGTTATCCACACACCAAAAGCATTCAGTTTCACACTGTATGTTTTACTTCCCAGTTAGACTGAAGTCTTGATAAATTCTTTTCAAATATAAAAGACTGCTACTTTGTATGGCTGATACACCTCTTGCCATCTGTCCATTCTAACCACCTGAGGTACATTCTGCCCATATTTGTAGGTAGAAAGTGTGCACTCAGGAGAAAACCAATGCCCAGTGGGCTACCACAAATAAGGAAGCTGGATAGTAGATCTCTCACAGCTGCCTTTTATGCTGCTGTGCAAGATCACACTATTAATAGACATCAGAATAATATGCAGGCATCCTATTCTCTGCATAGGACATAGGACTGGGCAAGGAGGCAGGAGAAGAAACACACAAATCAGCTTGGCCAGATCCAGAGAAACTGTTCTGAAGTCCCATTTTTTCCTGCAGTCTCACCTTGCAACTTCTGCCTCACTAGATCAGGCTTCCCCCCTCTACTGTAGGCTATTTTCCTGAGATTATAATTAACTTAATCTCTCTGCAACCTACTCCTCTTTGCTTATGGCAAACAAATTAGCAAAATTCCCTGGGAAGGGGAGACAAGACAGCATAAACCTCAACTCCCAATGAAACCAGGACAAATGATACTTGGCAGCCCCACATAACAGTGTTTCTTTATCTTTGATGCAGAATACACCTTGCAAAGGCTGAGAACCCACAACATCTGCAGTTACAGCAGGGCTGATCCCACAGAAGCTTTTCTAGTTCTTAAGAACCCCAGACACATACCAGAACAGGGTTAAACCTCTCTTCTGCTTATGCATACAGACCTGTGAACTCAGCACTCTGCCATGAATTCAGTCATTACCTTTTCACCCCCATTGATGGTAACATTTATGTTTTTCAGAACCAGGTCCAAGTCCTCACGGTAGCGCAAACCATAGCCTCGGAACTCCACCTTCCCCTCCTCAGGCCAGCTGCTGGCTGGGGCTGTTTGCTCAATGCTCCACTCAGCCTGGAAGAGCCACACAAACACCTCTGATCAGCTCCTGCTTCAACCAACACAGGCTCAGAGGACGCAGATTGCAATTAAGAAAAATCCTTCTTAGGGGCTAATTTGCAAAAGGAACTGTGATGAGGAGAGGAGAGTTGTCTCAAGACAGATGAAATGGTGAGGGTAGCCAAGGGCTTGGCTATCTCAAGTCCCACTTGCTGGATAAACTTCCCTCTTGCCAATGGCAGAATCATGCAGGCAGCACACTTTCAGACAACCTTTCTGTACATCCCACCATGGCAAGGAAACCTCCGGGGCAGCCACACATGCAACTAGAAGCAGTTAGGCTGAGACTGTACACTAAAACATCCATAAGCTGGTAAAAAGTTGCTGCCTCAGCCTCCCACAGGGGTGAGAAAGAACACAACCCACTACATTCACTGCCACTGCCAAATAAAAAGGCTTTTACATGTATCAACACTGGTCTGCTACCAGAATTTGAGAAAAACATCTAGGAAAGGTCTTCATAATGTTTGGCTGCAAAAATAGTGACTCAGGTCAGGTTCAATTGACAGGCAAAGCAAAGAGAAGACCCAGGGAACTCTGTAACCATAAAGGGAACAACTGCACATTAAATGAATAATGAGATTTGAATCAAAACAAAAAAGTAAAACCTTTTTATTCCCCATACTGAGTGCAAAAGAGAAGCACAAAAACATGAAGTCTTAGGTAACCAAAACATTTGTGCTACCCTACTGCTTAGCCTTGAACATAAGAGCACATTTCCTAAATAGCACTGTGTAAATACCAGTAGGTACACCACAAAATCAGGAACTTCCCACTGAGACCCAGCCCATCCCTGGCAGGCACTCACAGCCCTGAGCTCTGTCCCACCCCTCAGCTGAGAGCACAGGCCCATCCTTCAACCCACTCAGTGGGCAGCTGAGACCTCAGAACAGGGCACTGGCTTCCACAAGTGTGGTAGACAGTTCACTGTACCTCCTTCTCCATTTCAGCATATTCTTTGACTCTTTCAACAGCAACAATGTTGGTTTCCAGCTCAGATGACATGCGAACCAGCCAGTTCAAGTACGCTGTGATCTGCAAGGAGGAAAGAAGTCAGAGAGCAGTTTACACTGAATAGGTTACCTGTAATAAATGTAAAACATGGAACAACCAGAGCACTGCAATTTCATGGAATGCATAAACACAGGCAAGATCTTGGCTAATCAGTGCTGGACAGGAGGAAAGCCTAAATGCCTTAAAGATGCATAGGACGAGACACCTCAGCACATCCCTTCACACAGGGAAAGCAAAGAAGAAGAAGAAACTTCCCAGCATCTCCTCAGATATTATTTGCAATTATTATTTTCTATGTTCTTTATATTAGTCTTCTATCCAAAGCCGTATCAAGGCTCTGACTTTCTGATGCAGTCTAACGATTCAGAGGTTTTGCTCTTTTTAGAAAAGACAAAATTACCTGCAGCGAGTAGGACACTGAGAGGCCAACCAGCCCTGCACTGAGTTTGTTGCGTGCAATCACTGCAAACAATGCTGCAAACAGGACGATGCAGTTCCCCACGTACTCCAGACGGACTGCCAGCCACCTGCAAGGCACAAACACATCTTTCCAGTACTTCACCCACAGAGATCAGAGATGTGGACAACAAATGGTCTGTTACACATCTTTTTTTTGTAAGATTAATAATATGGCATGTGTGCCCTGCTAGTGACACAGGCACTGCAAGAAGTTTGAGGACCTGCTTCAGCAGTGTGTGAATCTAGAGGCATCCAAAATTTAATGAGTCTTTCAGATGCATAAATTCCTGTCTTAAATACAACTGCTTTCTGAACATAGGGATCAATAAAACAAAACTTTTAAAATAATATAACCCAGAAGCAAGGCAGGAACTCTCGGAAAGGTGAGAGATTCAAAAGTAGTTTTAATTTCATCACAGAAGTTTGAACAAAACATCTCTGAAACGGATTTATCCACAGAGACAAGCATGGCAAGAGCTGAGACAGGTAAGGAGCACAGCCAGTAGATCCATGTCCTCCCCAGGTAACTGCTTTTCCACACTGTAGCCCCACTGGTACCTGTTTGCAACAATGCTTGGATAATAAGCTTTCTGATTCTCATCCACCTTCATGTCATTCTGCTTGATGAAGCGTTTCTGCTCCTCAAAGGCTCGGATGACGCTGACTCCCAGGAGAGTCTCGTTGAAGTGGGAGTACACAGGAGAACGGCTGACAGACTCAAGGCGCTTGAGCTGCCGTGACGTGGCCACATAAAACCTCTGCAAATCAGAGTATGAGAATTATGGTTATATCCAGATTGTCCGGAAAGACAAGGGGAATCATAAACAGCTCCCTGCCATCTGGACTGTTGGTGACAGATTCAACTTACACATAGGAATACACACCTTCTCCAACACTTTCAGGCCTAAAGGACACAACATACACTCTGCTATCTTTAAACAACTGCCAATCAACCCATCTCATGCCAGAGCCATTTTCTCCTCTTTATTTTATCTTTGCAAGTTTAGTCCAACAGTATAAAACACACATATCACCACTTTAAGGTTTACTAATGAAGCCAAAAGGATTTACAAACTCAAGAGCCAAAGTCAAACCCTAGCCACTTTTCTTTGATCTGTGCTGGCTCTATCAGTTTCTAGGAGTGAAGCCAGAGTGAAGCAAGCACACCCTGCCCACACAGGACAAGAGTAAAAGACTGCCACCCACTCTACTGCTCTTAAGACAATATTTTAATGAAACAGGCACATGAGCAGTACACACACATACCCCTCTAAAGGTTACTCTCATGTTTGGAAAGCAGTCACAGAAAAGCCCATGTTTTCTTTATTTGGGCTCTGAGCAACAAGCTACACAAAATTTGCCACAAAATCTAATGATACTTTTATAAAGTAGGTATTAAAGGATTAACTTCTGCACAGAAGTCATTTTACACTTGACAAAGGAAGGAAATGCTGTGCTAATGTCAGATCATCAGTAAACCATGCAAAGCACAGTCAGTTAAGCATGACTCAAACCCAACACAATAAAATCCTTCCTCGTGCAGGGTAAGAACAATCTTCAATAACAGAACATGTGACTGCTGGTCCTCGTTTCCTCAAGTAACACCCTTTACCTGCACAAACAAGTAGACAAGTCCCAAGGGTGGAATAATGACAGCAGCTATAGGCGTGGCCAGCAGAATGATGATACAAGCCCCAATCACATTAAATGTGGAGCCCATGAACATCTTGATGATGGGTGGAATGGTGGAGTCAATGGTGTCTATCTCCTTGGAGAAACGGTTCACCAGGTTCCCACTGGGAGTGCGCTCAAAGAAACTCATGGGAGACCTGAGGACATTGTGCAGCAGGTTAAGGTGCAGGTGGCGTGACGCAAAGATTCCTCCTATTGACACAACCATTGAGTAGCCAAACACAGCAATACCTAGAAAAGGAGACTCATTCTTAACTGCTGCCACCTCTCACACACAACATTTTCCTCATTTTGTCATCATTTAGCATTAGCATGTCTCTAGTACAATAATCCTGAGAACCTGGGTTCATTTCAGGTAGACTCAGCAAATATGTCAAGTAGTTAAAAAAAATAAAACCAGTTAAAACATCACATTCCTTCCATTGCTTCTCCATTACAAAAATTTGTGTAATATCTGAACACTTTCCCTGAGGAAAAATCAATGAATCTGCTGTTGGCATTTGTTTTTTATTGAGGGATTTTCATGGCACTTCTGAAGTGGGGTACTTGGGGTATTGGGTTTCATGGCAAACAAACTGTAAACCACAAAGAGGACACAAAACAAAACATCACTGAAGCAGCCTCCCCACAGTGCCCTGGATGGAGCCATAAGCAGCCAGAGCAAACCCCAGCCAGGGCAGCAGAGCCAGGCTAGGGCTGCAGGGAGGCAGCATAGCCACAGCCTCCTGTGACAAACTGCCCTGCAGACCAGACCAGCACAGTCTGCTGGCCAAGGAGACTCTTCTCAGATCAGACATTCTGTCACAGTTCTGACTCATCAGCCAGCAAAACACTTCTCACTTTGAGAAATTTCATTTACAAATGAAAGAAAAAACACATTTTGTTACTGAATAATTGTACAGGTTGGTTTGCTTGCCTTTTTTTTTTTTAATTCAAGTTTGTCATTTTTCTATGAAAACCCACACTCAAATCCTTAGCAAAATGCTGAGCATTTTTGCATTCTAAGAGCATTAGAAACACTGAACCAGCAAATCTTAAAATACATAAAACCAAGCGAACCTTGAGAAATTCCCAGTGCTCCATATACTCCCAGTCTGAGAGTTGTGTTCTGCTGTGTCCCATTGATAACAGGATCATCTGTCCATAAACTCAGCCAGTAGTTGGACGCCAAGGAAGCTATATGATTACACATAAAGAGGAAAATGGCCAAGAAAGACATAAAGAGTCCAATTGCTTTCATGTAGTCCCAGTACACTGATGCCTTCACCTGAAGAAAGAAGACAAAAAAGAAATACTCATTTTGCAGCTAAGTTTCAAAACCAGCAACTCCCCCCTGTCCAACATCTATTTAAAGTCAGTATCCCTCCATGAGACCATGAAAACACAGCAGCTGCACTCCAAAGAGCCACTGCTTGGGAACACAGGCTGCAAAGCATTCTGTGGAGACATGCCAAATCCAACACTCCCTCAGGGCAGGCACACATCATCCTTCCCCTGTCATCCAAGGGGAGGGAGGAGTAGGGAGGAACCTGCCTGAAGTACCACAGAGCATCAGTAGCAGAGCCAAAAACTTCACTGAGAAGTTCCAGCTTCTGGCTCTCTGTACCACAAGATTATAAAGCCTTTAAACCAACCCTTGCTCCACATGGCTGGTATCCTATGATCTATCTTTAACCAACAAGCAATCCAAGCTTGGATTCAAGCAACATTGCTAGGAGCTGTAACTGCCACTTTCCCAGGAACCTCAGTCTCAGGTTTCTCAAAAAGCCCTGGGTATCCTGGGATTAAATGTAGACATTTATGTCTACAGTGGAAACTTGGCTTTAATTCATCGGAGTCAATTGCAGCTCCTTACTGAAGGCAGTTTTCATTAGGTCACCTAATTTGTCACAACCTCTCTCCAAGAAATAGATCCAAGGTTTTAATTTCTCCTTCTACACTTTGATGTGGTCAGGCCCATCATCTCACACAAGTTTTGTGTTGGCATTCTTCCTGCAAGCAAACATGGGGCTCAGGTTTGGGAAGAGAGGGCACAGCAACACTTCCATCAAGCATTACACAACAAGCAGCAAGATCAAGAATTCACTCAGCCCGTTCTCACACCAGTTACATGGTCTTCAGAAGTTACTTTCTTCTGAAATAGATTTTTCCAAAATTGAAGGCGGGCACAGGAAGTGGGAACTGGAGCCTTACCCTCCCAGTCTTTGCTGTGTCAGCCTCTGTCAGTTTCCAGGAATTCTTCTCAGCAAGTGGCTTCTGCAGCTCTGCTGTGCTGCTCTGCTGCTGTGGCTTCCCAGTGTCTCTGCTGTATGTTGAAGAGTTACTGAGTTGCCTGTTTGAAAACATTTATTTTTTAATGCTAGCTTGACACAGGATAGGTGCTACCTCACAACTAGGCTTTGACAGTCCACAGCTCCAAGTCAGTGGTTTACACTCCTATGGAAATGCCCATCATGGGGCCACAGGTTCCTTGAGCCCCCCTTGTCCCCTCAGGGCACTCTCCCAACCCTCCCTGACAACATTTGGCTCCCAAGTACCCATGTCCAGGTAAAAGTAACAGTCACCAGATAAAGAAGTCTTGGTTGCACAATCACTCCAGAAAGAAAAATGCTTTGTGACCATCAAGACCAGCCTTTCCAAACCCCATCATCAGCACAGCAGCTGCTGGAGTGTGAAAAGGGTACCCACACTCCCCTCAAAACAGGCCATTTAACTCCCAGGCACTCATCAGCTTCCAGAAATAGTGTCTCTAGAGCACCATAAGAACAGAGGCACTATTAGAGCATTATCTAGAGCACCATAAGAATGAGGCATAGACCTCATGACATAGATGGTTTTGGAAAGGTGTAATCAGAGTGATTGCAAGCAGAATAGCAGCTGCATTAGGTCAGACACAAGGTGCATTAGGCACTTCATCCCATCTGACAGCAGTAAAATGCAGAAGCCTTAGGAACACACACAAAAGCTGCACTAGCCAATAAAACACTCCCCCTTTTATGCAACCCAAACCCACAATATCTTGCTACAACACAAGAGTTTCTTCACATGGAGAGAATATCATGAGAGCTGTGTGCAGACATGAATGTGAGACAGTCTGTGCCAGATGGAGTGGGGCTGCAGCCCCAGAGGTTCAAATGCCACAGGCCAGCATCTGGGAGCCAGGGGCAGCTCCCAGGCACACAGAAGGACTGAGCTCAGCCCCTGCAGAGATGCACCTTGCATGGACACACAGAATGGATTCCCAGAGCAAACCTAGTCCTGCTCAGGCAGAGAGGGGCCTGAGGAGGCCCCGTGGTGCTATGTTTGTGGGGGTGCTGGAGCACTTCCTACTGCAGGACCTGGAACCACAGAGCAGCAGTAGCTTTGCTTTCTCAGGCTTCTGGATCCAGCAGGATGTACTTTCTGTCTAACAAATACCATAACCATCAAATTACTGTTTATACACATCTGAGTGGCTACTGGATTGAATAGATGGGGCGGGCAAGAGGAAAGAAAAATAAAAGAGAACACACACCTATGCATCAGCTTTCCAGGGGCTTCATTCACAAGGCCTCCATTTTCTATAAGCTTGCCTTCCTTTGCAGATGGACTGTTTGTATCTGAGAGGGTGAAAAAGTAAATATCAAAATGGTTAGGCAAAGAGACACAAGCATTTCATTTCAATCCTAACTGTCAGTTGCAGTATCTACAGCTAATAACAGAAAATTGACCAGATAAACAAATCAGTTTAATTCAACTCCCAACAGGGTTAATTGCCAAGACAGGCAACATTTATTTTTCTAGCAAATGTAGGTCAGTAATAATGTAATATAATTACAAGGACATATTTTACGTTCAAACATGCAATACCAAGTCACATGTGACCCACTCCATGGAAACAAATCCAACACTCCAGCCACTCCTTTTCAAACAACAGCTTCTACATAGTTACTTATAAATTATTTTTATTTTAAAATGCAATGAGAAGACATTCTATAAATGATGGAGTAAAGCCATAAGAACAGCAGGCATGTGCTAGCAATTTTGAGTTTTCCTGCAAACTTGAGCAAGAAGAAATGTGCAAAATCTTGGTGTTTCAGGCAACTGCAGGAATCAGATGACATTAAGCAAGAGATCTTTCCATTAATTGTTATCCCTCAACATCCTGCTTGTACCAAGCATACACGAGACAAGCGTCTAAAACACTCCAGAAAACCTGTCAATTTGAAACAGTAACCTTTCCCAAGCAATTTAATTCAGTGTAGAGAGGGCCGTGAGTAAAACTAGATTCAGGTTATGTCAATTTTCCTTATGAAAACCAATTGTCAGACTCCTAAAAAGTTAGCTGTTGGTAAATGAAACTCTATTTTCATGTATGGAAGTTAATTTGGAATTTGCAATAGAGTTCTGCATTTTTGAAGGATCTATGAATAGTTTATGCAAAGTTATTGACCTGAATATACTCAAAAGATATTCAGGAAAATTTGTGTTGATCTAGAGTGTGACATTTTCATGTTTTTATATGAAAGCAAAATATATGCATAAAACAGATGATCAACATGTTAAGTGTGGACTGCTTTCCCTTCTGTGTCTGCAAACTGAATATTGGTTCATTACTCTAAAAACTCAAAACCAAATTGTTCAGTATGATCTTAAAAAGACAAAAAGCAGAAAACGTGAAAGACTTCAATTGTTTAGTTCTTATTTATGTGAGTAAGATCAAACCTAGATGGGACTACTGGCTATTTTAAGCACTTGACAGCATCTGTTTTGAAAGGTTCCCATATGAAAAACAGCAAGCATTCCAGCAACATACTGCTTTAGAACATTGCTGAATAAAACAAAACCACAAATAAACCATCCTCCCCCTAAAAGCTCAAATTTGATTTCATGTTGTAGGCTATGAAGATTTCTTGTTTATACTGCATTTGGCTCTGAGAACAAAAAAATGCTCAAGACTGCCACAGTTAATCTGACATATGCACTTAGAGTATAAGCCCACTAACGAGGGTTCTGCTGAAAAAAAGTACCCAGAAATGATAAAAGGGAACAGCTTTGAGTACTGAATACACATTTGAGAACAAAAAGGACCCTCAGGGCTCAATCTTGAATGATGCTTCTCTTGGTATACTCACTACATTTCTAGGTCCTTCTCTTGGTATACTCACTACATTTCTTACATTCTAGTAAGGGTGTACTTATAAAACTAATTTAAAGTTTCCTCATGGAAGCCTCTGAGATACAGAATTGTTGCTGCTGAGTTACCTACAAGCTGCCACACATCAGCTGCTACAGCTCACACAACTGAGGACATGCAAACCATGCAAATACCTCCTACTGCGCAGATAAAATTCTTCTAATAGTGACTCAGTCTCTTGTAAATAAACTGCAGCTACTCAGATTACTCCAAGGCAAGCACTAATATAAAGCCACATGGCAAACAGTTACCTGTTTCCAGAGGTTGAATCGTTCCTTCTAATGAAGGATCTGACTCTAAAAGCATATATAATTAACTTTTTTCCAGAACACACTCTACCATTTTCAATCTTTACAACCTCACATCCAAGTAGAATAGTCTAAACCACAAAACCCAAGGCAGAATCAAATTTGCTGAAATGGACCTATTTTTAATCCCAAGCCACGATCACAGTTTTCCCACACAGAGAAGAAACCCCATGAAGCTGAGGATGGAAAGGCAGCAGTACAGCACACAGGCAGGGGTAACCATCAGGAAGCCCAAAGGGAGAGGAAGGCTGGGAGGGACCAGAGCTGCAGCCAAACCTCAGGGGCTAGCTAGGAGGAGAGGCTTTCCCATCCTTGGAGATGTATTCCAGCCAGAAAGCACCAACCCACTGAGTTCTCAGGCTGCCAACACAGAGCTTCAGACATAAGGGAGCCTCCCTTTAAAAGTGGGTGTGCAGATACCCTCCAGCCAACTGAGCCTGACTCCATCACACACTGCTGTGCTCATCCAAGAGCCTGTGACTCTCAGGAACAGTGACCTTTTACACATTCAATAAACATGAATATTACCCCTATGAATCAGACAAACAATGCCTCTACTTTTCACTTTTTACCACTGGCAGAAAATCACTTGACTAGAACTGATGAACAAATTCACTGCAAATAGGCCAATCCTGTGATACAGCAATTCCCTCCAGGGTGGTACAGAAGTTAGAAATAACTAACTAATAAGTTCGTTTCTCTTACTAGAAAACTACAGAGATTCATGGCAAAAGATAAAGCACTGGCTCACTTTCCTAAAGAAGGTTCAGTAATCAAATGGAAAAATAAAGTAATTTAGTTTAATGAAAAGGATTTCAAAACCTACTTTTCCACATTTGAAAAGGGGAAGAGACAAAGACTAAAATAACAAGGCTATTAAATGAGGCAAATCTTCACGTTAAAGTTAACTTGTTAACTGCCTAGTGAAGCACAGAGAAAGTTAATTTGCCTATGAATTTCACATAGGCTGAAGACTGCAACAAGTCTGACTGTGCCCCAAGTAGCTACAGAAGCACCTACAGAAAATACACAGGAGTTCACCTGGTTCTGTTCCCACAGAATCTCTTCTCACAATGAGACACCCACCCATTCTGGTCAGAGCATCCACCCAAACCAGTACCCCAGTGTGCAGAGCAACAACTGCGACTATCACAAGACATTCCCAAGAGGAATGCCAGCCCACAGCAGGGCAGCCGGAGCTTTGAGATGACAGATCCAACTTGGCTCCCAAATTCAACTCCTTGGAACAGGATGCCAGGAGAAGATGCTACCTTGCACAGGCAGGGACAAACCCTGCCCACTCACAGACTCCAGGGGCAGTCTGGTGCCAGCCTGGACTGTAGCGCTTCAGAGAGCAAGGCAGACCATCACAGACCTCCCACAGGCAACTCTGAGATGAACACCAGGGGCAGCTCCCTGCCAAAGGAAGCTCTTCAACACATCTTTAACACTTCCCAGCTGCATCAGTGCAGGTAAGTGTGGCACCATTTCCACTTTGCCCCTGATGGTCACATGAGGAGCACACCAAAAAACACCTCTGTGCTCCCTCTAGGGAATGGGAAGGAGCCAGTGGTTTTCCAAATGGAAGACAAGGCAAAAAGCAGGCTCGGGCTCCTCTCTGTTCCCAAAGCCTCCTCTGCAGCACTCGGTATCTGCTCCCAAACTCGTGTCACCAACTTCACCCCAGCCAGCACAGTGCAGGCACCCCTTGCACTTCTCAGCAGGAGTGTCAGGAAATCACCACAGGCAAGCCATGAAGAAAACAGGCTGGAGGCAAAGACTAAGTTCCCCTATTAAAATCCAATAATGTAACTGTCTGTAAATAAAAGAAAAATAAATCTGAAGTGTATTCCTGTACCAGTGCAGCTCTACAGCTGTTTTGTAAAGCAGAAGCAGGAGTCAAGGACAGCAGCTAGAACATTGAGCTGCTTCCTCCTCCTCCCCATCCTCAAAGGCATTAGTTGCATAAAGACACATCTTAACAGAGACAGGAAGGGCGTATAAACCCGAGCTGGCCTTTATGCAGTCTGACTACCATCTGAATTTTGCACTGAGAAGAAATTTTACTACAGATTTGTTACACATTTTCCTGATTTTAAGAAAGAATGTGTGTTTAACCTCACAACCTTCAACACCCTCAAGAAATAAGCACCTCTACCTATACATGCAATCACAAGAAGTAGTAATTTAACTTTCCTATCAGTACTACTGTTTTTCCTGTAACAGGACTCCCTTATTAACATGACAGACATCAAGAGAGTTTATTAGTGAGCTTACCACTGTTCTCCATGGTTTGTTCAGCATTAGCATATGTACGAAGAAACTCAGCAAAAGCCCCAGCTTGCTCCAGCAGCTCCTGGTAAGAGCCCATCTCAGAGATTTCTCCATTAGTCATTACCAGAATTGTATCCATCTGAGGCAGATAGTTGATTGCGTGGGTTACCAAAACCCGAGTCTAAAAGACAAAGGAAAAATAAAGGGTTTCTGTAATCTCAAATTAGTAAATACCATGGTTGGACTACTGCTCTTTACTGCTTGAATTCTGTGTATAATGAACAGTAATGAGGGACAGGCACGCAGAATTTTAAGGGAACATTGCCTTGATTTTTCCATCAAATATTTTTGAATTACAGAAACAAAAGTACCTTTCACTACAAAAGTGTCAGTGCTTTATAAAAGTCCTCTAAAAATTGCAGAAGGATCCTTTCATTTTTCAGCTGTTAGAAACAGAAGTCTAAATATGCAACTTGACAAACTTGGAATCATTTGAACTCAACCAAGAAAAAGCGCTCCCTAGAGATATTATAACATACTTTATTTTTCAGGATTCCTTTTGGTCCAATAACTTTTTCAAAAATATGTTTCCCAACATGAGCATCAACAGCTGATAAAGGATCATCAAGTAAATAGACATCCGCATTGCAGTAAACTGCCCGAGCAAGACTGACTCGCTGCTTCTGTCCTCCAGACAAATTCACACCCTGAGGAAACAAGAAAACATGAGCCTTTATTTACAGCTGAAAGAAGATGTCTTGCTACAGTTTATGAAAGACACAAGTCACAGGTGGTTTATTTAAATCAGAGGAAATTCAACATTGCATCAATCACTATCCTCTTGAAGAGAAGCACATCTCTTCTGTTCTCACTGTCAGTGAAGGGCTAGCCAAACCAAAAAATAATGTTTGCTAGTCCTGAAAAGCAATGAACCCTGACTGGCCTACATAGCTCTGTACATGCAGAGGCTGCTTTTCTTCTCAGCTGTATTTCTGCAGTGCTGCCTCTGATTTAAGAAACAAACTCTGTTCCCACTGTACAATGTGACTGGCCTGATGACCAACGATGAAGATAAAGCTGCACCTTTACTGCACAAGGGGCTGTCAGTTCTGTGCCCAGCTGGGAGTACAGACCCCTGCACCCAGGCAGAGCACAGGTCCCAGCACCAGAGCAGTAGCTCAGAGAGCCCCCAACAGCCACAGCCCGCTGCCAGCCCCTGGTACAGCGACACCAGCCCCTGCTCCACAGCACTGCATCATCCATGCTGTTTCTAAAGCCCACACCAGGCTTGCTTTGGTAACCAAAGGCCAGATTGGGGGTGATGGTTGTTTTTCTGGATTGTGATTCCGATTTTTTGGAGGGGTGTTTACTTGTTTTGAACAAAACTGAAGTGTTCAGAAGATTTTTCTCTTCTTGTTTCTATATATTGTTCTGCTCTATAACCGTGGCAACTTAAACAATTAAAAACGTCACTACAAGATGGTTTTATAGTTGTAGTTGAGCACATGTTTTCTCCCCTTTGAGGCTTAAAGAGAAGGAAAACACACTGTTCAAATCTACCTTTTATTCTAAAGGATTCCTGCTCTAAAAGTTTTGGATTCTGTTATAAGTAATTTGGTAATTCATGCTAATTAAAACTGTGTGTATAAAGAATATGCCTGAAATATAAAATCCTAAGAAATACTATGATTGAGATTAGGAAACAGCCACACAGGAGGACAGAGTTGCAGCTGGCAGGGCACCGGACACAAACATCATCGATGGAATGTCCAGGAGCCACCCAGCAATGATGGGCCATTAAGATGTGCAGTACAGATAATCTCAGCCATCGAGAACATACATCTGAATGCCAGATTCCGGAACCAGAGATATCGCATATCTCTTCCCAGACAAGGCTTTGTGCAGATGCAAGACACTGAAAGAAACCAAAGTGGATGTGGAAAGCACTGAAAGGAGACAAAGAACTAAGCCTCGGGCTAGAAAAAGAGTATAAGAACAGACCCTGCCAGGCAACAGGCGTGAACCACGAGGGCTTGGTGCAATAGAGGCCAAACCTGTGGTCACCCAGCTCTGATCCCGGGCTTGGCGCTGTCTCTTGGTTGGTTGGCTAGCAGACTGTAAAACGACTGTGAAATAAATTCTATTTTTCATTTTTTCTATAAAATTGGCTCGCACAATTTTCATTTATAACCAACTTGGGGACCCCGATGTGATCTGGTACAGGATTCCAGACCCCTCTCCTGGTCCGGGTGGCGCCCCGCTGATTTCAGTGCCCAGATAGGATTGGAAGAACCTAACGGAACCGATCACATACGTGAACCCAAAAGCCAAAGCAATCATCGAGAGGGGACAAAAATGGGCCCAGATCTCTCAGAAATCGGAGTAAGCCTCCGAAACCGCGGAAATTTTTCACTCATAAAAGAATCCATGCGGGAAAAGGAACCATAAGTTTCGCATGGTTGAGTGGGATATGATCGAGTGTGTGTGTGAGACGTGATACTGTCACAATGCGAGTGGACCCCGAGATCTCATTTTCACTATTACAGGAGGAAAGCGGTCAGTCGAGGGGGAAGCGGATGAGAAACTCGTGTTCTCATTCATAAGTCCTGAACTCTGGGGAGTGTGGGGAGGGGGGCTCGATCATGGGCTGGGTCAGGAAAGGAAAAATAAGCTCTCCCACGTCAGGAGGCTTGCGAACCTTTCAGATCCAGGGAAAAGGTAAGAACAAGAGCTCGTTATCAGCCGAAAAATCCACGGGTTGGTTCACTGTATGATTAATAAGCTGGTAAGAACATTATCCTTCAACAAGAATAAATTTTTTAGGAATTCCATTTGAGATCAACAAAGGTAAGTGCACTAGAGTGACTTAAAAATGGGACAGAAAAAGAGCAAAGCCCAAGCCAAAGCAGAAAAAGAGGAAAAATACTGCGTGCCAGATATTCCATGAAATAGTCCACTGGGTTGGATGCTGAAAAATTAGGAGTGCCCTGAATGATGAAGGAAATCTAAGGAAAAAAAAAATAGTTTATTATTGCATAGAGGTATGGGTGGGGGCAAGGAAATTAGAAAACATATAATCTGACCTGTGTTTGGCACCTTCGTAAGACAGAAAGGCCAAGCCTGTTATCTTGTTATATTATCTTTTTGTGAGTAAAAGACTGTATGAGAGAAGGTGTATAGTTTATCTGTGTTTAAAAAAAAAAAA
>VZRH01005125.1:0-29682 GCA_013397555.1 Urocynchramus pylzowi
TGCCCTGCCGCGCCGCGCCGTGCCCTGCCGTGCCGCGCCGTGCCCTGCTGTGCCGCGCCGGAGGGGGATGCGCTGTGCGCGTCCATGGCTGAGGGTGCCATGGCTGGAGGGACGGAGCCCTCAGGGAGCTCCTGAGGTGCGGCTGCCGTGAACCGCGGCGTTACGAGTAGAGGCCGGCCATTGGGGCTGGGGTTTGCCAGCGTCGGGAGAGGCAGCTGTAATTGCTCCGCTCCTAATCTGGTTGGGCCTGGCTACAGCCCGCCTTGTCTGTCTAGCTGGTCATGGGTGGGGACTCCTCCCCCTCTACTCGGCCCTAGTGAGGCCACGTCTGGTGTTCTGTGTCCAATTGTGAGCTCCTCCGTACGAGAAAGACGGTGAGCAACTGCAGAGGGTCCAGCGGAGGATCACAAAGATGATGCAGCTCTTCATGAGTAGAGACTGAGGGAGCTGGGCCAGTGCAGAGAAGACTGAGAGGAGCCCACATAAATGTATATAAGTATTTCAAAAATACGTGCTAAGAGGATGGTGCCAGACTCTTTTCAGTGGTGCCTGGAATGAACAGCAGTATGCACAAACTGTAGCACGACGAGTTTCACCTCAACAGGAGGAAGAAGTCCTGTACCCTGAGAGTGGCAGGGACAGGCTGCCAGGGAGGTCACAGAGTCTCCTTCTCTGGAGACATGCATAACTCACCTGGATTCATTCCTGTGTCCCCTGCTCTAGGTGATCCTGACATACCAGGTTGAATGATCTCTAGAGGTCTTTTCCAACTGCAGCTATTCTGTGATTCTGCTGTCAGGGGTGTCCCTGAGCAGATAAGTCTTGGTGGCATCAATGTGTTGAGTTTAATTACAGAAGGTGTTGTTATTAGATTATCAGCAGTTCCTGTGAAGCAAGTGTTTTGGAAGGCTTTGTCTTCCCCAGAGCTTCTGATGTATTTGTTTTGAATATTATCAAAATCAATATAATGTGGATTTGGGATTATTTTGTGTGTTTTTTTCTGTCTTGAAAGACCTGTTACAGGGCTGGAGGTCCTTCTGTGGTGTTAGATAAGATGAGAAATGAGTGCAGTCTAAAATGTTCTGAGTGTAGTCTAAAAACTATTACTCTGAAGCACTGCAAGATGCCTATTTTCAATAAGCTGGCTTTGCCAGAAGTAGCTCAGATACTATATAACATTATAACAGCTTGTGTTGCAGATATGAGCAAATCATGCAATGGCCAGNCATAAATGTATATAAGTATTTCAAAAATACGTGCTAAGAGGATGGTGCCAGACTCTTTTCAGTGGTGCCTGGAATGAACAGCAGTATGCACAAACTGTAGCACGACGAGTTTCACCTCAACAGGAGGAAGAAGTCCTGTACCCTGAGAGTGGCAGGGACAGGCTGCCAGGGAGGTCACAGAGTCTCCTTCTCTGGAGACATGCATAACTCACCTGGATTCATTCCTGTGTCCCCTGCTCTAGGTGATCCTGACATACCAGGTTGCATGATCTCTAGAGGTCTTTTCCAACTGCAGCTATTCTGTGATTCTGCTGTCAGGGGTGTCCCTGAGCAGATAAGTCTTGGTGGCATCAATGTGTTGAGTTTAATTACAGAAGGTGTTGTTATTAGATTATCAGCAGTTCCTGTGAAGCAAGTGTTTTGGAAGGCTTTGTCTTCCCCAGAGCTTCTGATGTATTTGTTTTGAATATTATCAAAATCAATATAATGTGGATTTGGGATTATTTTGTGTGTTTTTTTCTGTCTTGAAAGACCTGTTACAGGGCTGGAGGTCCTTCTGTGGTGTTAGATAAGATGAGAAATGAGTGCAGTCTAAAATGTTCTGAGTGTAGTCTAAAAACTATTACTCTGAAGCACTGCAAGATGCCTATTTTCAATAAGCTGGCTTTGCCAGAAGTAGCTCAGATACTATATAACATTATAACAGCTTGTGTTGCAGATATGAGCAAATCATGCAATGGCCAGGGCATCTGAGATTCCCACTAGTTAAGGAAAAGTCTTGTAATCTGGTAATATGAGCCTATTCACGTGTCCTGGTTTTACAAGTGTGGGCTCTACTAAGTGTATTTCTCGTGTCCTCCATTCTTCTAATAACCATGGTGCTCAGTCCTCTTCAGAAAATATCCTTTTTCTCTCTCAGATTGTATACTGTGGTGAAAAATCAGTCAGTGAAAGTGAAAGCTAGTTCGGTATATTTTAAAGAGCCCACCGGTAAGTGCTAGTGAGAAGATCCTGAGTGCTGACAGCTGTTTGTATCTCCTGATCAGAGAGGACTGTGCTTTTTCTGAAGTGCAGTTACCAAAAGCTGGTCTGATCTCAAATCAGGCTCTCTCAGAGCTGTTCTGCAGGCAGACCAGCACGGATGAGCTGCCCAGCCCACCAGCTGAGAGATAGCTGTGCCTCCTGGAGCAGTATGCAGCCACACAGACTGGTGGAAGCTGTGGCCTTGCTCAGTTTCTTTCTGCCTGTGCATACCAGACACAGTATACGTGCTCTGAAAGTGATGGAATTCCACAGCAAGCTGTGTGGAATAAATAGTTTTATGAATTAGGGTTGGGTTTTTTTAATACCTGTTAAATGAAAAGTATTTAAGAATGACCAGAGCAGACTGAAGGCTTCTGTAAGCCAGTTCCCTCTCCTAGGTGGGGGACAAAAGCAGGTACTTAGGTAAGAACAGATCAGACATGTGGTGATACAGCTGTAGGATATTCTTACAGACTCCACCAGCTGTGGCTTAGGGTCTCCCTGAAGCATAAATAATTCTTTTTTCAATGTTTTCCCATATCAATTGATTTCTTCACTGCAAAGCTGTTCTCTCGGCCCTTGGACCTCAATCAATATCTACTGTCTGTAGCTTTAGTTGCACATGTTTCTGTTACATAGCTATGCACTTTGTAATAAAAAATCCTCAATAGCCTTGCTTATTTTGGAACTGCCATTTACTTTGTATTGAAATTACCATTTTCTTCCCTATTTGGCAATCCTTTTTCAGTGTTCAGAGAGTGAGCAGTCAATCCTGTTTCCTCTCATTATACCCTTTGAATTTTATATTTTGTCTTAGCCCTCTTCACTATTCCTTGTTCAAGGCCTTTCTTGATTATTGTTATTGTTGTTAAGTACCTGCGAGTTTCTGGCAAGTTAGCGTAATAGTTTAAACTAACCTGTGTTATGTTAGGTCTGCTTTAGCTATGTTAAACAATGTTCTCTGTGGGTTTTGTGTAATTAATGGTTATTTGCTATTTGCAGGTCCAAAAACTTACAGTTTTGGTTCAACAACAGAATCCAATGCTGCTGCAAATCTAGATAAATCTGTTCTTAAGGCAAGTATCTTCCTTACATAAAACAACTTTGATTTTCTTAGTACTGCTTTAGCTGAGTAAGTATTTCTTCAGATCTTTTTCAGTATTAGGTTTATTAGGTTGTGTATGTAAACTGCATTAATATATGAGACAATTGACCATTTAGAGTTTGATTTTGTTCAGGATTTTGACTGTCCTTTAAGGAATAGGGGCAAATTACCCTAATTTTGCAAATTACCCAAATAGGGGCAAATTACAGTGGGATAATGTCTTTTTTTTTTTTTTTAAATAACAAATTATACTTCACAAACAAGAGTATTTTAGGAGTTAGGTCTGGCCTTCTGCTGTGCATATGGATCTTTCTTCCTGTCAGAGAAAGGATATAGATTTTATATAACAAACTTACTAGCAACTAAAGGTGGGTTCATGTTTTAGAAAAGTTTCAAATATTAGAATTATTATACTAAATTTGTTTCTGAAGGTGTTTTGGAAGTAGGATATCACAGATTGCATCTTGATGTTCAAATTATTTCATGTGAGCAGAGGAGAAAGGCCTTGCGGTTTTTTTTTTTTAAATTTTAATTTACTTACAGTGTTTCTCTTAACACACTAAATTTGCTTAAAAATGTAAATGGGCTTC
The DNA here is from genome assembly GCA_013397555.1 of Urocynchramus pylzowi. Lineage (NCBI taxonomy): Eukaryota > Metazoa > Chordata > Aves > Passeriformes > Fringillidae > Urocynchramus > Urocynchramus pylzowi. The sequence continues at coordinate 3,945 of VZRH01005125.1, forward strand.
TTGGTAATAAGGAATGAACTATTTCAAGTGAAAGTGTATAGCTTGTGGGAAAAACGTGTCCTTTTTGTAAGAGGTGTTTAGGTCACTTAAAGAAAGCTTGAAAAATTGGCATTTGAATGGCAGAGAGATTTCTGCATCGTTATGTCAAACTTCCAAAGTTTACCTTGTATCAACTCATTTTTTCTTTGCAGGTAATGATAAATGGTAATTTGGAGAAAAGGATTATTGATGTGATTAATAACCATAAAAACCAAAATGAGGACAAAGGAATGATTTCCAAAAGACTAACTGCAAAGAAACTACAGGTACAATTCAAAATCTTATTTTTCATTATTTATTTAGAATAGTTTATCTTTTGTAATTTTTTCAAGTGTTGTATTACACTTGTGCAATTATACAGTTGTATTGTGTGCAGTACAAGCCAATACATCATGCTTTTCAGTAGTTATATTAATGATTGGTCAGTGAAATCGATAAGTATGCTTATTAGGAAAGGCACATCTTTATGGATTCAGGAAATAAAATTAAGAGCTTTCAGATAAGATAGAGGAATAATACTTAATCTGAATGTTTTAGGTTTCCTACATTTTTTTGCTCCATATACCTGGAAAATTGCAGGTGTGTCTTTACTTAGCTAGAAAACATATTGTGTAGAGAGAGGCGGGAATGTAGATTTATTGATAACTATGCATGCGTATTTAAAAAGAAAATATAAATTCTGCAAAACAGAATTTTCTGCTTAAGTTTTGGTTACGTTGTTGCACGGTGTTTATTTTCCTCTAATGCTGGCTTTCTGATATGTGGGAAATAATACTTTACAGACCTATATTAGATTGCTAGATTAAATCCTAAACTTTTTGGCTCTCTTATTTATAGGATGTATACATGGCTTTACAAAGATTCTCTTTTAAGACTGAGCACATTGAAGAAGCAATGAAAAATACGCTTTTATATGGGGGTGATCTCCACTCTGCACTTGACTGGCTTTGCTTAAACCTTCCCAATGGTGAGTATGGTGACAGAAGATAGTTTTTGACAGAATAGGACCTGCTGAACAGTAGCATTATTACTTCATAATGGTAATTAAATACAGTGTTCCTCTAAGACTAGTGGCTGCAACCGTGTTCCTCTCCTAGATGCACAGCTGTCTGGTTCTGGTGTATTCTAGTGCATGAAGTCTTGTGGTCTTCCTGTTCCTACACTTGGAGTTCTGTGGATGTCCAACGAGCAAATATACTATCTTATATAAATGCTAAAGCCTGACTTTTATTTCAGTTTGTGTTCTTCTAGTTGGTTCCCAACACAGTTTTAAGTATTTTCCTGTAATTATTATTGATATTTTCTGTGACATGTTTTTTCTTTTCTTATTTTGAAGATGTCTTGCCTGAAGGTTTTAGCCAGCAATTTGAAGAACAGCAGCAGAAACCTAGAGCAAAATTTTGTTCTGCTGTGTCACAATGTGGAATGCCGCCTCACTTAGAAGATAACAAAAAGAAAGAAAATGGCCCTGGAACTAAGGTAATCTGAAAATCTAATCAGTGATTACTTGAGTCGGGGGGAAGAGACAACAAAACTTTCTAAAATACAGGAGTTGCGTTGATTTCCAGCACTGATGTGGAAAGCTTATGAAAATGTTGTGTGATTAATAATTGTCACTGCCTTTTAATTTCAGTGCAATGGTATTAAGGTATTATTAAAGGTATTTTTTCTGTGGCGTCCAGAAGGTTTTTCATAGTTCATTTTTGTGGTAAAGCACAGAGAATCTAATGAAATTGAGATTAGGTATTAAGAAGAAATTCTTTTCTGTGAGGTTGATGAAACACGGAACAGGTTGCCCTGAGAAGCTGCTGATGCCCCATTCCTGGCAGGGTTCAAGGCCAGGTTGGATGGGGCTCTGAGCAGCCTGGCCTAGTAGAAGTTGTTCCAAGCTGTAGTAGGGGGATTGGAACTAGATGATCTCTAAGGTCTCTCTCATCGCAAGCCATTCTATGATTCTACAGCTTAATTTCTTAATTTTATCCTATAATGGGTTTATTCTGTTTATGTATATGTTGCACTCTCTACCACTTAAGAGGGTTTAAGTTTGCCTATGTACTGTGTTTTGATTTCTGTGGATACTTTATCTTAAGCTAGAAAACAAAAAGATTCCCTGCAAATTATTTCGTTCCTTATAGTAATTATAGTTATTCTAGTGTTAAGATCTGTTTAGGTGTATAGTGGGATATTCACCCTGGTTGGGAAAGCTTTTTATCTTGTCATATATATATGTGTATATATGTATGAATATTTTATATATAAAACCTTAATAGTAGTTCCTAGGTATTGGCAGAGGAAAGCATTGCTTTCACATACATTATCATTACTTTTAAATTATATTGCTCTTCTTAGGAAACAAATGTGAGGAAAGAGAAAGAATTGACTATGAAGGAATGGATTTTGCGCTACGCTGAGCAACAGAGTGATGAAGAGAAGGATGAGTCTGTGAAAGAGACAGATGAAGAAAAATTTGACCCGGTAAGACAGAATAATGCTTCATGGAAGTCTTTCTGAAAACTGGTGTGTCTGGTACATCTGCATGTGGTAGATCTGTTTGTTACAAATTTGTGTCTTACAAATTGGGGATTGAAAACTTCTTTTATGCTACCAGTAATGTATCAGGTACTGAAGGAAAACCTGTTGAAGCTTCTTCTTTTTGGAGTTGTTTTTCCTTTCCCGTATTGTTTGTACTGCATTCAAAATGTTGAATGCAATATGTGGGAAAAAAAACTTAAAATGCATTTCCATGAGATTGAGTGAGTTACTATCAAATTCTGGGAAGTTTTGACTGTTAGTTATGTAAAAGCTCATTGTTTCTCCATTGCGTAAGCTTGGTATAAAGAGTAAAAAACCCGCACTTTATTATGAAGGTCATTGAAAGTGACAAGCATACCATATTTGACTTGTAATTAATAATTGTGTTTGAAATAGAATGAGAGGTATATACATCTGTCTGCCAAGCTTTCAGAAGCAAAAGAACAAGCAAGCATCTCCAAGCAAGACAAAGATAAGCAAGGCCAGAAGGCAGCACAGGAAAAAATCAGAAGAATTCAGCAAGGTAGAGCTATGCAAGTTACCTGTGTTTTATTTTGTGGCCTGCATGTGTGTTAGGTAATTAAATCTTGGAGTCAGGTTGAATTGAAGATAATTTCATTATCTTTTATGCCACTCTGTGAAATGAAGGCTTTTCTGAATCTGTTCTTTCTCAGTCAAATTCTAAAAAGTCAGTAAAATTTCACTAGCTCTGGTTTTGGGTACTTAGCATAAATGAATATAGTTATTTTTTAAGCGGTTAGTGGGTATAAGTTATATTCTCTCTCTGACAGAAATAGCAGCACTCGAGGAACATCCAGTATTTAATCCAGCTATGAAGATTTCAAACCAACAGCAAAATGAAAAGAAAAAAACTTCCTCACCTCAACCTCAAGAAACCACTTTGAATTTGAGTTTGCTTGAAAAACCTGATGGTGTTGCAAAGGAAGACAAAGGTGTGTTGGAAGTAATTCAGTACAAGCTTGTACTTAAATACCACAAATTTCCAGAATTAGTTCTTGTTTTTGTAGGTTTGCAGTGCTGAGTGAACAAGCTCTGATTGTGGGAAAGGAAGATGGACTATTACAGATCCAATTAGCTTGGAAAAGACCTTTGAGATTGAGTCCAACCTGTGACCAAAAACTACTATGTCCACTAGACCACGGCACTGGGTGCAAAGTTCAGTTGTTCCTTAAAGGCCTTCAGGGACAGTCACTCCACCACCTCCTTGGGCAGCCCAGTCCAATGCTTGTCAACCCTTTCTGTGAATAAATCCCTCCTAATGTCCAGCCTGAACCTCCCCTGATGCAAATTGAAGCAATGTCCTCTTAATGCACTCTGGTTGGCTGGGAGAAGAGGCTGGTCCCCACCTGGGCACCAGTCTCCTTTCAGGCAGTTGTAGGGAGTGATAAGGTCACCCCTGAGCCTCCTTTTCTCCAGGATAAACACCCCCAGCTCCCTCAGCTGCTCCTCACAGGACTTGGGCTCCAGACCCTGCCCCAGCTCCACTGCCCTTCTCTGGACTCACTCCAGCCCCTCAGTGCCTTTCCTGCAGTGAGGGCCCAGCACTGGACACAGCACTCGAGGTGTGGCCTCACCAGTGCCCAGGACAGGGGGACAATCCCTGCCCTGGCCCTGCTGCCCACACCATTGCTGATCCAGGCCAGGATGCCACTGGCCCCCTTGGCCACCTGGGCACACCCTGGCTCATGCTCAGCTGCTGTCACCAGCACCCCCAGGTCCTTTCCAGCCACTCTGTCCCAGCCTGTGGCACTGCCTGGGGCTGTTGTGACCCAAGGGCAGGACCTGGCACTTGGCCTTGTTGAACCTCACACCATCGGCCTCAGCCCATCCATGCAGCCTGTCCAGATCCCTCTGCAGAGCCTTCCTGCCCTCCAGCAGATCAACTCCTGCCCAACTGGGTGTCATCTACATATTGTCTGTCTCTCTGACCAAGCTGACTTTAAAGGATCTGTGCTTGTTTTAGCAGATTACATTGAAAGCTATTTTTGTCATGCTGTCATGTCTTAAAAATTAGATTTCTTTTTTTTTTTTTTCCAGTTTTAGGGCTAGTTGCTGTTTCAGTCACACTCCTATCTTTTTAAACTATTTTCATTGTAAATCTTCAAACTGTTACAATCTTTTCTAATGACCAAACTTAAATGAAACTTCTCAAATTACTCAGTGATCAAAGATAACAAAGTACTGTCATTATTTTTCTGCCAGATACTTCTGTAGGAAAAGCAGAAGTTTGTGATGTAGCATCAGTACCTGTATTTCTGTAAAACACTTCAGAAAATTGTGCTATCTAGTTAAATACATGTGAATAAAAGGTAAAAATTACTTCAGACGACTGTAGAATATATTTTAGGAGGCCTTAGAATGTATTTTTCTGCTCTTGCAGTGAAAAAGAGAGAACCACTCGATATAAGAAATTTTGATTATAGTGCTCGAAGCTGGACTGGTAAATCTCCAAAACAGTTTTTGATTGACTGGTGCAGAAAGAATTTTCCAAAGAGCCCAAATCCTGCTTTTGAAAAAATTCCCGTTGGAAAATATTGGAAATGTAGGTATGTATTTCCTGTAATCTTTACATTTGCCTTTTGGTTCATTTGAAAATAGAAATTCTGGTCAATTCTCTCTTGTTGATAGAGATTTATATTAATATAGTGTATTTAGCCCAAACTCTTTGTTACTCTATCAGGGAGGTATTTTACTCTGGATAGCTCTGCAAAAGTGATGCTTAGCCTAGACCAAATCACAAAAAACCCTTATCCCTGATTTATGGGATCATTCACTAGAATCTTATTTTTATTTGTGTACTGCTGAATGAAAGATTAGTCTGAAGCAGCCCTGTGGGATAGATTTGAACAACTTATGTTTGGTATTCTTATTCAAAGTAGCATATTAAATCAAAGATTCAAGTTTATGAATACAAAAACCCTTCTGAAAATAGTTTGAAATTAAGTGAAAACTAAAAATTAGTGTCAATGCTACCATGAATTTATGAGCAAAATAGTGCAGTATCTTACTTTTAAATTTATTTTAGAAATCAAATCTAAAATACAGAGTTGTAGAGTAGAATATTACCATGTAGGAATAAAGCAGACACAAAGTTATAAGTAAGTAATGTTTCTTTAAGGAACCAAGTAAAAGAGTTTGTTTTGTTGCTCAAGCTAAAAATTACTAACAGACTGCTACCCCTAAGAATATGGGAAGTTCAGCTGCTGCTCTGACAGCTGTTTATCTGTTAAACAGATGTTTGCATCTTAGTAGATCATTGAATGTCAACTTGATCTATTCTAAATAATTACAAGTACACAAACATTGGGTCCTTCTTCCAAAGCACCTTACCTTAGTGGTAATCTCTATGTATATATAAAATGGTTCTGCCTTGAAGAAAGTGGAGATGTTTGTAAAGAGAAAAAAAATCCCCACAAATTCACTCCTGGAATGTTTGCTGAAAATGTTATGTCATTCAGGTATTTTCTGTTTATATTGGTTGCAGAAAATTGAGATAACTACTTTTGAAATTTTTCATTAAGGGTCAGGATTATCAAGTCATCGGATGATGTAATGGCAATGTGTCCTGCAATCGTAACAGAAGACAGTATGCAAGCACAACATCTAGCTGCTACTTTGGCACTCTACCATTTAACCAAAGGACAAGTAAGTTTCTTAGCAGTATTACTGTTCTTGCCCTGGAATCTGCCTCTGCATTTTTTTGCTGTAGTAGCTATAGTTAAGTTCTAAAAATAGTTCCATGTAGTATTTCCTATTAAATTTTTTGCTTCCATTACACATTAATTTGTATCTAATTGTGCGTATGCTTTGCAGCATACAGAAGAGATATTTTTTGGTAAAGCTATACTTTTAGTCTTGTGAAAACGGAAAGATAATTGAAAATAAAGATGTATCATTGACATTTATATTACTACTTTCATAGTTTCTGTATTTAGAAGGGTTTTCTACTTGTTTTTTATCAAATCTTTAGACATTTGAGTTTGTTAACACATAAAATATTAGTGATACTACTAAATAGTATATAATGTAATTTTTTCCTGCTTTTTTCACTGGAAGTCAGTTCATCAGTTGCTGCCTCCTACCTACCGAGATGTCTGGCTAGAATGGAGGGATATTGAAAAGAAAAAGGAAGAAGAAAGCAAGATAGAAACCAACAAACCACGTGATACCTTTATTGCTAAATTGTTAAACAAACTGAAACAGCAGCAGCAGCTACAGTCTGAAAACCAGCCAAGACTATCTGAGGGTCCTGAAGATTCCTGGGAAAACTTGGTTCCTGATGAGGACTTCAGCATTCTCTCTCTTGAGACCTCAGATGCAGATGATTTGGAACCTTCAAGGATTTTGTTTAAGAAGCTGCAGAGTTCCTCTAGATACCAGAGGCTTCTGAAAGAGAGACAGGAGTTACCTGTGTTTAAGCACAGATACTCGATTGTAGAAACTCTTAAAAAACATCGAGTAGTTGTTGTTGCTGGTGAAACAGGCAGTGGGAAGAGTACCCAGGTGCCCCATTTCTTGTTGGAAGACTTGTTGCTGGATGAAGGATCAAAAAAATGCAACATTGTTTGCACACAACCACGAAGAATCTCAGCAGTGAGTCTGGCAACAAGGGTTTGTGAAGAGCTAGGCTGTGAATCAGGACCAGGAGGAAAAGTAAGAAGTTTCTTAATTCCGTTGCTTGTCTTGATCAAATACAGGGGTCTGGATTGTTGACAAAAAGTGAAAACATAATATTTCTTATACAACCAAACAATTAGATGTTATTTTCTCTTGAAAAGGACTTCTTAGTATGTCAGATGTTTCTTTTTCTCTTCTCACCTGTGAATCTCTAGGTATCCATATGTGATTTCTAAAATCTTCAGAGGTTGATGTAAAGCAAGTATTTCATAGCTGGAATGGTCAAAGATTTGAGCAGATTGCCCAGGGGCTGTTGTCACAGCCACTACCACTAGGGATGAAGCAAAGTCCCCTGAATAAGGCTCTGAGCAATCCAGTCTGGCCTTGAGTGAGGCCATGCTTTGAGAGAGACCCTTTCCAGCATAAGTTATTTTGTTATTTGAAGAAAGCCTAAGTGCTGTATTTGTTAGGGTGATTTGTACAAAAATATTCTTGAAACTGTCAGAGTCCTGAAAACAACCCTGATTTTACCAGCTCTTTGCCACTCTGGATAAATTTCCTGATTTTTTCCTTTCTTAACGAAGTAAAGTATTTGTATGGAAGTGCAGCAGTCATTCACTGTACTACTTAATTAGCAACTTGTGCAGTGTCTGAATCTGACAGCTACTAAATTTCACTTAATTTTGAATGTTGTTAGCTTGTATGTTATTTTAAGTTATTCTATATTTTTAATGTATTTTTTTTAAGAATTCCCTGTGTGGATATCAAATTCGTATGGAATCAAGAACAGGAGAAGCCACCAGACTGCTGTACTGTACAACAGGTGTCCTGCTTCGGAAACTTCAAGAAGATGGTCTCCTGTCAAGTATATCTCATGTTATTGTTGATGAGGTTATCAGTTCTTTACTATTCTGCAGAAATTACAGTTATTCTGGGCCTTGATCTGTACTAAATTCTTGCTATAGATCTGTTTTTCTAATTCTAGGTACATGAAAGAAGTGTCCAGTCTGATTTCTTGCTAGTTATTCTGAGAGAGATCTTGCATAAGCGCTCGGACCTGCACCTGATTTTAATGAGTGCCACTGTAGACAGTGAGAAGTTTTCCAGCTATTTCTCACACTGTCCCATTTTAAGGATCTCTGGGAGGAGCTATCCAGTTGAGGTAGGTAGATGTTTATTTTGATTATGCAGGATACTTCGTATATATGTATGCGGTGTTTGCCTGGTTAGTATCTAGGCAATATAACTATATCACTTTTTTTTTTTACCAGAAATGCAGATCTTAAAATAAGTATTTCAAGGACTTGTAGTCCATTTTCTTTTATGAAAATACAGAGTAGCTTCAGGGCTTTGGAGTACATAGCTATACTATTTTTTTGTGATGGATTTATTGATTAGAATCAGTTCATCAGTTACAATTTGATTTTTCCTCTGTTCAACTTAGGTGGAAATGAAATCATTAAAGAATTCTTCTCACACCCCCTGTAACTGTCACCGGAGTCTTATGAGTTTTTCTTATGCATACTATGTAGGTTATGGAAAAGGTTATGTAATGATCAGGTGGAGAAGCCCATTAACAAACTTGTAGCAGCTCTAAGATTAGGTTTTCAAAAATCATAAGACACTTTAAACTGAAATGGGCAAAATTTATTACAACATTAAGGCCCCGTTCAACTTTGTTATGTAAGATTTAAAAAACTAAAAGGGTTGCTGATTAGTTTATGTGCCTCATGTTTTTTCTTTGAATTTTCACTAAAGATTTTCCATGTTGAAGATGTAGTTGAAGCAACTGGCTATGTTTTGGAGAAGGACTCAGAATATAGTCAGAAGTTCTTGGAGGAGGAGGAGGAAGTAACAATAAATGTTACGGGTAAAGGAGGAAGCACTACAAAGCACCAGGTGAAATAGGCATTTTTAGTTTTGTCTTGGAACCTTTAGGGGTTTTTATTATTTAATCATTTTGGTTTCTTTGAATTTATTGTGGTTGGATTGTAGAATGTCAAATGAATATTTGATATTCAGTTTATAAAAAACAGACACAATGGCACTCCTACTAATACTTATGAATGCTTTACCCTTTTGATTCTTGCTCCAAATCCTTTATAGCTGTCTTGATTTTGCTGTATTTGACACTGAGGTCTCTTGTAGATTACCAGCTCTGAATGTATAAGCAGCAGCAGGGAAACTATTTCTCTTTTTTTTTCCCCCAAAGAATTCTCCTACACAGTGAACCTAACAACAGAAGAGAGAAGGCCTTACCCTTCTTAGCTGAAAAACTCCCAAGATCCTCCAACTTGGCATGCCAAATGAGATGATTTACCTGAGATTGTTGTATAGACCTCATTAGTTTAACAGGTTATGGTTAATCTTTAGGTACTCTGCATTTACAGCTGTATGTGCTTTTGGATCAAAATTCCTGAAGGGGAAATTCTATCAGTGACATCTGACTGTGGCAGCTTAGGCTGTTAATCTAGACTACATATTTTGGGAAGATAGCTGTCTTGCTCTGACTTGCCTTGCAGAACTTCTGAAAATTTTGCTTGCTACGATCAAACACTTACATATATATGTTGAAAAATAGTCTGGTATGCTCTGCTGATTGTTTTCCTTCAGTACAGAAGGATATGTGGTGTCAAGCTTCCATAAGTGTATTGAGTAACAATGAAGTAGTTTACAGTAGTGCCACCTAATTTAGAAGCTATGCTATTTATGTAAGATGTCTAGAAAAAAAATCAAATGTGTGTCTCTCCTGCTGACTCTTCTTTTTCCTGTTGCAAAACACTGCAGGAGTTGCCACCTAGTTCATTCTTAATTTTCCTTGCAAGCTTTAGTTGAGAAGGGTGAAGTGAGGGAGAGGAAAAAGGTGAAACTAGTTTCTTACACCCCAAAATAGGAGTTTTGAAAAAAGAGTATACATCTTGTTATCCCAGTTTGAACTGATACCAGTTGAATGCCACATATGGACCTTGGGACTGTTTACCTCTTGGACAGACTTGAACTTTTACCTTTTTTTAAAATCTGGAATGTCAAGTAACAGTTGTAGATACTTCTACACATTATGTAGGTGGTTGTGATTTAATCTAACACATAGGTTTTGGTGGGAATTTAGTTAAATTCCTCTTATCTCAATCTCTGTTTCAAGTGAATGGCAAATTCATTTTCTGCTCTCTTAAATTCTTCTAAAATACTAAGAATGTGATTTTTTTTCTTCTGCTTACTCTTGTTTTTTAGGAGTATGTCCCAATCCAGTCTGGATCTGGTATCGATTTGGCTCCTTACTACGCGAAGTATAGCAATCGTACACAGCAGGCTATCTTATATATGAACCCTTACAAGATCAACCTTGAACTGATTTTGGAGTTGCTTGCATACTTAGGTACTTCTAGTCCACTTCTTAAGAAGTTTATGTACTTGGGGTTGTCCTTTGGACCTGTTTTCCACTGCTTTCTACTAATAATGAAGTACTTTACTTCATTCTTATAGGAGAGAACCTAAGAAGCATTAACCATGGGGCCTAGCATTCATTCCTGTTATGTGAAACTGTTTGCAACGCATGTTTGTTTTAGCTGCTATATGCTTGTGCTGTTAATTTGCAGATAGAAGTCCCCAGTTCAAGAATATTGAAGGAGCTGTGCTGATCTTTTTACCAGGCCTTGCTCATATCCAACAGCTGTATGATCTCATTTCAACTGACAGAAGATTTAACTTGCATGACAGGTAGTGCAGATTTTTTAAATGAAATTAATACTCTAGGTTACAACCCAAACAAACATTAAGGTTTGCTATTCTTGTAAAAGGCAAGTGAGAGTTACACCTCTGAGCTAATTGTGCTACAAATGTACCTTTACTGCAATGCAAATGTACTTTTGCTACAATATAAAGGTATTTTTACTGCTATAGTCTAAAAGTTATACAAGCAAAAATGACAGATACTTAGGAATGGTATGATGCATTTTCTTTTATTACTTTTTATTTTATTCTTCAACAAATTTATGTAAGCAAAAGCACTTGACTACTTCTTTTCCGCTTCTTAGGGTATGGAAGCTGCCATACCTGGGATACAGATTTCTGTGGCTTACTGTTTACATGGAAGTGACTACTTCCTGAGAAGAGCTCCAGAGCATCTGGATCTACCAAGAGAAATGGCCTAGAGTTGTAGATAATTCAACAGATAATTTCAAAAGTTTTTTGGGGGGTAACTAAAAGTTAGCAACACAACTGCATAAAAGGAACAGTTGCAGTCAAATGTAGATATTTGTTGATGGACTGAGATGTAAAGGTCTGAAAGAGAAGGAAAGTACCAGTCTGTGGCTGTCTCATCTCTGAAGGCCTCTCAAAGTCGCAAAGTTATATTTGTAATGGTCCTTTTCTTGGAAGCACAGTTTAAAGAACTTCGGTTTACAGACACATAGCTCTCTTTATTGCTAGGCTGTTATTGTAAAGTAACCAGCAGTTCTGTAGTATTACTATTTTTCCTCCATTTTTACTGAATGGGAGAACATCCCTATGAATTAATTAGGTTATTTTTTCTAGCTGTTTTAATAAAACAATGAAGCAGACTTTCATACCTAATCATACAAAGTTTTACTCTTTCAATTGTCTGTTCTTCTCCAAATGTTGTCATTATCCATGTTATTTGATAAGTGTGTATTTATTATTATAATTTCTTATTCTAGGCACAGATTGATAGCTTTGCATTCTGTTCTTTCAACTCAAGATCAAGCAGCTGCATTCACAATACCTCCTCTTGGTATTAGAAAGGTAATATTTACAAAGTTCACAACTGAAAAGAGAATTTTCTGTGGGTGCAACTCTCAATTGTTATCATACAAAATTACAGAACATTAGGTGTTCTAGAATTTCCTGTAATGAGTAGAAGATAATATTCTGTGAAAATCTTGACAGTATTGGACAAATTCTTAAACCTAAATTTTTCTAAGAACTTCCTTAATTATTACTTACCTATATTTTAACTATTGTTAACCAGTAACTATGGCTTTTATCTTGGAAAAATACTTTTATTTACTGCCAAACTATGTAATTAAATTTGATCAATTTTGGCAGATACTAACCACTAATTTTGATGGATTATAAAACAAAATGTGAATATGAAATTATTTCTTAACTTTTAATTTCTCTCCTTGGGGAAAACTAGACCATATTCTAAGTCATGTAGCTTTTATTTATCTATCAGACTATTTAAGGTAACATTTCTGGGTAAAAAAAATTTAACCAGACTTATTCCATAATACTGATTTAAAGGTAGAAACCTGTTACACATTCCAGTTCTTCTATTTATGTTATGTTACTCTTTTCAGATTGTTTTGGCTACCAATATAGCAGAGACGGGTATCACAATACCAGATGTTGTCTTTGTAATTGATACTGGGAGAACAAAAGAAAATAGGTGAGAGTTTGATTTTCATCAGTCACACTGTGGTTACTGTAAATATTTGGAGGCTAAAGCTGCAAGGATTTTGTAGTATCCTTATTAACTTAGAGTAATACATTTTGTAATTATCCTTATTAATTAGAGTTCTGGATGCAGAAATGTGGGAGCTCATTTAAAAGCTTGCAGTTTTGGGTACAGGTTTGGAAGCAAGTTTGGAGTTTCAAATGATGAGAAGAGCAAGGGAAGTTTATAGATAATGAATGTAATGTATGGGTAATTGTGATTAAGTACTGTTTTAAAAATGATGAAAGTTTTTTTATGCTATCTCAGTTTTTGAAAGTTATTTTTTCTGCACTTTAAATGTGAAAATCCCTACACAATATGTTAGAAGGATTCTGAATTGCCAAGGAGATGAAATGAAAACGCTTTCATTTTTCAGTTTTTATACTTTCACTAGTGACTTGTATTCAAGGTATTGTAATATACAGTTCCTCCCAGATATGCTTGGTTTTCAAAACTAAATGTGTTTTCAAAAATTGCTCATTAGATATATTGCCAATATGCTGTTGTTCAGTTTATATATACATGAAAATTTTATTTCTGAAATCTGAATCTGCTTTGTAATGCTTAAGGTATCATGAAAGCAGTCAGATGAGTTCCCTGGAAGAGACCTTTGTTAGCAAAGCTAGTGCTCTGCAGCGGCAAGGAAGAGCTGGGCGTGTTAGGGATGGGTTCTGCTTCCGAATGTACACGAGAGACAGGTATTGTAAACTTGTCAGAATTCTGTAAATCGCATACATACCGTATTTTTTTTCTGTGCAAGACCAAGAATTCTTCTTGAAATTCACTTTATTTACTGCAAGCCAGAAAGATTTAACTGGAAAAAACTCAACCAAAACAAGAATTTGAGTATCATATATGTAAAGCGTTAGAGTAATTTTTCACACTTTTTAAAAAAGTTCGTTTTATTCTTAATATTTCTGTAATGTGATTTTTAAAAAACTTTCATAATTAAAGGTAAAATGTAGCACAGGAAATTGTAGAATATCAATTTTTTACAACACCTGATTGGCTTACATCAAATGTGTGCAAACCTTATGTCCTAAACTTCGAACTTTTTATCAGACAAATCTGTAGGCTTCTGAGGAGGTAATCTCTATGGATGAGATGGGGGCACTGCAGAATTAGTTTCTGTTACTGCAGTGGAGTAACCTTTTTCCTGTTTCTGTGAAAAGTCACTAAAGTGACTTTCAGCTGAGAAGGAATTAAGGTTAAAGTCATTTGATATAACCAATGAAGTGTGCCTTTTAGCCCCCTTAAAGTCTTTTCAGTTTGAAAGCATTTTACAGACTTGTTTTGAAAATTTGGGTTTCCTGCCTTTCTCTCTGACTAAAACCTGTTTTCCAAGCCACAACACATACCTAAATAGAAAGTAAGAATGGCTTACTCGTGCTACTCCCTTCCCTGCCCCTCAAGATAAAAACTGCAAAGAATGACCATGTAAAAACCAGATTTACAAGTTTAATTCAAAGATTTAGTTAAATATATATGTTTTTGTGGTTTTGTGATGTTGCAGGTTTGAAAGCTTCATGGAATACTCTGTTCCAGAAATACTCCGTGTGCCTTTAGAGGAATTATGCCTTCATATTATGGTACAGTTTCTGGTTTTAGAATTGCTAATCTTGTGTGGTGGGTTGACCATGGCTGGACGCTGGGTGGCCCCAAAGCTCCTCTATTACTCTCCACCTCAGGTGGATGGGAGAGAAAATATAACAAAAGGCTCATAGCTAGAGATAAGGACACAAAGAGATGACTCACCAGTTACTGTCCCAGGCAGAATGGACTTGATTTGTGGAAATCAATTGAATTTATAACCAGTTAAGTTAGAGTAGGTTAATGAGAAGTAAAAATCACCCCTCCCTCTTTCCTGGGCTTAACTTTATTTCCCCATTCCCTTCCTCCTATCCTCCATCAGCACAGGGAGGTGGGGAATGGCAGTTTTGGTCAGCTTATGACAGCTTTCTGCTGCTGCTTCTTCCTCAGAGAAAGGGAGGACTCTTTCTTCCGTTTCATCTTGAGTTCTCTTCCAGTGAACACAGTCCTTTACAAGCTTCTGCAGTGTGAATCCTTCCCCCAGTTGCAGTTTTTCATGAACTGCTCCAGCATGGATCCCCCTCAGGGTCATAAGTTCTGCCAGCAAACCTGTGGCAGTGTGGGCTCCTCTCATCATGGTGCAGCAGGTCCTGCCAGGAGCCTGCTGCAGTGTGAGCTCTCCACAGGGTCGCAGCCTCCTTCAGGCATCCACCTGCTTGAGTGTGGACTCCACCACGGACCTTCATGGACTGCAGGGGACAGCCTTCCTCCCCATGGGCTGCAGCAGCTGGAGAACCTCCTCCTCTACTTAATTCACTGATTTTGGTGTCTTCAGAGTTGTTCTCACCTCCTCTTCTCTGGCTGCAGTTTGTTTCTGTGCAGTAACTTCTCCTGGGGGCATGATCACCATCACTGATTGGCTCAGCCTTGGCCAGTGGGTCTGCCTGGCCTTGGTTAGATGTAGGGAAAGCTGCTCTCAGCTTCTCACCAAACTCACCCATGCAGCCCCTACTACCCAATACACCTTGTTAGCTAAAAATACTATGCATGCCACTAGAGGAATTATGCCTTCATACTGTTGCCTGTTTTGGAATTATTGGCCCTAGTAGCTGAAAAGGATTGTTACTACAAACCTGATGCAATGTAGTTACTTAGTGGGGCTTCTCATACAGGTCAGGGAGTAACTCAGCACTTGATTGCTGTAAAATATGAGTATGCTGTTCAAAGAATAGTGTACTATATGATTCCAGTTTGCCTCAGAGTGACAATTTTAAACTCTGTTAATAACCTTCTAAATGATTTCTGTTTAAGGGAGGAATTCTATTACCTCTCACCATGTCTTAAGTAAGTAGGATGTGCATGGGAAAACTAGCAACCTGGCAAATTAGTGCTAGGTTGAACTGCAGCCCTTTTTGAGAGTCCCCTGCTCATCAGTAACACATTTCAATCACTGGTAACACACTTCTCTGAACAGTGGTTATGCCATATGAAGCCCTGCCAAACAATGAAGTTTTGTTAACCTAATGTGAGGCATGTCAGCCTTCCAGGAAGCAAGATGCTTGTTTGGTGGGGAGGGAATGTGAACTTTTGATGCAAGATCAACTTTCCAGTTTTCTGTGTAGCTGTTAGAGAACATTTTTATTACAAATTTTTATATTGAAATATATGTCCCTTTACTTCACAGAAGTGCAGTCTTGGCTCTCCTGAAGATTTTCTTTCCAGAGCATTAGATCCACCACAGCAGCAAGTAATTGGTAATGCAATGAATCTTTTGAGGAAGATCGGCGCTTGTCAGTTAAATGAGCCCAAGCTGACTCCATTGGGCCAGCACCTTGCAGCCCTTCCTGTTAATGTAAAGATTGGCAAAATGCTTATATTTGGTGCTATATTTGGCTGCTTGGATCCTGTGGTGAGTGAAAAAAAATTATATTTTTAAAAGTGTAGAAATTGTTAATTCTTTGCAATTAATCTGATTTCTTGTCGTGATATTTTGAAAAGGTGATGCAAGTTAAAATGTTTACTTTAGGGTGAGGGCACCCAGACATGGAGGGGAATAATATAAGTGTTCTTTATGGTGAACTCAATGATCTTTAAGGTCTTTTCCAACTCAAAGTGGTTCTATGATTCTAAACTCCTTTGTACTCTCCATAGTGGATAATCAGGTTTGGTCTTCAGGTTTTTTGCCTCAGTCATCAATGGCAACCACTTTTATGGCAGTCAAGTGAAGTCCCAGGTGACTGAGAAAGGGGAAACATCTTCTTTTAAAAAAGTAGAAAAGAGGGGCCTTTGGGGGCTACTAAACTGTCAGCTTTAATTCTGTGCATGGGAAGATCATGGAACAGATCCTTCTAGAAATATGGTGTGGCACTTGGAGGACACCAGCAGGAGCTTAACCAAGGACAAGTCCTGCTTGCCTAACCCGGTGGCCTTCTGTGCTGGAGGGACCACATCAGTGGACAAGGGAAAGGCTACATATTCATTTATCTGGACTTCTGCAAAGCCTTTACTGTGGTCCCCCATCTAAACTTGAGAGAGATGGGTTCAGAGGGTGAACTATTAGATGGATAAGAAACTGGTTGTACAGTCCCATCCAGAGGCTCATGGTCAAGGGCTCAGTGTCCTGATGAACATCAGTGACAAGTGGTGCCCTCAGGCATCTGTTGGGACCAGAGTTATTAAATATCTTCATCAGTGACTTAAGATGAAGGGATCGAGTGCACCCTCAGCAAATTTGCAGATGAGTCCAAGCTGAGTGGTGCTGTTGACACATTTGAAGGATGGGGTGTCATCCAAGGGGACCTGGATAAGTGGGCAGATGTGGAGCCAAGTGCTGGTGCTGCACCAGGGTCAGGACAACCCCAGATGTCAGCACGTGCTGGGGATGAACAGCCCTTGGCAGAAGGACTTGGGGGTGCTGTGGGTGAGAGGCTGCACATGACTCAGCCATGGGCACTCACAGCCCAGAGAGCCAAATGTGTCCTGGGCTGCATCCAGAGCAGTGTGGGCAGCAGGGGAGGGAGGGGATTCTGCCCCTCTGCTGTGCTTTCATGAGATCCCACCTGTAGTGCTGGATCCAGCTCTGGTAGCCCCAACACAAGAAGGATGTGGACCTGCTGAAGAATTTATCACAAAGATGATCAGAGAAGATTGGAGTACCTCTTCTTGAGGAGAACTGAGAGAAATGGGGTTGTTTGGCAGGGAGAAAAGGCTTCAGCATGGCTTAATTGCTGCTTTTCAGTACCTGAATGGCATTGAAGAGGAACTTCTTATAGGGGCATATGGTAACAAGACAAGAGGGAATGGGTTTGAATTGAAAGAACATTTGGTTTGATTTGATATTAGGAAGAAATTCTTTACTATGAGGGTGATGGTACCTCTTGGCCCGTTCCTCCCAGTTTATATACTGTGCAGGGTGTTCTATGGGATGGAATATCCCTTTGACACTGGCTGCCCAGAGAAGTTGTGGATGTCCCATTGCTAGAAGTGTTCAAGGCCAGGTTGGGTGGGGCTTTGAACAACCTGGTTTAGTAGAAGCTGTCTCTGCCTAAAGCAGGGGCTTAAAACTGGATGATTTTTAAGTCCTTTGTAACCCAAGCCTATCATTCTAAGATAATGATAAAATAAAACTTTCCACTATTTGTTTTATAAACCTGTAAGTTTACAACAAAATAGTTCTAAGTGATGTGTACTGAAACATTTCAGGCAACTTTGGCTGCTGTTATGACAGAAAAATCCCCATTTACTACACCTATTGGTCGAAAAGATGAAGCAGATCTTGCAAAATCATCTCTAGCTATGGCAGTTTCAGACCATATAACAATTTACAACGCTTATCTGGGGTAAGTGATGATTCTCCTTTGCTCATAACTAGTAGCAGATAATGCATAATCCTTAATATCTCTTGAGCTGCTTTCATTTCAAGTTTTTTCTGTTCAGAGTAACAATAGGTTGCCAAGTATGGTAACACAAACGGATAGTTTGCTTAGTGTTTTGTTCTTCAACACCTTTTAACTAAGCCTGTACACATACAGATGTTTACTGTGTCAGTTTATCCTAGTGTTTAAAGTACTTTGTTTGCTGTTTGTGGTATTTTGACCAGACTATTTTGTATTTGATAAAGCACAAGTGTATAAAATGGCATACAGGTTTTTTTCCTCTTTAGATATTACCACTAAGTCTGAATTTTGTTTTGACTGTCAAGACAGACAGAAATGTGTGGGTATTGAGAATAAATCACCTTGTGTTTTTGTTAATATCTGTCAAATCCACATTACAGACATGTTCTTTGGAGTGTCCTTAGACCAGCAGAATTCATCTTCATTAATACAACTTACAAGAATGCTTGCCAAAACACATTTTTCTTTTTTAACTTAGTGCCTCTTCTACTGTTACAGTCTTGATGGGTTTCTTGCTGTATAAGACACTATTTTTTCCTTAGGTGGAAAAGGGCCCGACAGGAAGGGGGGTATCGTGCTGAAATGACTTATTGTAGAAGGAATTTCCTTAATAGGACTTCACTGTTAACTCTGGAGGTAAAACTTATCATTATGCTCTGTACTTATAAGTTATTTGTTAAAATTTTCTTCTGAAAATGTCATTCCCTTGTAAAGAGATGATATATCACAGTTACTATTTAGACAAGATAAAAGCATGTGGAATTTAGGGACTGATGAAATGCACACTCTCAAGGTAGCTGTGTCTGTATTTGAGTTTTGGATATGCACACTTTGGTAAACAGCTTTGTAGTCACTGCCATTGGAGAAGCTAGGCCTTTTATCAGAGAATCAAAACTTCATGATTTAAAATATTTACATTATTCTTGATATCAAATAACATCTATTAACTGTTAATTTGAAAGATGAGCCACAAGCATACATGAATGGCCTCTTATTTTTGGTGAGAAAATGTTTTAATTGATTTTTCCTTTTAAGTTTGGGTGACTGAGTACTTCTAAGCAGAACTGGATCTTTGATGCAGATGTATATTTTCATTTTAACTGCAGGTCGAGATTTAGTATTTGCAGAATATATATTTCCATATGTTTAGTCCTATATTCCAGGTATCAGATTGTCATAAATAATGTTTTTATCACAGAAATAGCTAGGATTCCAGTGTGGCTGCAGAAAATACAAGTGATTATTCTAGCAAGGGACTTTCCCCTGGAGAGCATGAATAGTTCAGATGAAGGGTCATTTCCTGCTGTTGAAGTGGAGCATGTAACTTTTTAAATTCAAAACTTTACTAATACTGTCCTAATTTCAGGATGTGAAGCAAGAACTCATAAGGGTGGTCAGAGCAGCAGGGTTTACAGCACCTTCAACACAATGTGGATGGGATGGAAATGGAGCCACACAATCCCTGTCTCTCAGTGAAATAGCTCTTCTTAAAGCTGTGTTGACTGCAGGGTTGTATGACAACGTAGGAAAAATACTATATACAAAGTCTGTGGATATTACAGAGAAGCTGGCTTGCACGGTAGAAACTGCTCAGGGTAAAGCTCAAGTTCATCCCTCTTCTGTAAATCGAGACTTGCAGACATACGGATGGCTGCTTTACCAGGAGAAGGTAAGTTGAAGATAGTGAATGTAGCTAGTAGTTTGTGTAAAGGTGGAGTTTTGCCTCTAGTATACTTCAAACTTGTGTATGTTATTTAATATCTAATTGTTTTATGTTAAAGTCTTATTATCTAATGATCCTAAAGTTCATAAAAGTGAGTCAACTGAGTGCTGAAGAAAAAGGTGAAGCTGAAGATCATGAACAAATCTGTTCATGGTTAAGCTGGTGGCTATAAATGGAAGGCATTTTCTGTGTATCATTTAACTTAATAGTATCATTGATTTTTAAAAACAGTCTTGTTGATTTTAATAACACTTTACACAGTAATATGTAGTAGTAACTTTTCAAAGTCTTCTTTGTTACTGTTCTGAGATTTTGAAACTTGGTACTGACATACACCAGTAATAAAATAAAAGAGCCAATTCTGTAATGGACAGCTAAACTTCCTAAGTGAGTTGCATTTTTTTAAAATTCTTTCCCCTTCACTTGAAAATCTTGTCAGCTATTTGTTAAATTGAAGTGTTTGTATTTAGCTATACTTCTGGTACAACAACAGTTTGATGGTTGTTTAATGGCCAAATTTACTGTGGAGAAGCAGGAAGTATTAGACTTTTTAATGCATGTAAAGTGATAGTATTTTTTGAGAGGTGAAAATACTTTCTGACCCCCAAGAACATCATAGTGTGATGACAAGACAGCAGCTAAGGTTATTCCATGAAGAGGGGGGCAAACTAAGCCTGTACTTTTGTATGAAGATGCACTCTTTTTTTGTCCATTCTTCCCACTACAACTCATTCCACCCCATTCTGTCTTTATTCAGGATGTTACAAAGCCAGAAGTAGCAAATGCTGAGCCCCATACTTCATGCAGTGTGTGTCTCTGTGTGTACCACATTTATGCATGTGCATATGTGGATATAGATAAACTGATAAAACAGTTCCCAAGATGACTGTATAATGAAAGAGCTTTGCCTGCCTTTTGATTCAGTAGTGTTACTACTTTTAGTGTTGTTTCTATGAACACCACTAGCTTAATGTTATGTCTCTTATTTGAGCTTTAAGAAGGTAACTGTGGCTTTAGCTTACTTGTAGCGCATAAGCCTGTCACTTACTTAGCGTGAGTTATTGTATGTGGTGTAAAAGAGACAAATAGCTATTGATTGTTTGCAATAACTTGTTTTGGTTGCATCTGGAAAATGGAAAAAAGTGGATTTCTTGCTTGTAGAAGTAGCAATCAAATTTAGTGTTATAGAATGTTAGGTGGTTTGGGATTTTTTGTTGCTGTTTTTAATTGTCTGTGTTTTTTTATATGCAGGTGAGGTATGCCAAGGTGTATTTGAGAGAAACTACTTTAATATCCCCCTTTCCCATTTTGCTTTTTGGTGGGGATATAGAAGTCCAGCATCGCGAGCGTCTCCTGACAGTTGATGGTTGGATCCATTTTCAGGTGCATTGGAGTTATAACTAAGCTACCTTTTGTGATTCCATGAGCTTGCATGTTACATAGTTGATGTATTAGCTTGATTGAGACCACCATATGTGGGAGATGGAGACAAGAGAGGTGAAAGGGGGAGAGAATTTAAGATATGATGGGAGATGTAATCAAATCTTAGTAAATCACACTCAAAAGAATAGACTTGTCATACGTGGTGTGCAACAAATCAGTTCCCTCTCTCTACAAGAAGAAAGTGTTTTTTCAGAAAAGGTATTGAAAATGGATGTAGACTAAACCTTTTTTTTATAGAGCTTGTACTAAAAGAGTGTACTGTTTTTATATTATCCTTTCTTACAATTTTACAATCTTGTAACTACGTATTTATCTTTAGCACACTACTGTATATACTGTGATATAGTGCAGACAGAGTTGTTTTAAAAAAAATAAAATCCAAATTAAAAAATGGCTGCTTACTTGGGTTTGGGGTGTTTGGTTTTCTTGATTAGATTTTTTCCTTTTTGCATGTATAAGTTTTACTTGGAAATTGGAAAACTGAGAGCATTTTCCTAGCATATTTTTACAGACAAAATAATTGTCATGAAAAGACCCTCTGTAAATTCTGGTAAATATCAAGTAGTGGGTTTTGCTATCCAGGCAGCTACATGGTTACAATTTTCTGTGCTATTTCTGTGCTCTGGGCCTTGTGCTACTCTCAAAGACAGCTATAAGCAACAAAACATTTTTTTGCAGTCTGTTGATCCAAGTAAGCAATCATCTAATTTAATTCACTGATTATCATGAATAGGGAGTTTCAACAAGCAGGTCCCTTGTGGGTTTGTTACAGATTTTTATTCTGGTCCCTGGATGGCTGCAGTTGTGCAGTTGCAGGGCTAATTACGTCTCACATAGTGTTCCAGAATTTGTACTTTTCTGCTGAGACACTAAGCAAAATACTTTGCATTTTGTGCTTCTGCCGTAGCAGCTACTTGTTCTACCAAAGGCAGCATATAAATGAAATAAAGATTTAAATAGGGAGGAAAGGATAAAATGAAATATTTTTGGGAGAGGGTTCAGTTTTAGGTATCCAAATTCATAGTGAGATTTAGGAAAGGCTTGTGTTTGCTTTGTCAGAAGGCCTGGCAGACATCCCAAGAGGCAAATGCGTAGCTTTTTTATTTCAAGTGTAAATGTAATTTGAACTTTGTTTTGGGGGGTAAAAAGGCAATTAATTGGACAGCTTATTGGTAAAGTAATAATTTCCTCTTATGCTGGTTGTGTGAGAACACCTTCTAAGTTACCCTTCTCAGCTGCTGTTCTTCAGGCTTTCATACTGTGAACAGCTGTTGCCTAAGGCTAAGGCATAATGTAAGTGCAGTAATTTAATGAGTATACTATCCATCATGGTTATCATTACCATTAAAAATCACATATGTGCATCATGTTTGCAGGAATCTTTTTATAAACGTTTGTTTATATGTAGGGCAATATTTTATCTATATTTTTGATCTGTATTTTGGTGTGAAATGTCTGATGAAATGTTTGTCTTCTCTTTACAGGCTCCTGTTAAGATAGCAGTAATTTTCAAGCAGCTGAGAGTGCTCATTGAGTCTGTTTTGAAGAAAAAGCTTGAAAATCCCAAAATGTCACTTGAAGGTAACTTATTGCTGGCATTACTCTTTGTTAAATGGACCTTGTAGCAAAACTGAGGAATCATTAGTACACTGCATCCTCACACAGTAGTATGTGTGACATGACAGTTGCATTAAGAGGCGTCCAGAAAGTCATTACTAACCCAGCATATATTGTGTGGCTCACCCCAGATGTTCAAGGATCTGCACAAGTGCCATTTCAAAGATATCCCTGGTAACATCATTCAAGGTAGTGGTAGTAATGGTGAGGCAAGTATCTCAAAGTAGAATTGAGATTATGTGTGGAGAATCCTAGGCATGGATGATTTATAAGTGTTATGCAAGTTGTCTCAAAATCTAGGTTAACCAATGGCATGTTGGTTCCCAAAAGTAAGGGATAGCCTTATTAGATAGAGCACAATTTAAAATTTGGACACTGGATGTTCAGGAGCATATAGAAGGTAGGGAAGAAAGGGAGTTCCTATATGCTGATGTATCTGGAGTTAACCCACAACTTTCCCAATCTCTTTGTGGAATACTAAAATGGTCATCAGCAGTTCATCTAATAATTTTATGATGATGTACTGTGTATGTACTGTTTGTCCTTTTGCTTGCCATATGGTAATCACTTGTTTTGCTTTAGATTCTGGCATAGCCAAAAGCATTAAAATTTTAAGTTGCTGAGAGCTAGACTTCTCTTACAACTTTTGGCATTTTGAGAATCAGTTTTTAAGATTGCTCTTTTTCACACACTGATTTTTTTTTTTCTTTTCTAGATGACAAGGTCTTATACATCATCAAAGAGCTGATAAAAACAGAAAATGGTAACTGAAATCAGAAATCAGTAACAAATCAGAGCTTCAGTAATTGCAGGGGAAATACGCACTCCAACATTAATTGGAAGTATTTAAATTTTTAGCATGGTTGATAACAGCCATGATGGGGATAGACTGCATGATTTTGCATAGGATCAGCTTTTTTATCAGTTTAAAGATGAACATTGGATATGTTTAGCCTTTACAGTATATTTGGTGCCATTTGTTTTGACTGTATGAATGATAACTGCAAGCAGTTTTTTCAAAATAGGAATTGTTCACAGCCATTTCTCTTTTTTAACTTAATGTGCTGATCGTACCATCAGTACAGTGTATACTGAGGATTGAAGATTCGGTCCTGAATCTCAGTTGAGTAGAATTCCTTGTATGCAAACAGAACACAAATGTTTCTCATATGGGTTTCCTAAATGATGATTTTTTTTTTTTGAGCTGTTAATTTACAGTATTAAACCAAGACTTCTCATCTTAGAGAAGTCTTAATTTTTCTGTATGATTTACATTGAGAAGGTGTTCTGTAAGCATCTATAAGATGATAGTATGGACTGCTGAGTGAGTGCTCAGCAAGATGTGTACTGACCAGCAGCTCCTCCCAAAGGAGAGGATGTGCTCTTCTCACAGTTGTTCCTCCCTGTTTACCCTGATCCTTGAGACTCCTGCAACTGTACTATATTTTGCTCTCCCTCTTTTGTATGTTAGGTTTTAGATAGTTCTCCAGGCCCCCTTCAGGAGATGATCATGTGTTTTTTCTCCTTTTATTGATCAAAATTCACATTGACCTTCTTCAAGGAAATACCAGAGAAGCTCCTAGTGGAAACTTCCTGTGGCAGTTCTCTCCTACCCTACTTGCTCACAAGACTGGATGTCTGTGTGATCCTTTGTTTCTTGTTTCTTTAATACTGAATCCTTAACTGAATAGCTTAATGAATCAGATGGTCTCACATTCCAGCTATCCACACTATTTCTAATTATGAAGTGCAGTTTTAGATTGCCAACTTAGCTTTCAAGAATAAGGAATATATTGGTGAGGAGGATTTGCTGTTAAACACTTGCAGTCACATAGGAACTGTCTTCACAGACAGAAGCACAGTATAGATGACAACTTTAGTTTAATCTGAAAAATAAAAGATTTTATACAGCAGAGGTTAATCATGTACAGAAAGGGCACTCAGGAAATTGAATGCATAAAAATGCAAAATATATGGAACCTACCCATTTAGATTATCACAGTGGAACTGGTATTGCTGTCCACCTTGTGCACATTAGCTTACATCAGTTCTGGAAGAGGAAAGCTGTTTGCTAACAGCTCTGAAGGAACAGGGAGCATATCTGTTTCTCTGTTATGCATTATGTTAATATAGTGCTAGTCCTGATTTCATAGGAGACGGGAAGTGACTTTTGGGGGCTTTTTACAACACCGTTTAGGCAAGGAAGCATTTGAACAGGAAGTTTTGATCTTAGACTTTAAGATCTCAGGTTTGCCTTCAGCATTCCTACACTGAAATCAAAACCTGCAAATTATATTTATTGAAGATATAAACTAGATCTATACCCTAAACAAATTTCCTATAGGGGTTTTGTTTTGGTTGAGATGTTTTATTTGTTATTTTGGTTGAGATGTTTTATTTGTATCCTTCGGAAACACGAAGTAGAAAAACATCTCAGTAATTCAGTAATTAGCAAGCTGCTCTTTCTTTTGGGTTTGAATTTTGGAAATGAGTTGTTGGTCTTAAATGGTTAAATCCTAGGGAAAGTGTGAATTGTTTGAGTTCTTCTCCCTTATTCAACTGTGATGAATAAGAGGTTTATTTCCATTTGTAGGTGGTAATGTTGAAATTCAGAGTTATTCTTTGTGTTTCTCTAGCATGCTGTGATTTGTAATCTTCTAAATAAATAACTGAAATAAATTAAGGGGATATATTGTAATAACTGGGAAATTGCACGATCTTCTGTGTGAGCAACAGTTTTCTGTAAGACAAATTAAGAAGGTCGCACTGTGGTGTACAGATAAGCACAGGTATCTTTAAAAAAACCAAAACTTTAAAAAAAAAAAAATTAAAAAAAAAAAAAAAAAAACACAAGAAAAAAAAAAA
>VZRH01005125.1:36613-63028 GCA_013397555.1 Urocynchramus pylzowi
GCGGGCGCGGCAGAAGCCGCCGCGCCTCAGCGAGGGTCCTGCGCCGCAGGCTTCGTACGCCGTGCCGCCGTGGCTCCTGGCACGGCAGCTTGCCATCGGTAGCTTGCTAATGACAGCAGAAATTAAACGAAGATCTGCCCGGTTTTATCCAGAGGATTTTAGTCAGCTGAGCAGACAAGCGTAGCTGACAGGACAGTGGCTGGAGTTGGCCAGTATGAAAGCAGAGTGACCGTCCCAGGTGGTTAATTGCGATGCAGCTGCTCCATCGTGGAGTTTTACACCCACAGTGTTTACAAAGTGCACTTGTATCGTTCATGTGTGCAACTGTATGTGTATATTTGTACTCGTTATGATGATTAAATGGTGCTTAAAATTGCTATTTTGTTTGTACAGATTTACTGTAAACTTCATTTTGCATCAGGTATGCATATTTACTTTAATTAGAACAGAGAACAGCAGAAAGTCTCTGACAGAATAGAGATAGAAAGTTTTAGAATAAAACATGCTACTTTTAACATTAGTTAGTGGCACTAACTTCTCTAAAGAAAAATGTAAAGAATGACAGATTAAAGGAGATGTGTATAGTGTGCTGCTAGAAATATGTTTATAGCCTAACACCATGACCATGTTGCATACCAAACACTTTTTATCAGTGTGTGTCTGTGTGTCTGATGATGCTCCTGTGTCACTGAGAAACATTTCATTTCACCCACTAGTTTGAAAGCTGAGCCACAAATAACACTCATGAAACAGTACCTGATATTTTTATATTTCTGTGGCACACAAGTGACACACTGCTCCACCCAGGGTAGAGATTTTCTCCCTGTGAAGTGAAGTTACTGCTTTTTCAGCATTCAGCTTTTCCAGTATCCTTGTACAGGTCCATGCACATTAACAGCAGTCCCTCTGTGACAGGTCTGTGTGATGGTTAAGCTGACAGCACATCATCACCTCAGTGGATTTCCTAGGGGAGTTGAAACCCTGCACATACTGTTGTGCTTTTGGCTAGCAGAGATGCATTTGGAAGGAGAGTGGTTGTTGTTGCCATCACAACGTGTAGTTGTGTGGCTGCTAGGAGACTGCAAAAGTGGTCATTGAGTATCTGAGACCCTTCATGTCTGCAGCACTGACATTTTTCTAGCAGGAATGGTGCTGAAGCCTTTTCTGGAATGCTATGGACTCAACCCTGGGATGGCTTCAGAGACATTTACATTTTTGCAGAAGACCTTTGCCACTTTGGCCAAAATCCTGCATGAAAGCTCCGGTTTGACAGCAGATAGAAGAGACAAAGCCTTCCTGTCTGCACTGAATTCAGCAGGGAACAAGTTAATAACAAAAGATAGCATATACAAGCAATGATGTAATGCTCATAAGAATATTAATTCCACAGAAATGAAGTGACACACTAAAAGTGTACACTTCTTGTAGGATGCAATAATGGAATAACCACCCTGTTGGATTGTGACTACTGTTGATCTTGATGCTACTTCAAGTTTTTTCAGAATTACAAATATGTTTTTACCCACTTTTTCAGTGAACCTGCTATGGCATTTCCACTGATTACTTTTACTCATAGTTTTCTATAGTAAGAGAATCCTGGATTAATTTTGAGATGTAATCTAAAAGTAGTAGAAAATTGTCATAAATGTACTTTTAAATCTATTTAATTTGAAGACCTATTAATCAGAAATGCTGAAGATTGCTTAATGAGAACAAGATGTTTCTCAGTGAGACTCACAGAAGCATCATCAGACACACAGATACACACCAATGAAAAGTGTTTGGTATGCAACATGGTCATGGTATTTAGGCTTTAAACATATTTCTAGCAGTTCACTATATACATCTCCTTTAATCTATAAAAGTGTATTTTGAATTGATACTTATCCTTCCACTTCCATATAGGAGCTTCATAAAAAACGAGCAAAGTTCTTGCAGCCAAATTATGGTTTTTGACAACAGTAAATTAGAAGGACTCCTGTCAGGCAGGAGTTGATGGGATCGCAGGGAACAAAGCCTGGTCCCTTGATGCCCATGTTTCATGCTTGTTTTGTCTAAAGTTAACCTTGGAGAAGCTGGAATTCTACCTCTAGGAAGCCTCACATCCAATTTTTGCTTTATTTTGTGTTTTTATATTTTATGCTCTATGGTTATTGTCTGGGAGAATATCTGTGCAGAGCCCCTGGACATGCAGGTGTGATGAACTGAAGAACATGCTGATTTGTGGTTTGTGCTCACTGTGATTTTCTCTTTCTGTTGGTGCATTGTCCATGCAATGGTTGAAGGGAGCTAGCCAAGACCCCAGCAGAAATAAAGTAAAGTAGATGCAATAACATTTGCTTTTTGGCATACCATAAGCTTTTTACCTGCTCATGTTAAATAAGCATTCTCCACCTTTCCCTTCCCTACTGGTGCCAAGCCACAGGATGTGTGGCTGAGGAAGTGTGATGGTGCAGAATTGCAGACAACTGGAACATTTTGAGATGAAAGAGAAAAATGCCTTTTAATTAGGGGGTGCCAGGGTAAGGGTTTACTGATCATGTGTTGAAGACAAGCACACCAATTTCACATATGCATTGTCTGGGAACATTATTTTTTCGTGGGCAAAATCCTTAGGTGTTAATTAAAGGAGAACACCAGACCTCAAGGGACAGCTTGATCAAAACTACACACTAGAAAGACAACTAACTTCTAGTAAGTAGGTGCATATTAATTAAGTGAGTAATTTTAAGGATGGAAAGGGCAGAAGGGACCTGGATGGAGTTATTTAGAAATGGCATAGGGTTTTTGTTATAGCTATAATTTGTGAAAGCCTTTTTTATCAGCAGTTTTGCTCATCCCTTTATTAAAAGACAATATGCAAGACTGAGTGACAGCATGGCATTTTCCTGCAGGGCTTGTCAGGGTTGTTCAATGGATCATAAGAGAAAACATTGCCCATTCACAAGACTGAGCTTCTCTCTACATGCCAGTGTTCTTGCTTTGATGTTCATTATCAAGTTGTATGTAAACACAGGCAAACATTTTGGTGTCATTAATTGCTCTGGTCTCTGTTTTTGAAGCACACAGGTTCATGCAACTCCATCACAAAGATGCAACTGATGTTCCTGCCTGTTTGCCACAGATCCCGTGTGGTGGCAGGCAGGCATTGAGGTGGCTCGGGCGTTTGGTGATCATGTAGAGACCAGACTCTAACATGGCTGTCATGTGATAGCAGCTGTACTAAACTGCTCCTGTTGGCTCTTCAGTGATTGCAGAGAGATTGAATTTCACTGACATTTATTCCCTTGTTTTCCTGAATATTTTTCTAAATAAAAATACTCCTGTGTCTAACTTCAAGGAAAAGGCAAGCATTTTTCAGTCCTTTTCATATGACAGCAGCAACACTCTTCATCTTTTCTAAACATTGACTTCTGGTCAGCGGCCATTATTTGCATTTTGCATTGCACAGTCTCAACAAACAACTAAAGCTAATGAGGTCAAAAGAGGCTGTAGTTTGCTTTGGCACAACTATTTCATAGCTGCAGCAAAATCAGTCTTAAAGTCTGCCTTGCACCTAACACCTGTTCAAACTCTGATAGCAAGTGACTATTTATGTTCAATATTTACTTTATATCTTAAATAAAATACTATAAAAATTAATCAATAAGAGTCTTCAAGGTTTTTCATGTGTTGGTAAAACACATGAAAACATTCATTTTTTGGTAAAATCTTCTTATGTGGATAATCCAGCTACAATTAGAACTCACTTGCAAAAACAAGTCAACTTGGATTTTGAGTCTATTTTCTTTTTCACCCAGTAAATTGTTGTTGCAATTGCCTATGAGGGTTATGATTTAAATCCAGCTGGAAGTTAAACTTCATGCAACCACTCCCTGTCCTTCAGTACCTCACCCACACACTAGTGAGACAGAGAGGGAGAGAGAATGAAGGCAGAACGATTGGTTGAGGTAACAATTTACTGGAAACAACAATGAGATAAGAGAATGAAAAGTTACAGCAACAATGAATAATAATAACAATGCACAAAAGAGGGTAATTACACAAAAAATGCTCATGGAGTCTAACTGAGCATAGCTGGTGTCACGCAGCTTTCTCAGACAGAGACCAATTTGGCACCCACGGCCCTTTCCTTCTCGGACGTGAGAACCCCTTACTTCCCCCTACCTGGCAGATAAAAACTTAGGCACACCCACATGGCTCTGACACATACACATGTATATGAATACATACACATGTCTATCTATGTAGATATAGAGATAAAAATGAGCTTGTAGAGGTATTATTTCTGTAGTCAATGGCTGTACCCTCAAGATGTCTGTTGAGTTCAGGTAGTCCATGACTGTGGGTTCTTTCCTCCCTAGACATCTTCCAGTGTCTTGGTTTGAAAGGACAGGTGTCTGCTAAGGAAGGCAGAAGTCTCCCCTGAAATGGAAAATGTAAACCCCTTTCCTCCAAATTGTTATAATTTTGAAATTAAGGGGCTCTCAGGCAAAGATATGGGAGCAGAAATAACAGTTCTTTATTGGGGAAGAAAAAAAAAACCAAAAAACAACCAAAAACAATGCAATAAAACAAAACAACACTGACAGAGTCAGAATATGAGCTGACACCCTGCTGGGCAGGGTGTTGGTAGCAGTCCAGTTGAAATGGTGGCTGCAGTCCTCCTGGAGTGGTAGATGTGGTTCTGTTGAAGCAGTGATCCTGTAGAAGGGTGTAGTCTTCCTCTGAAGATCCAGTGGTAGTGTAGAGGGCTTGATCTTCCTCTGGGAATCCAATGGGAAAGGGCTGCTCCTCTGTGAATCCAGTGGAAAAGGCTGGCTGTGGTCTTCCAATTCCCTGATTATATCCAGGAAGGAATGCTTGGCTCCACCCTCTGGGCAGACCTTCTCACAATGGGATGCTGTAATTTTATCAGTCGTGCAGTGAGACTCAAAGGCTCATTAACAGAAGATATCCCCTTGGAGGGAGGATTGGTTGAGGAAGAGATAAAGAAAACTGCCCAATTAACAGAAGATAACTGCCCCACCTCTAACAGATAGGAGTAGAACACACACACCCATTTCCAACCTAAGACTCAGCAGAAGGGCTTGTGTGCTGTTGGCTGATTGTGAACTGCATCAGCTCACACTTGGTGTATCATCCTTGGAGCAGCCCATCCTTGTTGCCCATGGTAGTTATGGCATACAGTGGCAGTGTCATTCTGCAACCAGTATTATACAATTCAGTGTTACAGACTGCTCTCCCCAAAAATCAAACCTCCTTGAGGTGCAAATCATGTTTCCGTCTTTCTGCATTATCCAACAAGTGCATCCACTTCTTGAGCAAAAATAATCCCATGGATGTATTTGCCTGTGCTTGAGGCAGGATGAATCCAAAACGTCTTCCCTAAGGGCCATCCAGTGGTTGTTTCCACTGTAAACACATAAAGCTTGCCTTGGTGGGTTTGTGGTAGTGTGATGTAATCAATCTACAGTCTGGGATAACCAGGGAGAGAGTGTCCATGGTTAAGTCCACCTGCCAATCACAAGCCCATCTGGATGTTGCATCTCTTCCCCAGTGACCTCAGGGATCATGGGTACATTGAGGGAGAAATAATTCACCCTTGTGTTGCCAGTCCAGACCCACCTGAGACCTTCAACCTTGGCAGCTTGATCCAACTCTCCATTGTTTTGATATTCTTCAGTAGCCCAGCTCTTGGGTATTGTGCAGCTACATGATGTATTTACAGCCAACTTCTCCACCTGGGCAGAGGTGCCACACTTCTGCAGCCCAAATGGGTTTCCCTTTGCACTGCCAACTGATCTTTTTCCATTGGTCCAGCTACCCCTACAGAGCACTTGATGCCACCATCAAGTCAGTGTAGAGGTAGAGCACTGGCCATTTCTCTCATTCAGTGATATCTAAAGACAGCTGGACAGCTTTCAGCTTTGTGAACTGACTCGATCCACCTTGTCCCTCAATAGTGTAGGACTCCATACAGCACCTTTCCACTTTCAATTTGTCCCTACAATACATCAGGAGCCATCAGTGAAGAAAGCCCATTGCTTTTCATATTCTGGCAGCTGATTGCAGTGTAGGAACTCCTCAGCATGTGTAACCTTTTCTTCCTCTGGTGATGATAATCCAAAGGCTTCTCCTTCAGGCCAGTTTGTTGATGACTTCTGAGATCCCTGGGTGATTGGGGTTTCCTATTTGAGCTCGCTGTGTGGTCAGAGCAAACCATTCATTCCACATAGCACCAGTGCCATGATGCCTGGAAGGCACTTTCCCTTTGAACATCCAGTCCAGCACTGGCAGCCAGGATGCCAGAAGAAGCTGTGCTTTGGTACCAATCACTTTTGAGGCAGCTCAAATCCCATCATAAGCTGCAAGGATCTCTTTTTAAGTAGGGGTGTAGAAAGCCTCAGATCCTTTGCATTCCTGACTCCAGAACTCCAGAGCTCATCCCTGAGTCTCACGGATATATTTCACGAGGACTCCAGGAAGGACTGTTTTGCCTGGCTGCAGTCTAAGGTGTATTTTTCGTATCTTATCCTGTCCTGACTGACTACTCCATGAACAATCTCCTGTTTCATTTGTTCAAAAGTTTGTTGTTGTTCAGGACCCTACCTGAAATCATTCTTCTTTAATGTCACATGATCTGAGGATTTGTGATCTAGAATATACATTCTGCAAACTCCACAGTACCTAGGAAAACCTGTGTTTCCTTCTTGCTGGTTGGTGGGGATATAGCTGCTATTTTATTGAGCACGTCCATTGAAATCTGACAATGTCAATCCTGCCATTTACTCCTAAAAACTGAATTTCCCAGGTAGGTCCCTTGACTTTCTTGCATTTATGGTAAAACCAGCCTTCAGCTGATGTTGAATGCCTGAGAAGTTTACCTTTCAGTTTACTTAAAAAGAGTTTTCTCTTGAAAGTAGAATAAACATGCCTACCATTATACTCCAGTGGGCTTTCTCTGTCTGTCAGTAAAGCTTTGGATCTTTGTAATTCCCTAACTCAGGTGGATCTCAGGCAGAAAAAGGTGAAAGAGCTTTCCTAATGTATTTCTGTTTGACTTCCAACAGCTTTTGGCCTTGGGAAATTTTGCACCATTTTTCAAGGTGAGTGGTAAAGAGTGCTAAAAAATCACTACTGAACCCATGACATGCCACTGCTCAGCTTTCTAATAGCCCTAAATGAGGTCTTTTTTCTCTCAGGAAATTCCTTGGTATTATTTGCTTTGCAATTGGTTGGTGCCCTATTGATGATTGCATTGGTGATAAGAGGTAGGCACCCAGCACTTCTATACACTATTCTTCAGAAGTCTAATTAGAGCTACCAAATATGCCTTCACATAAGTGGAGCAATAAGCAACATACTTCAGGATATTCTGGGATGTGCAGTGCAGAGCAATTGGATACCAACAAAACAAACAGGAAAGGAAGAGATGAATCTCATCAGTAAAAATCAGTAGCTGAATCTCTCACACTGGCCTCTTTTTGTGAAAGGTGCTAATAATAAAACAGATAGAGAGACATTTATGAAAAAAAAGTTATACCATTTTATTATTGTTTGGTCTGATTGTCTCTAGTATAGTTCCATTTTTGTGTATGTTCGTAGTGTGCTCCTCTCTTTTCAATTTTGCAATCAAATTTGTATCTCCAGGTGAAATTCTCAGTCTCCTTTGTCTCAGAGGGCCTTTGAGTGGGTTCAGGAATCCAGCAGTTCCAAGGCCCTTGCAGGACTAGAGACTCACAGTCTCTGAGAGGAGGTGGAATGGACCTGTATCTCTTGTAAGATGAAGGAATTTTACAAATTGTGGGTTGAAGAAGATTATTTGACTTATACTTACACTACTTGACCCTTACCTACAATATCAAGGAAGGATTTTAGAGGCTAAAAAAGTGGAAGAGTTGAAATAGATGAGCATCTCCTACAGAGTGAGGCATAAATTGTGTTTCTTCCACAATAAGTTTGTAAGTGCTGAGAGTACGACTTAATCTGTGTCATCTAAAAACTGCACACCTGGTTTGCTGAAGTTCTTATCTCAACAGGGAGGTGAGGGATATTATTTTTGCAGATTTGTAGATTGTAAAGATCTATTTTGATCTGATGATTGTAAATAAATCAGTTTTGAAAGAGTGAAACACAAAAACAAGCCTGGAAACCATTTTAACTGAAAACTTAGATTGTGGGTTCAACTACATTGAAAATACAGTTGGACACAATTCCCTAAATATTAGTCTTTGGAAGTGAAACCAGGGACTTATTTCCATGGCAAATCATATGGAGATACAACAGAATTTCAGGAACTCACAGGTGTTGAAGCTGAACCTGTCAGCAATTACTTGAGTGAACCAGGCTTGCATTGAGAGATGACAGTGCTTTTTAAGCTATATAGTTAATTACACTTATTCAGGAAAGAATGATAGAAACTTTGCCCTGTGTCTAAGACAGCATGAGAGGAATCACCTACAGCAGGTGCCTGAAGCCTTGGATATAGTTGCAATACACAATTATTCAGAGCCTTAATTACTTTCTGCTATACTTAGCTGTACAGTAACATACAGAAGTTCGGTACCAGTAATATAGAAATAAGTATTGTGCTATCAATAGAAGCTGCTAGGGAAGCTTTGGAAAGAACCATGTCTGAGTGCTATTTTTGCAGTTTATTAATCCAGACTCTCAGGATTCCAGGATGAAATATTATTTAGCCACACAGTTGGCAGCTGGCAATGAACCCAGAGGTTCTTTTGTTCAGTTGGAGTTTATCCAAGGCTAAACAAAATGTAGTTTTACCTTGTATGCACCCTCTAATGCCAGTACAGGATCCCAGTATGTTGTAAGCCTTGACTTAGACTGTAGCAGTGGTGTGCTGAAATGGATTAGTAGTGTGCACCAAAAAAAAGTTGAAGAGTGAAACTCAGCAGAAAGGCCTGGGATGGATGACTTAGCAGGACAGCTTTTGATCTGTCCATGGAAAAGCAAAACAAGGAAATTACTGTAGTGTGCTGATGAAGAAATAGACTATTGTTTTATGAAAGCTGAAGGTCACTGAAAACTGAAAATCCTGGGAGTCAACTGTGTGTTACATGAAAATTAATATAATTTATCAAAATGCACTTATCCCTTGGTGCCCTGGTTTTCTTGGCATTTTTTGTTTCCACCTCTCTCTTTTAAACCAATCAAACCAGAAAGTAACAGGTGACACAAATTCCTCCCTGAGCTAAATAGAGCTTTGATCTGCTCTCATATGCTTGCCAACCAGGGTCGTTATTGCTAAATTTAGTGTTGGAAATAAAAGAGGTTTAGATACAGGTAAAAGTGTGTCACCAATGGGCAAAAGTCAGAAAAAAATTGTGTATAGCCAGTATTCAATCTTTTATATGCCAGTCTATGCACATAATGCATTCTTACTATGACAGAATGCAGCACACAAGTAACAGTTACATGTTTTTGTTCTTTGTTTTCTCACTTGTTTGCATAGGAGATGTAATTTTCCTTAATGTTTGAGTGTTGGGGTTCATCTGAAGAGTAATAGTGGATGGTTATTTCTAGAGCTCACTCCCCTCATGATCACAATCACTTTTACTGTGCAGGTAAAGATAAATGTAATGGGAGATTTCTAATGAGCAGAGAACTGGACTGAGATGTTAATTGCTGGTTTTAATGTAAGCCCCAGCAAAGAAGCAGGAACTATTTCCTCCTCTTGTCCTCTTAATTACCTCTCCTTTGTACAGCTAAAATGAAGTTTTGAGTTCATTGTACAGCTAAAAGGAAGCTTTGAGTTCATTGCCAGAATATTCCAGTTACCTGGTCAACAATATTTCATTCTGGAGTCTAAACAACAGCTGCTCACTGCAGTGTGAAATGATGTGATGAGAACAGCCACATGAATTGAGTCCCTATTTCTTTCCTGATTCCTTCCTTCCCCTTGCTTGCTTTGCTTTCTGTTGTAGGCAGAAATACTTGAGGGTCAAAACCCCCTTTAATAAATGAGAACCACCATCTACTACAACTGTCAGCCACTTAGAAAGGCCCAGTGCTTTGTCTGTACCACTGTGAGAAGTGTTCCTCTAACCCACTCAGAAGAGCTTAAGCACTGAGCAGGTGACAAGATTGGGATCTTTCTGGTATACTGGCTGAAAATCTAGAGAGAACAGTGAAGAAATACAGAAAGAAAAATTAAGATGTTCTCATATCTCAGGATCTTTGCTCAGTGAGCACTTAACAAAGCTGGGACATAATTTTTTGTTCTGGCAGGAAGTTGAAGGCCTTGGTTCTCAGAAATCTTTCTTGATTGCAACATTGAAACAAATTTTCACCTCTGTATGTTCAACAATTTTTTTCCACCTATTTAAAAACTCAGACTGGTGGTAAATCTTAATCAGACCCCTCGCACTGTTAAATGGTAATCTTTTTCTTAACACAATTTGTTACATCTTTCTTGATTTATCCTGAGTGTCACAGGCAGTGACTACATCATCTCTGGATAAGTATTCAATATGCCCTTGATAGCAAAGTCCCTGTGCTCCTTAGCTAGCCAGGTTTCTCAAAGTAGGCCTTTATTTAAGCAAAAGTTTCTTAAAAACTTACCTAAAGACCAGATTTGTTCACTTCTCTCTTTCTCTGTCACGCAGACAATCTGCCATCTATTGCTTTTAAGGTAATGTTCTGTGACCAGCTCTTTAGATCTCCCGACTTGCCAAGACCTGGTGTAAGCTACCACCACATCTTGCCAGCAATCATTTGGCCAGGAGCACCCTCACTTTCATATCATTAAAGCTTGGGTCCTAAAATGCTTATGTCCTTGTCCAGCAGCCTGGATGTGATGAATCCAACTTTTCCTAAAATGTGTTGTTTCAGTCAGTGCTTAATTATTTGTTAATTTTGTGAGTATTGATGATGTCCAAACCTCACCTTCAAACTACAAACTTGTATTTTATCTTGATAAATTCTGGTACATGATGATGACAGCAATTTTATAGGAAAGACCTTAAGGATAATGGATGAGAAAAAGCAATGTTATCATGGTATTGATAACGTGAATACCAGCTTTCAAAGTACCAGGCACAACATATCAGCACCATCTGCTGCCAATGAGGACAAACTACATGGTTTCTTACATATCAGTTAGGGAACATTTTTGCAGTGAGTTACAAAATTTTAGCCACGTTTCCAGTACTTAAGTTAAATAACTGAGCAATTGGCTGTATAGGTTCCATAATGAGGAGCCTAAACTGAATCCATGGTGAGAAAGAAATGAAGACAACCCAGATAACTTCATTTCACTTTGTAGACATATTGGTGAGATGCTGGAAGCATTGCAGGAGTGATACACTTGGATGTGTGCAACTTTTCTAAAACAAATCTCTGTTTCAACTTCAGTTACAATCTCAAAGTGACAACAAAGCTCTTATCTAGTACATAAGATAATTTTCAGAATATCACGTGCTTCAAGTGAAGAAGAATGGATTGTCTTCCTGACAATCCAACACATCCTCCTCAACAAACACAATAAAGTTCAGATTTCCCCGTGTCACTCCTACTTATTTTTACTTACAACTGGCTTCATCTAGGGATCTACTTACCTTAAGGCTGATACCAAACATAATATCTTAGCATATATCCCATTGCTAATTAGTGTTAAGTAGAAATTTTATAGAAAAACCTCCAGATCTTTTATTATAATCCATTCATGGTGCATGTGTGCATGCATGAGTAGAAGGTTCACAGGTAGGAATCACTGCTTGTAACACCAGTTGCAGTGGCTCATATAATTTAGTCTTTAATGAATCGCTCAGCATTAATTAATCCTAATTCTAATTCACTCGGAAAAAAAAACCTTGTTGACTTTGAAAGACTTTTGACTTTTATTCCGGTTTACAGCCATAAAGTTCTCAATTGCAACCTCTTTCCTCCCACTATCAAACAAACTGCACGGTTACAGATTTTCTCATCTGAAAGAAACTTTTAAGTGTGAGAAAAAGGTTTGTTAAGAGCCTCAAACACTGGCCTGATAGGTAACAGTTCAATACACTTCACTTGAGTGTTGCTGATTTATTGAGTGTTCAAGCGAGCTGGCTTTGCAGCGCATGCCAGCGTTTGCTGTTAGGCAGGGTGACGATATTTGGCCGTGCTCGTTAAACGTTAAGTCTTGTAGGAAAAAACTCACATTCAGTTAAACGAGCAACTGAAGCATTGCAAGCAATCCTTTGTGAAGCTATGCTAGCAGTGCCTTGTGTGCTGTTTGTTTTACAGAAAGCATTAAGAAGGTGCTGAGTGACCCAGCCACTTTGTATGCTGGGTGTGCTTAGTTGTGTCCTTACCAGCACAAAGGGAGGTAATAAGGTGGCAGTTTTTTGAAATAGTTTTACTTTGTTTTGGCAAAGCAACTCCATCAACTGATATTTAATTATTGCTCATTACACATGCATCAATATAGTCCTGCATCATCTTGTTTACAGGGTGTTTTTTTCTGCAGATGTGAAGCATGCAGCTGCAAAATAGAATTAGGTAGGAAATAAGAAATTATATAAGAAGCTTTTTGCAGAAGAATTTTTTTATGGGTTCAAATTATTATTTTCCAACGGAAAATTTAGAAAAATCTCTCCTGGTTTCCAGAAACAGTAAGAAAGGGAAGAATACTTCCAGCATATTTTAAAAAGTGATACTCTGTTTCTTAGTCTTCGAAAAGAACACTTCTAATGCTGTTTCCAACATCCAAAAGCTAGAAATAGGAAAAATGTGCGCTTTTACATGCTTTGTGACTGCCTGCATCTGTCTCTTTAAAGCCTAGGTGGTGACACCCCAAATTTTGACACTATGACAAGGACTGAAAAAGAATGGTTATGAACTTACATTGAGAAAGGGACATGTTACATGTTCCAGTAGCTCTTCTCTTTTTACCTCTTTCAATTTAACTAAACTCTATCTTTCAAAAACACATGTTTTACCTTTCTCCTATCAAACTTGTGCTCAGGTTTTCTCAGATGAAGTGAGTGCCTAAGTGTGGGTACTGTCCCTCCGGCATGTGAACTCCATAAAGCACATGCATAAGCAACTCATCTGCTGGCATTAAGCCACTCTTCACACTTTCTCCTGTCACTTCTCCCTTTGCCTGTGAAATCAAATGATAGCGGGTTATTTTGGCGTCTGGTAGTACAAGATGGTGGTGAAGTGGTGAGGTTTTGTTTGCTTTTGAGTTTGGGGACCTGCGTTGGAGGACAGTGTCTACAGGGCTGTGATGCCGTTTGCTCAGTCTCGTCTGACAAATGACAAATGACAAATGACAAATGACAAATGACAAATGACAAATGACAAATGACAAATGACAAATGACGGCGCTGCATTCAGTCCTCCGTTTCAGACAGCCTGGCCAGAGTGCCTCCGAATGGCGCTGCCCCCAGACCTCGCTCCCTGTGCGGTGGTGCCCGGCTCCTCACAGCAGGCCAAGTGGCAGTGGGGAACAGCTGATGTGAGACTTGAGGGGGTTTGTGTAGCATGTGCTGAAGAGACGGGCAGAGAATGGCAGCAGAGCTGGGGAAGGGACAGGAGCACAAGTTCTGTGAGGAGCGGCTGAGGGGGCTGTTGTTGTTTATCCTGGAGAAAAGGAGGCTCGCGGAGACCTTATCACTCTCTACAACTGCCCAGGTGGGGGGCGGTCTCTTAGATNTTAGGTTGGACATTAGAAGGAATTTCTTCACAGAAAGGGCGATTACACATTGGAATGGGCTGCCCAAGGAGGCGGTGGAGCCACCATCCCTGGCGATGTTTAAGAATGTTTTGGATGCTATGGCACTTAGTGCCATGGTCTAGTGTACACGATGGTGTTAGGTTATGGGCTGGCCTTGATGATCCCAGAGGTCTTTTCCAACCTAATTGATTCTGTGATTCTGCAAAGCTGTGATGCTGTGAAGTTGCCCTATCCCCATTACCGAGGCAGGGAGAAGGAGCCGAGTGATGGCAGCCCCAGACCGTGACACGGGCCCCGGGCCGGCGACACAGCGGCCTCGGCGAGGTGTCGGCCGCCCGGGGTGTCGGTCTGGCGGGCTGCCCGTGCCCNCCAGGGAACGGTGCGGTGGGCGGCGGAGCAGCTGGCACCGCCTCCCAGTGGGAACCGGCGTCCCGAGGGCTGGCCGGGCTATAAGTTTCCCTCCGCACAGGTTGCCGTGAGAGTGGGTTGCTTGCCACGCACCTGCCCGGAGCCGACCCCCTGCGAGGGATCCTGCTCCAGGTCAGGGTACCTGTCCTGAGGTGGCCGCAGCGGCTACAGCCAGCGCCGGCAGAGACAGAGAGGAAATTAGAAAATCCCGCCCGGAGGAAGAGCAGGATGGATGAGGACTTTGGTAACAAGTGACTCGTGGGGGTTCAGGGGCTGCCGGTGCCTTGGGGAGGACCGGTCCTCCTCGGCGTCTCTGCCCTGTCCCCGGGGCCGTGGCTCCCAGGGAAGCCTCGCCAGCAGCGAGGCTGGATGGAGGGTGATTTAGGGTGAATAAACTGAGCTGCGCGGTTGCTAAGTGTTGTGTCTCTGTATTTTTTTTTCAAGGATGACGCGAAGAGAGCGATTGGAAAAGACCTGAAGTGGAGCAGAAAGCAAAGCCCACGGAGAATGGCTAAGGTAAGGATTGGCACAGACGCTTGCACTCCTTTGTATGCACTGAACTGAGAGTTCCACTGTGCATTTCTGGGGGACAGAGGGAGAGAGGGAGGAAAGAGGGAAGGAAACTATGGAAAACAGGTGATTTTGAACAAAACCCCACCACACGTAACTTCTTTTCTATTAATCCTTATGATACTTTCTCAAGGGTAGCATCTGCAATGTCAAAAAACCACAACTTATGGTCAATTGACATCTGTCCAGGGGAGGAAACAAAAACACCTTTGGGCTTCTCTCCTGGT
Organism: Urocynchramus pylzowi; assembly: GCA_013397555.1. NCBI lineage: Eukaryota > Metazoa > Chordata > Aves > Passeriformes > Fringillidae > Urocynchramus > Urocynchramus pylzowi. The sequence goes on from VZRH01005125.1 coordinate 51,503, forward strand.
GCACTAGAGGGGCTGCTTACTCTTTAAAAGCAAAATTTACTTGACCTGGTTGAAGGGGTTTACAGATTTGCCGAACTCTCTTTTCATTGGCACTGCAGACTCAGTTGCCTACATTTAGAGGGTGGTATATGATAAAGGACTCAGCAAAGAGCTCACAAGCACAGTAGGGACCTAGGTAGGAAACTTATTAATCACAAAAATAATTGCTGAACAGTAATCAATAGCAAAAATACGGGCAGCTTGTGTCTTAAGGAGTTGACATGAATTACAAAACCAGGCAAGACTGTAGCATGCAAACTGATGGAAGTGAAGGTGTGGGAAGGAAGTGGGAAGTGAAGTTTTTTGGGATTGACCATACTGAAAAACACTGAAGCAGAAGATAAGCAGTATGCCATCAGGTATGACAGTATAGAAATGTATTGTAGTTCTTTAGCATGCTGAGAATGTTGCTTCAACATATGTATTTTATGTAAGTGACCCCTTAGGGACAGGCCATGTTGCTGAAGTGAGCAATGACTGAGTTCTGGGAGACAAAACTTTGAGTTTGGTGGTGAAGGGGGAACTAATGGCCAAAACTGAAGAGAATGCAACAGTCTGGCAGTGCATGTTAGCTGGCTGTTGTCCCTAATGTGTCCACAGCTGCTAGCTGCACTCCATATTGTTTCATTCAAAGCACCACGGAAAACTCAGAGGTGGCCGCCTTTTGCTGTGGAACAAGGAGAACTCAATTAGCCAGTACTTTCTGTGGCTGCTAACAGCAGGAGCACTCAAGGAAGTAAATGTTTCATGTTTTGTTTTGTATCGAGTCAAGACTTACTTTGAGTGATTTAAGACCTATTCTGAAGAAACAAAGCGAAGGTTTCAAATACAATATTAATTTATTTTTATACAAAGTATCTAACTCAGTACCTCCTTTCCAGAGTGACTTCAAAGGACTTTCAATCAAAATGGATGTTGGAGGTAAAGTTTTATCTCCACCTAGACTAAATGTATAAGCTTCAGTCCTGAAAACTTTTTTCATTCTCCATTAGGTGGCTGTAAAGAGAGGTGTGCTGTGGCTTGTAACCTACAGGTAAGTTGGACTATGGAGTAACCAATGATAATTCTAATTTCAAAATAAAATCGACTACACTGAGTTTGAGTCTGGACTCATTTAGACTAAGGGCAGCGTTGCAACAGTGGCCCTAAGCAATCGTCCCACAGAGAAAAGGACTGGAGTAAGTGCATATGATACAAGTTAACCAGTGGAGATTACATACTATTCTGGTATTCCTACAACTGAGACAAGAAACTGTTTGCAACACTGCTCGGCTCCTTTTGGGCAGCCGGGAACTCGCTCAGGGTTTATGCCATTGCTCTTACTCTGGTCTTCCTGAGTCAGACACCTACCTGTGACATTTATCTCTTGACACTATATACTCTTTGAACTTGTATATATACACGTATACATGAACCTTAAAACAGGTGAATAATGAATTTAGGTAAAAAAACAAGGCATGTTTAATTTAGGTAAAAAAACAAGGCATGTTTCCAGGCATATTATTTAAGGAGGCATCTCCCTTGCGAGGACTCTGTGTCTGGCAGGCAGTGTATTGCTAGTCGACTGCTGTTCCTAATGCAGCAGTCACTGCTACACTGTCACCAGCTGCAGGGCTGGCTCACCGCTGTTTCAAGGCAATTCCTTCGGAAGGTGCTGGGATTCATGCAGGAATTCATGCAGGTGGTGCCACTGTGTGTGATGGGATGGCAGTGTATGTTGGCTGCTTGAAGTTCTGACAGCAGCTAACATGCAGCTGCTCCCTCTTCCCACATACCTTGGTCATCAAAATGGAGAGCTACTGCTTTTGTACAAGAAATCTTTTTGTTTCTCCTCATTATTGTGTTCTTTGACTGCCAGGCAAATACAAGTGGTATCTTGTATCTTTCCATTATTTTAACAACATTAAGAATTTTCTTTTTTTTTTTTTTTTTTTTTTTTTTTTTTTTGTTATTTGGACTATGATGTTTATCTACATTTAGATACCAAAGTAACAGGAAGTCTTTAAATACCTGAACCAGGTAAATAATCAAAATATTTAAAAAAACTTTAAAGCTCTTGGGAGCTTATTTAAAGCAAAAGCAGCACACCTGAAAATTTCACATGAGTTTTTAAAGTTTGACTTTAATATTTTAAAAGTAATATTTGGCAAATGCAGCTTGATAGTTTTTTTGAGAGGTGTTTTTTGTTTGTTTGTTTACCTTTAATTGAGTAATTAGAATCCTCAATGGCTTAAAGTCACTTTCACTAACTTCCTAAATACTGTATCTAAAAAATAATTGCCTTTCCATTGTATGCAATTTAAAAAAGTCAGTCTTAGACTTTTTCCTCTCTCATTGCTTCTCCAGATAACTTAATTTGTTAACATCAATGTTAACGAAATGTGCAAACAACTGCACATAGTCTCACCAACCACACAGTGTGAACAGGACATAGCACTGTATGTGGAAGGATAAAGGCTGGAAGCACACTGATCTTTTTGATTCATGTTGCACTGTGAGCTTCTCCAAACATGCTGCCACAGCCAACAGAGTGTTACTTTCGTCCTCATCTTGGCCCTTTAGGCATCTGCAGAGTGCCAAAGACACTCTTTGTTGTTACTTGTTTTACCTAGGTGCTGCTGCACGTGCCTTGGACAGCGAAGAGGAAGAGCAGCAGTGTTGGTGAGGGTGTGCAGGGCCACAGCCATCCCACTGTTTCGTGTGGTGATTAGGCAGTGTATTGTTAGTTAGCTGCTCCTCACACACCAGCAACTGACTACACTGTCAGATTAGCACATCACAGTCCAGACAAGAATACAAACACTGCTGTTTAAATATCTCATTGGTTCCTAGCTGGTCCAGTGCCTGCCTGGTTCCCCTGACTGAAGGGAGATGTGATAGGTAATGCAGACTGAGTGAATGCAGGGTTTAAAATAAGGCATAACTGAGAGTATGGAAGTAAATGTAGGGGTATTTCCCAGTTATGTAGTGGTATTTCCCAGTTATACAGCTACCCCAACTGGTTTAAAAAAAAATCTACTGAATTATGTAAATATTAACAGTTTCAGGTTTGAACCCTATGTGAGTATGTTTCTCTTACACCACTAAATATTGAAGGAACACTGATGTCTTGGCTCAGCAAACAAATATTTTTACTTGAATTTACAGGAACATATACTACTGGTGACTGAAATGGATTTAGAATATTTTCACTACCAGGCAAATTTTTGGAAAGAGAAGCTTGCAGTTCAATGGTATTTGTTTGAGAAAATAAGGATATTTCAGACTAAGGAGTGAAGGAAGCTTGAGATGGGAATGAAGGGTTAGGATGAAAGATGCAATAGGTTATGCTCAAATGGAAATAAAATAACTAAAACACTCATGGACTGACCTCTGTTAAGCTTCATAGGAGGGAAGTTTAACCTTTAAGTGGGGGGATTATTCAACAGTCCAAGAAATAGGTTTCAAACTGTTTAAAATGTTGGAGTTTATATTTTTATATGCTATATTTTAAATTAGCTCTAAGTGGATATTTATATAGACATGCATTCACACTACTTTCTTGGCTTTTGACTTTAGATAAATGTTTGTTTGTATAAAAGTATTCTGACTTTCATTTTATTTATTTACCTTTCCAAGTTTGTGCAGATTTGGTCATGAAAGATGCTTCACTTTTACCAGATAACTGGTAACACACTTTTAAGAAAGGAGTGATTAGTTTATTAATGATCTGCCCTAAATATTATATTGCAAAACCTGGCATGTCTTATGATGTATAAGTAATACAAACACATGGAGTTTTTGTTAAGGAGGAATGTTAATTTGTGGAGAATGCTAATTAACAGTAAATTTTGAAAAACTTAAACTGTGTAGAATCAGGACTGAATGGTACCTATACTGAAATTTCTTCAGAAGATTGTTGTACTGCATTGTGACTAAATAGTGGAATGAGAAGTTCCACAACTGTTTTCTCAGACAAAATCTTCTTTCTCTAGGACTCTGGAGTGAATATGATTCAGGAAGCTGTGAGTTAAGTAATTCTGTCCACTTGTTTGCTAATATCACATGCTGTTTCTGAATACCAGGAAAGACACTTGATCTTAATGCTGCCATTGAGATATTCAGGATTACACTGTGTCCTCTGGAAAACAATATGAGCTTTAGTGAGTGAGTCACAAACAAGGTGTACACATTTCCTTGCCTCCCAATCCTTTCAAATCATACCTCACTGTTTATCTTGAGTGTTTTAAGGACCCAGGTGAAATTTCCCGTATGCCAAATAACTCTCAGGCAGTACCAGGACTAAAGCAGACATTTTTTTCGGGTCTTCCACAAACAGCACCTAACATTTCTTTATACCTACCCTTTTTTATTCAGTGATACAAAAACCAGGGATCTTTTGTAGTTCTCATGAACAGACATGCATGTTCTAGGCTTGTACATTTTCAAGTTAAGATATCCACCTTTTATGGGCAAAACACTGTGTCCTGACACTTAGTTCCATGGACCATCAACTGTTCCCACTGAGAGGAGAGGATCTTTATCTCAGTTCCCTTCCTGCTCCAGCAAAGCAGCAGAGAAGTGTGACAAAAATCACCTGACATGTCCCACTATGTGTTCTCACACTGTACATGCAGGAGGAGATAGGAGCAAAATGCAGGATTTCAGCACAAAAATAGGTACTACTGCCTTGACAGATTTGGAATCTTGCAGGACAAAGGCAAACAGTGCAGAGGCTGGTCTAAAACATCAGCAGCAGGCTCATTTGGTCTAATGAGACTTTTACATAGTCTTTACCTGGGCTCTGAAATTTTGAGTGGATGAAATTGTCATTAAGTTTGAGTTCCTTTCCAAAAAGATGTTTGTCATTATTGAGAGTGACTTTGTTTAATCTTCCACATCAGTATCATTACTCCATCTTCTTATTTTTTTTTTTTTGGTGAAATTCTCAATTAATTCAATAAGTGAATGAAAAAATACCCCTCTTTTTAAAAAATTGCTCTTGAATTTCTCACATTTTTTATACAGTTGAGTGGCTGTCTTTACTGGAAAAAGTTTTTAAGCACTTCAGGTATTTTCAACCAGTGTTAGTCTTACAAGAGAACAGCACTAATTCTACTCATCCTTTTCATATAGAAAATTCTTCTGAGACACAGATTTTTCTCATTCCTATTATCTCAGCCCATCTTCAAGGCATGGACAGCAGGAGTGAGGTTTCTTACTCAAATTTTCTATCTCCCTTCATTCAAACAGATAAATCAAAACACTTGGCAGTTTGTAATGGAAGAGTGGAACAGAACTGGAAATGGGTTAGCAGTCACATGCAGGACTGAGGAGATTGCAGGGTGAGAAGAGTGGGGCTTGAGCCATGAGTCTGCATCACCTTCTTCTACCTCTACTTGAAGATTGCTATTTTATTCTAGAGATGAGAGGTAGATGGGTGGCTGGGGAGCATTGTTTTGGGCTGTCTCAGAAAGATGTCTGTTAGAGTGCCAGGCTCTTGATTTTTGTTGCCCCTTGAATCCTTCTGTAAACAACCATGAATATTTACACAGGCCCTGCCTTCATCCAGGTCAGAAGAGAAAGAATCCAGCAGGAAAGGAGCTCACATCTGAGGCACTGTACTGCAGCACAAATGTATGGAGAAGTTTGAAGACACTAAAGGTATTGGAAAACTGAAATGTAAAATAATAAAAATACGAAACAACAAGCAAACTTCATTTCAATTTTTTTTCCTCTTTTAATAATTTTGAATTCTATGTACAATTTTTTGCAACTGGCAGCTTTACAATTCAGTAGTCTTCCTTGAGAAGATATTGCAAAGCTAGTATCTTCAGTTACATATGTGAAACCCTGCTATGATGTCTCTGGGTCCCATGTGTTTCATAGCAGGGCAATTATGTGTTAATGGAATATAAAATCCCTGTGTTACTGGTAGATGGGGAAAAAAACCTGTGTAAATATGAGTAATTTATTAATAAACCTTCTTTCTAATTATCTACCTGCTGGTGACAATTTTAATTAGCTATTGTCAGCAATTCAGAGAAAGAAATCATAAACCTCTTATGCAAATTGATGGTCTCTGCCTGCAAGGCACTTAGCAAGGCACTGAGTGCCTTGCTGGGTCAGTAACCTCAGTTGTTCTTGAGGCCACTGCAGGAGCCAATCCAGAACTAACAGACAAATTGCAAACATCAAAGCTTAAGAGTAGCAAAATCACCTGATGGTTTAGCTTCTAGCCACATTTCCCAGGAATGGAGAAAGGTTGTATACCCATGGTGTTGAATGGCCCTTTCAGAGGTCTTCTCTTTTCTTCATGATAATCTGCCTGATTAATGATGTTACTTCTGGTTTGATACTTTCTATTGGCTCCTCGGGTCTCCAGAATTTCACAACTTTACCCTCAGGGCTAACAAGGTACTTCCAGAAATTCCATCGAGGCTCTTTCTTTGTAGAATCTGTAAGGATGAAATCAGATTATTTTAGTGACTTATACCTAGAATTGTCTCCAGGCCCCACATTTATTCTTTGACTATTTATGCTGAAGTAATCCCACCATATTCTTTGCTAGCAGTCCGGGCGTGGATTTGCTGATTGCTGCTAATGATCTGAAAAGCTGGAAGTCAATGATGCTCCCCCCTTCCTGTGAAACTATTAGAGTTTCTCCTTTTACTATGCTATACTTCATAAGGAAGAGGACACAAGGGCTTCATATTTATTCAGGGAATCCCTAGTTTCACGTCAGTTTTGGGAAGTGAGATGGGAGCAGGAAGTTGTACTGGTGATGGCTTAATTAGGCTGCTTTCAAAAAAGGCTCCAATAGATTTTGCCTGGAGAACAAGTATTTGGTTGGGAGTGGTGCTGAACCCTAAAAGGATTTTTTTAAGCAATGGATTGAAATTTGGCACCACTTCTGCTGAAAGTGGACTAATTTTGCATTACATTATTGGACAGTGCTGTTGCCATCCTGTTTCTAGTAGTCACAGGCACAAAAGGGTGGTATAGCATGATGTTCAGCCTTCTGATTGTCAAAACAGCAACATGAATAAAACAGGTACTCTAATTGAAAATGCACAGGAATTTAATGTGAAACACAGGAATGCAGGAAGAGAAAAACTTTATTTCCGAATATTGAAGTACCAAAGGATCTTTCTCCTTCTTGTGGGTGAATAGCATGTCAAATAAGAAAATTTGAGTAGAACTTTTTTCTTTATAGGTATCAATGCTTAACATTGATGGCACTGATATTTAGAATCTGGATTCATCACACAGAGCGAGTGCCTTCGTGCTCTAGTCTATTCTATAAAGAACTGAGAGAAAAGCCTCAATAATTCCATTGGACGTGTGGCAACTCAGGGCAACAAAGTTACCTGAGGTTTTTACTAGCATGCCTAAGAGGAGGTAGGAACAAACACAGTTACAATGACAATGGTGGCCACTTAAATGATTCCTCAGTAAAAACAATTTTCGAGTACATAGAAAGTATCATGGGGGATATAGCACACAAGAGTTCTGGGAAAGATTTCATTTAGCTATTGAAATAGTTCTCTGACAAGAGGCACTATGAGAGAGTGAAATAGACTCTGAAAGCAAGCAGATGGAATATGGGTTTGGGCTCTCTGCTACTTTATTTTCTGGGTAAAATGGTGTGTCAGAAATGGGTTATGTTTAAGCTATTTTTTCTTTCATATATCAGTATGGTTCAAAACCTGGTCAAAGCTCAGAAAGGCTTTTCAAGTTGGCTTTGAGTCTGTGAGATCTTTGGTCAACTGAAGGGAGAGAGAATTTCATTTTGCTTGTGAGAATATGAGGTTCTAAGTCTGTAAATGCTCCGTGTGTTCATGCAGGATTTTGCAGGCTGGGTCCTGAAGGTGACATGACAATTTAATACAAATCAGTGGTTATATATAACTAGCATATGTAAACCTGCTTTACAATCCAGTTTACATAAAGGTGGACATAAGACCCAGCTAAAAAATCTCATCTGCATGTGTTTATATAAAATCTTCTGGTGATTTTATGACCCTCATTTCTGTCCATAAGAAAAGTATTTTTTAAAATAAAAATCACATACTTTGGAACGGGATTTTGTAGGTGGCTCTAGCATTTCTAACAAAATGGACGTTTCTAGCTGGGCTGGTCAGAGCAGGCTGTTTTTATGAGCAGTGAGAAAAAACTGATGTTTTCAGGGTACAAGTCTTGAGCCTATATTTTTGATCTCCAAATTGAAATGAGAGTAATTGTATGCTAAATGCTTGTTTCTCTCCATAGTTTATGTGTTTCCTGACAAAAACGTGCATCCTGGATTCAATGAGAGTACCACGGTTACAGGCAGCTTGATACATAAAAGAAAACAGTTACCTATTAGAAATTTAAAGGCGGGATCTGCTTCTGATCCTAGGATCTTGATTTTGTGGAAAACAGGGAATGTTACTCCATAGTTTCCTTTGGCAAAAGATTCTACTTCCTGGCTTGAGCTAGGCTCTGATTCTCCGAACTGGTTGCAGGGAAACGCCAGCACAGTGAAGTGGGAGGGACCAAACTCTCTGTGCAGCTCTTGCAGTGCGATGTAATTTTTGTCTGTGTATTGGCAGTAACTGGCCACGTTTACAACCAAAGTTGCCTTCAGAAAAATAAAGTTAGAATAATTTAGCTATTAGTTACTAGCTTTTCAGTTATTAGCTATTCTTTAGTTTGGTAATTAAAAAGCCTATAGATGTTGCAGAGATCACAATTAAATCCTAAAATGACATTTCTCATTATCATGATGGTTTCTGCCGGAAGGCTAAACATAATGTCATTTCATTAAACAGATAAAGATGAAAGCTGCTGAAGATATTTACTTTCAGACAATCTGTTGTAAAAAGATAGTAACTCATAAACTTTATCTTACAGCTTTGTTTATATATGAGCATTTTAAAAAGCAGATATTTAGGACATGCACTAAAATCATATTTACTAGATAAACTTCCAAAATCCAAAACCAACATTCTTAACTAATATTAAAATACACCAGTTTGCCTGTTAGGCAGTATTGACCTGTGCTAAATAATATAATTTCTTTTCTTGATTTGTTAGATCTAATACTTGGTTCCTGTTATTCCTGTATGAAGAACAGGAATTTAGCACAAATCTCTGCCAAAAACTCCCATAACCAAGGCTTTTGTTTACCTAAAAAGGTACACATTTTTTGTCAGTATGGATTCAAGACAGAAAAAGTGAAATAACTTACTTTCCCTCTGTACTTTTCCAAGGAAATAATTCTTCCTCGTGAATCCTTGACTTCAAAAGAATAAAAATCTTTGATTTTAGGTTTAAAAAACCTGAGCTGCAGCAGGCAGAGAATGGTGGTGCACAAAACCATTGACAGGAAGACAACAAAGATCCTGGCTTTGTGCACTGAGTATTTCAGAGGATAACTAGTTGTGAGAGGCTCCATTTTTGAAATCTTTGGAGAGGAGCCTGGGCAGGCCTGGAATGTGAAGGAGGAGCTGAAACATGAGACTCTCAGCTCAGACCGGAAAGAACAAGCTGCTCATTTTTGTCCCTGTTGCAAAAGAGCTGTTGCATATCGCAGTGCCTGCTGGGCTTCTGAGCACTAGTGTAAAGTATCGGAATCTTTTGTGGGGGCAGGGAAGAGGGATGGAAGGGGGAAAATAAATGAATGAAAAGGGTGTAACTATCACCTAAGGAGGCTGATTGCTCTGTCTAACTGACCAGTGTGGGATACTCCAGTGTTTGTCTGCACCGTCCTGAGAGCTGCTAGGGACAAGACTGTGTTCGTAGCGCAGCTTCAGCACATCCCCTGGGCTCCCCAGATGTATCTGGTGGAGTTGCTCTGCAGGAGGCAGCTGTGTTATCAGGCAGACTTGGAGAAGCATTTCGGGGGACAGCTGTTCAGGTAGAAAAAAGGCTCAGGCTGAAAAAAGGTTCAGGGTGAAACCACCCTTGTTTACAAACTCAGCGCTGCATCTGGTCAGCTGCTGTGGGATCACAGACAGCTGTATAAAACTCTTCAGCACATGGAACAGAGAAAAACTCCTTGGTAATAGGTTGTCATAAAGGAAGATAATATAATGGGGATTTTTTTTTCCCTTTTTATTTTTCATCGAGAGTGGGGATGATAATGGAAAATGGGTTGCTTTCTTAATTGCTACTGGCTACCTGGCAACGAGCTGTACTGAGATAAGATTGAAGGTCTGCATGAGAGAAGAGTTAGCTGAAAGTCTCAGGTCTAAGCCAAGCTCCAGTGGTGTTTTGCTGCTTGTGAGTCTCTGTTTACTCTCTTTCCCTCCCAGTGCAAACCAGCATTGCTGTCCCATTTGGTTTTCTTTGACCAGAAAAAAATCTGGTCACCCTGTTTTTTTGCTGCACTTAGATGATGCATTTTAAAGGATGGAAATAGAAGGGGCTTTTTTGAATGTAAAACCTGGAATCTGGTTGTTTCTTCCTTTTTAGTGAGTTCAGTATTACTACCAGTATCACTGATTTGTACAATATCGTACCGGTATGTTCAACTCTTTCTACAATCTCTAAAGAGTTAAAATCCACATTCATTTTGTTTAACAAATTTTGTTTAACAAGACTATAGTGACAGTTTCATACTGTTCTACAAAGCAGAGAGATGCTTGGGAAACTGTGAAATTTCAGTATTTGTATATGAGGACATGTTAGGCTTCGTCTCTGCCTGGCAGTGAGGCCTGTGAGCATGGTGTTTTGGTGGTGGGGAGGAAAACACACAGACTTCTGTGCTGAAATGAACAAAGCTGTACTCAACAAGCAAGCACAGGTGACTAATGCTGACCTTAAAGGCAAGAGCAAATGTGTTTGGTTACAGAAAATCCATGTAACATCCTGATGTCTAAGCTACATCTCAAGTGTTTGCAATTTGCATCTAATATTATTTCAGAACAAAATAAAACAAACAAAACTTAATATATCATAATACTGGTGTACCTAATAATTACCCAGAAGCCCATTATATTAACTGTGTTTCCTTTTGTATTCTCAACTAAAACCTTGCTCAAAATCGATCTGAAAAACAAAATATTAAACAGTTGTTTAATATTGTCTGGGCTCTTACATTTTAAGTTGTGATAGTTTTTCAGGCTTTATGGTTTTCTGACACAAATTGCTCTATGAATGAATTTAAACAAATACAAATAAAAAGACCAATTTAACCTTTACTTAGTATCCCTAAATATATTAAAAAGTACAAGACAACATAAAAAATAATGACATGGGTAAGCTGCAGTGGTGGTGAGCAGGTTCAGAAATCAGAAGAGATCTAAGTCCTTTGTCATGGGTGGAGATCAGAGAACCTGCCTGGTTCCAGACAGACAACCTGTCCCTCTCTCAGGAACTACCAGACCCCTAAACCTACACGGCTGAAGGTGCCTTGGGTTGTCAAAAGCCAGTGATGTAGCTTTAGTGCATGAGTGACACGAATGTAGGTTTTTTTTGTTTTGTTTTGGTTTGGGTTTTTTATTGTGTTTTTTTTTTTTTTTT
>VZRH01005125.1:63042-115282 GCA_013397555.1 Urocynchramus pylzowi
AGGGGCACGAATTTGGGTTTTTTTTTTTTTTTTTTTGTTTTGGTTTTTTTTTTTTTTTTTTTTTTTTTTTTTTTTTTTTTTTTTCTTCCCTGCCACAGGCTTTCTGTGCCAGCGTTGATTCAGCTGTACATATCTGAACAGAAATGTTTGCTTTGCACTGTTTCCCCCAGTCTGCTCACCCTTTCCTGGCGCGTTTCACCGCCTGCCGGAGCCGTGCTCAGCCCAGCATCCGCGGCTGCTGCTCTTAGGCAAGGGCACGGCAGAACTAGTAACAGCGCCAACTAAAACCAGGCTGACACTAAGCCTTGGCTAATGGGGCTTTTGGTGTCCTGTCGCGCTGCAGGCGGCAGGCTGGGAGCGCACCGGGCGCTGCCGGCTCTCCAGGGCAGCAGCCGCCGCGGAGCCCCGGAGTGCTCAGTCCGTGTGGAGGGAGCACGGCCTCCGGCACGGATTTCTGAAAGAGCCTGCGGCGGGGAATTTGTGCGAGGTGAGTATCGGTGTTTCCCGTCTCCTTGTGCCGGGGCTCCGGAGAGCAGGGCTGCAGCAGGCTGCCCAGGCACAGCTAGCTCCAGGACAGCATCCTCTCATTTTTAAAATTTACGCCGGAGTACTGGAGCAAGTCCAGAGGAGGGTAACAGAGCTGGTGGTGGGTCTGCCGTACAAGTTTGGTGAGGAGTGGCTGAGGGAGCTGTTGTTGTTTATTCTGGAGAAAAGAGGCTCAGGGGTGACCCTATCACTCTCTACAGCTGCCTGAAAGGAGGCTGTGCCCAGGTGGGGGTCGGTCTCTTCTTCCAGGCAAGCAGTGTCAGGACGAGAGGAAATAGCCTCAAGCCATTAGGTTTAGGTTGGACATTAGAAGGAATTTCTTCACAGAAAGGACATTGGAATGGGCTGCCCAAGGAAGTGGTGGAGACACTGTCCCTGGAGGTGTTTAAAGAAAGATTGGACATGGCACTTAGTGCTATGGTTTATTGAAATGGTGGTGTTAGGTTATGGGCTGGCCTTGATGATCCCAGAGGTCTTTTCCAACCTAATTGAATCTGTGACTTTCTCACAGGACCATGCTGCTGTTGTGTAAGGAATGCTGTACCCACAGTTCCCCTTCCCAGTGTGCAGACAGCTTAGGGCAGCAGGCCGTACAGACAGCTGACACTGAGTGGGGTGAAAGGAAAGAGGAAAAACTTGGTCTTATCCCTACCCAAGAAGTGTCTTTGGCAGACTAGCCTTTTGCTATGATGTGGGACACAGAGGAATGGTTTTAAGTTCCATTGGACTGCAAGAGGCCACAGGGTCTTTACCAGCACCTTCATGTCTGGAAAACTTATCAACAACTGACAGAAGAGTAGGAGAGCTCATACAGGCCTCTCATTTACTTCCTTCTGCTTCTCCTTTACCATACATGCAACTCCTGCAGACCCAGCCATAACAGCAGAACAGTCCTGAGACCTGGATTTGTTGTGGTGTGCACCCATGGGGGGGAGAAGCTTGTCTTGTGTGGTTATTCCTTCCCAAATGCCCAAGGCTTCATGAACTGACAAAGAGACCCCGCCCAGGAGACACCCACACTCTGCTCACCTTGGAAGAGATCTACTGGAGTGCCATTCAGAGTGCAGATCAAACTTGCAGTTCTCTGAGATGGTCTGGAGGAGAGATGATTCTAGGGGAGGCTGTTTCTCTCCGTCAGCAACAGAGGGAGCTGAAGGAACGTTGAATGAGCTTTGAGAGTGCTGACTCCTGCTTCCAGTAGTGCTAGGGGAAAGATGGGAAGGGTTTGCATGCTGCATGCCCACAAAGCACTTCCTGGAAAATGTAGAGAACTTTATATGCTTGACTTCTTGATTAATAGTTGAAATGTTTAGAAAACGAATAAAAGATGCTCCTAAGTGTTCTGGATATGTTCCTATGATTATGGTCATAAAGTGTAATTCTATTTTCTACTAAGGAGAATACCAGAGCTTTTCAGTAATGCATGCTCAGGTCTAGGAAACTCTGTCTCTAAAACAGTCTGAAGTCTTTCCATCTTCTAGAGCAGAAAGTTCTGCATGCTGCCTCTACAAGGAGTGGTGAAAGCCTGTGTGGCCCTGGGAAATCCGATGTTAGTTTTCTAACAAGCAGGATTTTCTGTAACTAGTCAATAAGCCTAAGGCCAGACATGAGCTGCAGTAGTAAACAGGCATTCTTTAGAAAGGGAATGATCAATCTGATCTTGTTTAGACATCTCTTTTAGGATAAGATGTAGAATGCTGTAGAAATATCTCTTATCTCTTTTTCTCACCAACAAAAGGAAAGCAGGGTGACTGCTCCAAATGTCAGTATTTGCACTGTCCCACCTAGTGTGCAGATCTGCTTTCTGAGTACTGCACTTACACAATCAGTGCTATTCTAAAAAGTGCTTGACATATATTCCCATGCACATTTTTAAAAGGAATTCTTTCCATTAAAATTGTTTTGCCAGTTTTTCTCAGATGCCTAAGAAACTCTCCATCACGAAAACTACTCTACCTAGCAGTCATGCTGCCACAGGTGTGGAAGGAAGGAATAACAGGAGAGCCGAAACAGAAAAGTAATATGGGAGTTTTGCCATAGTCAAATGCACAGACAGGATATTTGCTTTTCTGATCTGTTTTTTAACCTTGTATTTGGCTGGAATCAGTTATGAGGATACTACCTTATTGGCATGGATAACAGCAACATGAGAAAGTCCATTTAGGAAATGTCTGCTGGAGAAAAGTTAGGAATAACTTTTTCATCATTTATGTGATTCAGCTTTTCTTCTTTTTCTCTAGGCTACTCTCCTATAAACTAAAATCAAAACTAAATTAATGAAATCCCCAAGATGGGTTTGTTACCTCAGAGGGAAAGCATATACTGTAACAAATATGCATGAAGAACATGAATGACCCAGTTTTCCACTTGCTTTAACTTGCTTTCTTCTCTGTGTGTGAAGAAGAGAATTTTGTCATTTGTTGATTTTGTCACAAAGACAGAATGAGGTGCTGCGAAAAAATTACCCAAAAAGTCACCAAAAAGTACATTTCTGAGAATATTGTTGTGAAAATAGGTGGTCAGATTTGGGTCAAGGTTGAAAGAACATGAGGAATCTACTTAACATGTGAAACAAGGACTTCACAACACTTCCTGTTTAAGAGTTATTTTCTATTGCTGTACACTTTATCAGTTTATTCTTTTTAGTGAACACTGACACACCATTTCTTTCCCTTTTTAGGCAGTATCCATGCCTGTTTGGACCATAAATCTATGCTTCAGCTACCTACCTTCATTAGTGAAGAAGCTTCTCTTCACTAGAAAATTGACTTATTGTGTGAAGCATTGCTACTTACGTTAGAAAACCTATTACCATAATATGACACTCAAAACCTCTTCTCTACTTTACTGCTATCTCCTTGTGACTGTCCAAATATTAAGATGGAAGTTTTTAGCCAGTGATTACAATTTCTCCTGTTCTCTCCTTCCCTGGATTGTACCAGTTCCAAAGTTGATATCAAGATGTTAATAGCTGTTTTCACATAATTACTCTTTAGACCATAACTATTGAATAAGCTTGCTTCAGAAATGTATACATTATGTCTTTTTTATAGCATTTTATAATCCTTAATTAATACCATTGTGACATTTCTGTGAGGTTATTAAGCTGAACTTCTAACAAAAGGAGGTGATGTCAGCATTGATGGACTAATCAGGGTTGTTGTCTGATGCTTTGTAATAGTGGAACTCTTGAACATCTCTGGACATTGGAAAGAGACCATGCTTTTATACCATTCTCAGAAACCTGACTCTTGGGACAATCACTTAATTTTCTCAACAAACAAACTAGTCTTGAAATTCTTCCTTTCAACAGGAAACAGTGCTTTCTTTCCTCTCCCTCCCCTCCATCAACTGATTGGAGAGTCAATAAATTTTAGAACTCTTAAAATAAGCAACTCAATTGTTTTAATAGTTTTAGGTCAATCTAGCCAACAGAGAAATTGAATGTAACTGCTCTTTTTTGATGAGATGATAAACTCTTTCCATAAAATAATGTACAGAAAACATTTCTTTCTTACAATGGAACATCATTTAGAAGATGAGTACGTGTTGTTCTGTTCAAATGGAGTAATAGAATTATTTGGTTTGGATGGGACATTTAAAAACAATCTAGTCCAAACCACCTGCAATGATGAGGGACATTTTCAACTTGATCAAGCTTCTGAGACTCCTGTCCAACCAGGCCTTGAATGTTTTCAGGGATGGGCATCCACCACCTCTTCAGGCAATATATTGCACTACTTCACCACCCTCACTGAAAAAAATCTCTTCCTTATACCTAGTGTCAATCTCTCCTCTTTTAATTTAAAACCACTACCTCTTGTCCCATCACAACAAGCCCTGCTAAAAGTCTACTGTTCTTCTCTTTCTTATCAGCCCCCTGTAAGTATTGAAGGCTACAATAAGAACTCCCCTGAGTCCCTCCTTCAGGCTGAACAACCACATCTCTCTCAGCCTGTCCTAAGAGAAGAGTGCTCCAGACCTCTGATCACTTGTGTGGGTCTGCTCTGGACCCACTCCAACAGGTCTTTTTTGTGTTGAAGGCCTCAGGGCTGGACACAGCACTCCAGGTGGGATCACACCAGAGTGGAACAGAGAAGCAGAACCACCTCCCTTAATATGCTGGCCACACGGTTTTTGTGCAGCCCAGGATACAATTGGTTTTCTGGGCTATAAGTGCCCATTTCCAGCTCATGTCCAGCTTTTAATCCATCTGTGTCCCCACATCCTTCTGGGCAGGGCTGCTCTCAATCTGTTCATCCCCCAGCCTCTCTTGGTACCGGAGGTTGTCCTGAGCCATGAGCAGCACCTTGATCTTGGTCTTACTGAACCTCATGAGGTTCATATGGATTTTATTTAAACTTAGATTTATAACAAGTAGAAATTGAGTTAAAGCAAATATGTTCAGAGTTCTAGATCCAGGACTACAACCATTTTCTAAATTGTGATATGAGCATCTTTGCAATACATCGTGCTGTGACCTAAAACCATTTGAAAGTCAGCCTTGGCTAAACCCATATGAAAATCTACTTATCTTTTCAAATGCAATAATAAATGACTATTTACTTTGTGCAGCCTGTTAGTATAAAGGAATGGGATCTCTTGAGAATACTCTGTCGAAAATAGAATCTTCTCACATACCAGTGAGTGTGTGTGGTCTCTCTGTGGGACAGAATATTACTTCCTTGCATACACAATCAATTTTCCACAGAAATGTCTGCACTAATTTTAGAGGGACACATATCCAAGCAATGTGATTAGCTTTCTGCCAAGTTGTCTGTATAATCATACAGAAAATACCTCTCAAAGCTGAAGGCCTGCTGTAGAACAGCTGGAATATATAAAGGAGAAACACTTCTATTTTCCAGTCATGTTTTTCTAAGAACTTTCTTGTCATGATTGCAGCAGGGTTTTGAAGAAGAGTAACACAGGCTGTGCGTGGAAGGGCAGATTTCACAGACATTGGACAGAAAGAATTCACTAATCTTGAGTGGCTGATGAAAATATATGCTGCATTTCCACATTACTATATATAAAGAATTACAGAACAAACAGAAAATTGGCATCAGAGCATTCATCTCCGTGACCATTGTGAAGAAATGCATATTGCTAGGAATTGATGAAGATATTCCTGTCCTGTGTGAGCTGATCTGAGTCTTTGAATCTTGGTTCAAGACCTAAAGATTCAGATCTTCCTTTCCTTATTTTTGCTGCATCATCTCTTTCTTTCATACCCAAGGAAATGCAAATGCAATTTTAAAGATCATATTCCTCAGAGATACCTTGTAGCTATTTTCCATTTTATATTGTAGCAGTGATTTAGGCAACGGTATCATGGAGTCGAGTGTCTGTGAGCCTGGTTTGAGGGAGGACTCTGACATTCAGGGCGTGTCATGCTGTGACCAAGGGCCCTGCGGTGTATGCACCACAGAACTGCTCTTCTCTCACAGATAGACTCATTGACAGCATCCAGGAAATGTCATTGCAAGCTCATAACACCAGTCCAAATGCCAATTCAGAAGAGGACAAGAGGTCACTATGGTTTGACAGATGTCCCAGGCAGTAACTCCAGATGTACAGGTTTGGACCTTCTTCTACTGCTAAGGTGGCCTTGTTCAAACAGCTTTGTTAAAGTGTGTGTGATCATTGGCAGTGAAACCATGTTTCATGGAAGGAAAAATGTCTCAAGTCTCTCAGGTTAGAGCAATATGATTTGAACATGATTTGATATTCTGTATTTGTTATTAATTTCCATCCCAGAGACAGGCTGTTTTGAGGCTTTTATGTAATGACTACTTAGTCCTTTGATGGGATTGGTGCTATCCACAATATTTAAATATGTTTCTCAACTGATTTCTTAATTCAGTGATATTTTCACTTCAGCTTAGCTTCCAATGATCCTGGAGGCTGGATATAGCATTGCAGAAAGTGGTGATGTGAATGTCTGGGAAAATACTAGTTGCATCTGGAAAGGTATGTTCCAATTTTCAGGCACACTGAGCAATAAGATAGTACAGTCTGCATCTACACTGGAAAAGCAAATACATCTACCTCTTCAGTAAGTGTTACAGAATAATACAAAGTGTCTGAGACCTACTTGCCCACAGCTATTTCTAGAGTTCTTGCAACCTCTGAACACATAGTATTCCAGCTTTTTCAGTGTGGTTAACTCATAACATTTTACCTGGCTCTCCTTTGGCCCCCATCTGATATACTGGTGGTCTGAAATCATTAATTTCCTTTCAGCTTTTCTGTTTCAGAATGCTAAAAACAGTATAGAGTTGTGCTGTGGAAGGGGCAGTGGATACATGTTATATCGACTGTTGAGTACATGAGAATGCAGGGCACGCAGAGATAGTGGAGCTTTGTTACTCTTGCCTGTAGAGAAAAGTCAAATTTTCCTAGCACTGCTGCTGTTTTCATCTGTGGGAGAGTTGATTAATTTACTATGTAAAATATCCTATGAATGACTGGGCATTAGGGGGTGTGAATGATCAAGTGACTTGAAAACAGGGGGACTCTGAAGAGATAACCTGTGAAATTATACAGGCATTCCCATACTTATTTGAGGGTGAGACAGTTCATTAAATATCAGACTAATATTTTGGCATCTTCTGTCTTGGACAGATGATTTGTTTTGGTGCTCTGGCTACTTCTCTTTATGAATCTGGATTTCACCACTTGTGGAAGAAATTTGGGGTTATGTGATAGATTCATAGTTTCTTTCATTGCTGTCCTCAGTGCAAATAAGCCTCGTTTCAGAGCAGTTAATAGCAACAGTATAGGGATAAATCCCAGTGTTTTTTTCCCTTGATGACAAATGAATATAAGCTTTAAGAATATCAGGTTTGAT
The DNA here is from genome assembly GCA_013397555.1 of Urocynchramus pylzowi. Classification (NCBI taxonomy): domain Eukaryota; kingdom Metazoa; phylum Chordata; class Aves; order Passeriformes; family Fringillidae; genus Urocynchramus; species Urocynchramus pylzowi. Next base: position 70,442 of record VZRH01005125.1, read on the forward strand.
GCCACCCACCTACTTGTTAATTGATGGGACTACTTTGGTAGGACAGTGCTGACTACTTATCACTTCCTGAGTCACATTTTGAGAATTGACACAGGCATGTGAGCACCAAAATCTTACCAAAAGTCAGTGATATTCACTACTGCTCAGGGAAAATAACAAAATGGCACAATGAAATTTAATTTCCTCTAAGAAATACCTGTTAACATATGCATGTTATGCATATTTGTGTACCCATGAAGTAGGTAAATAGAGCTGAAAGGGTAACCAGTATGATTTGGGGTAGATGAATTACTCACAAGAAAAGAGAATCCTGAAATGAGTTAGAGATGATTTCATCTTTTACTGTCTCATTGTGTATTACCAGGTACCAGCACTAAAGAAGAAAATTATATACAGAGTTTCAGAAATGTTACCATTCATTGAATATTACAATTAAGTCCCCTAAATTTCTTGAATTATTTTACTTGGTGGGATTTTGAAAGGCTTCGAAAAGTTTTCAAAAGTAATAAAAAAAATCTAGATATTAGAAATACTGGTTTTTTATGCACTGCAAAGTTTTATTTCAATAATGTTAGACCTTTTTAGGGTTAGAATGCAGTGTTACAAATCTCGTTGTGCAGATCTGAGGTCATTCCTGCAAACCTTCTTAATTTACTCCACAAAATTTTAGACACAGAAGAAAATTGCTGTAATCTACTTGCTCATCTTCAGAGAGAAGGAATACCAAAGTTGAGAGGATAAAAATTTGCTGCCTGTCCAATTGAATTTTGGAATAGGGAATAAGGTTGAGGACAGAGTATGGAAGGGATGCATGATGTAAATTTTCCACAACTGTCATTGAAATTTTATTTAGGATGTATATGTGTATGTTTACAGAGTACATATACTTTATCAGTGTTGAATTATTTTTTGAACCAGAGAGGTTAGTTGTAATTACTACTCTCTGGGGAATAATTTGAGGAAGAAAATTAAAACACGGAGAAAATTGCAAAAATGTGGGTCTTCAGCATTCTGCTCTATACACTATAGCAATATAATTTCTTATACATAAAAATCTAGCATTAAATCATTCAAAACATTAATGATTTGGCTTTTTTTCATAGTTCTGGGGAGTCTTTGCAGCCTAATGTAGACAGTGACCACAAAAGATGACTCTTCTTTCTTACACCTATATTGGCTTTTGTTTCTTGTTACTGTGCTGTCATGAACCTAGTGTGGTGTGATCAAAGAGCTTTTGTTTTAGAAACCTTTTCCTGTGGTTAGGTGTTGGTGGGGCAGACTTTTAGGGGGAAATAAACCTCAGAGTGTAAAAGAATTAGTTACTGTATAAGGGAGTTTTGGAGTGGGAGAGCACACAGGAACATTCTGCTACTAGCAAATTCTGACAAAAAATAAGGCAAAAAAGGAGAAAAACCACTATATTTTATATTAATCAATTAAACAAAGTAGAGTGAAGCCTATTCTTCATTCCAGCTGACTGAGTGCATGGAGGTTTCAAAAAGCTGGTGAAATGTGTCTTCTACCTAGTCTAGTGTGTCTACTGTTTTGAGCCTACCCAGGATAAATTAGACCCTTGAAGCCTCCTCTGAGCTGTGTAGAGGCAAATATAATGAGAATGTGAGAGGCTTAAGCCTTAGAAAAAATGGTGGTGGTTTGTGTTACTGATTTGTGTGTGATGAATCTTCAAATACAGGGTGTCAAGAGGGGATCCAAAATGAGCTTAGGAGTGTTCATGGTTACCACCATGAAGCCATCCACACCTTTGGAGTAAGAAGTAAGGCTTCATACTACTGGCTGGTGCAATGAATACTCTAAGTTAATTCCTCCAATGTGTTGTTTTTTCACAAAGTGAAGTGAATTTTTCTGTGTGTTTCAAGAAAGATGGTGATATGTCCCCTTCACATAAAATGGAAACACTTCAGGACATAACTCTCATACAACTCCCTTCAGCTATAGATCTCAATACAACTTTCAAATCAAATAGATCTACCTCCACTTAATTTTAAGTTAAATGTTTCAGCAATCAGCCTTGGCTATCTAGTAGCCAGTAACCACAGCAGTAGTTTCAGTGAGTGGACTTTGAAATACCTTTTTTTGGAAGACAGCAGTGACATCATTTGTGGTTTGGGTGGCATCTTCTAAATTCTCACTTATGTCTTTTTGGAGTGGAGGCAAAAATTAAACTCTCAAAAGTTATACACGAACACACATAAATCTCATGTCTGAAGATTTTGAACACTTCAAAAGATCTAACAAACTATTTATGTGTATGTGTTTATAATTGTCCCTGGGAAGATTTTTCCAACACAGCTTTGCAAGTGTTCATGTATACCCATGAACAGGATAAAGGTTTGTTGGTATGATATACACTGATAGTGCACAAGGTATGTCCCAAGACTGACAACATTAACAGCAGTGGACTATGGAAATGATTTCTGCTGCAAAAGTCAGGTCTATAATTAAACAGGCTGATGGATTCAACTGTTCTCCAGAGAAATTTCAGTTATCAAAAAATGATGCCAGACCTTGGATTGTGGTAGCACATTCTGTGCTTCAGGGGTCTTGCAAAATGAGAATGTCCTGGCATGGTATTAAGTGTTGTACACCATCTGCTGCTGACCTACATGACATAACAGGATGTTCTGAAGCTAATTATTACAGTGATTTGTTTTGCAAGTGCAATGCTCCCAGCATCAGGGACAATGGAAGCAGTACTCCCATCATACATTTACTGAGCAAGCCCTGAAGATGAGGAGCAGAGTTTCCTTAATAACTTTTCGTATTTTCCCCTACCATCTGCAGGGTAAATGTTATCATTAACTCAAAGATGGTGGACAAACTGTACCTGTCCACCATAGACTCTGTCCTATGTCTTGCTCAGTCACAAGAATTGCCTTGGAACAAGGGTGTTTTAGGGTCTGTATCTGTTGCAGATACAGATGGCAACATAAAATCCTGGATGAGAGATCAAAAAATTCTACTGGGTAAACTGTAACTCAGATGCTGCTGTGCAAACATACACATTTGAGGAGATTGGACTTACAAAGACCCTGGCTAGACAATGATATTCTCCTTCTTGTAAGTGGAGAGTAAAGTGGCTTGCCAGTAAAGGTTTCATAGAAGAATTCTCTAGATGTTTTTCCATAGTCTCACTCCCCCAAACCATACTGCCCCTTACCCCAGCTTGTTATCTAATGGTTTTTTTGCAGTAATTTTTAGTAGCTTTCTTCTAGAGCTAAACATGTCTTGAGAATCTTATTGCTGCCACTGTAGGACCTTCAAGCCATTGAAAGCATTAATTTGAATTCCAGTTCCAAACACATTTCATGTCTGGCTTGGATAAAAATGGAATATGCCTTGCAGTTTGGATCAGTGATGGAGAAGTGCAAGTACTAGATAACTTACTTTTTTTTTGGTCTTTCTCAGTTTTTAACTAAAGTGGCTACCAAACTATTTGATACTGATTTTTTTTTTTTTCAGAAACAAATGGAAAAGATTGACTAAACTACAGAAGAACTCTGCTGAAAACATATGTAGCACTTCCCAGTATCATATTCTACCTTACTGAACATCCAGACCTAGTGACATCCAGAATTAGCTGCATGTAAAGGAGCTTCTAAAACAAAAAAAAACCCTGATAACTGAATTAATGATTCTGTTTTCCAGTGACAATCAGATTATTTTTCCATCAGTAAGAGGAACTCTCATTAAATTATTTTAATCAGCACAGGCTATGTTTTACTTGTATGTCTTTTGCTAAGATCACTCTAGCAGTCTTTAGAGTTCAATTCAAAACACTCCTTATAGGTTCACATTTGAGAATTTGGCTTCAGTCTGATTATACACATGCACATGTACCTGTTGTTATGTGACACTACTATTAACTAGAGGATTTTGTGTGACTATAGCTGAGGTGCTAGATAAGGACTGGTCCTGCCTGCTGTGGTCATGAGCCAGCAATCTGAAGGTACTGAAGTACAGTGTTTCCAGGTATAGACTCATAAAGACTGACATGCAGATAAATAGCTTTAAACTCACTAGTATCTACCCCTTCAATTCAGTCTGACTTCTGCATCACTGAAAAAGGTGTTGAAATTTGGAACTACTCATTGTCTTACTTGTGAAATAAACAAGCTAGAAGTTTTCCTTATGTCAATTCAGAACTGGGGAGTGGCCAAATGGTAAACAAATGAAGGGAACATACTTTTCTTTCTTCCTGCTGTCAAATTTTTATTTCTTGTTTGTTTTGGACTGACAGTTGTGGAACACTGAAACCAGAAAAAGGCTGAGAAATATGTTTGGCCACCTGTCTGTAACTGGAGCTGGAATCATTGTTTTCTGAGCAGGTGAGCAGTAAAGTCTATTCCCAGAGAGAGCCTTGCTGTTTTTACTCAGGCAAATGTCCCATTCATTTTAGCTGATTTTCTTGGCTTTGTTCAAATGTGATTTACCTCTTCCCCCATCTCTCACCCCTCTCAGAAATCATTAGTAGATTTATTGTATGACAGGAAAGCAGCCAAAAAGGATTTAACCTGTTTCTGCAGTCTCTGTTTCTTACTCTTCTTCCAAAAAACTGTCACCACTTGCAGAATTTCACTGTGCCTTGGAGGCTGTGACTGGTTTTGTGCAAAGCCTGAGCTTGAAATCGTTTTGTCTCCAGTGGGTCTGAACTTCAAATGTCGTGGCCTGCCCTGTGCTGGGGAAATGGTATGTAACTTAGATGGCCTCTGCACTGATGTCAAGACTTCATCTGTCTTTCCAAATGCACAGCAAAACACAGCTGATAAGAGTTTCAATCTGCAAGGAAAGGCCAGCTCACTGCTATCTACAGCCCAAGAAGGGATGGAGTGGTTGATCTTTGCATTGTCAAGGGTGTATTTTTCAGTAGAGAGTGAATATTTTGCATTTAGGTTTCATTTCAGTGTGTGGCCTCAGATGACAAAGATCAAATGTACTCTTGTGGGTTTTTTTCATCCCACTTTCTGTTTCAGATCTTTGACTCACACATAAAAGGGCTGAAGAAAGACTTGTGCACGATGAATGTTTCTGTGATGTTAAAATCATATGGTGGTGCTCTGTTTTACTTAAAAGGGAAGATAATAACAAGGGTAGACTGACTTTATTGTTAACTCAAAATGAAACTAGTATCTCTTGGTAAGAGCAGGAGTGGTAGATTTATTTTTGGCTTCACAAGATGCTCTGGTTGTGATTGTATGAGGTCTGCAAGGTGGAGGCACAAGGAGGTACAGGTATACCAGCTGAACAAACAGTTAATAAACTGCAGTTGCAATTATACTGTGTGGGTTAGGTTACAAGGATGCAGGTGTAACATCCTGCCAGTGCCAAGTGGCATAACCTCACTGCAGTAAGAAATAGTTTTGGTTCACATTTCCTCTTGGCCAAAGCAGTGAAAACAACAGGAATTTCAGAGCAGAAATTGATGATAAAATTCAGTGTGAACCTGTGAACTACAGTTATGGTTGACGCAGTAGGTTTAGGTAGCATTGATTTCTATTTCTAGGTTTGAAATTAATCAGATAATTCTAATATTAGGGCAGAGTTAAAATAAGGAGAAAAAAATACATAAAGTTAATATTAATTGTTACTAAAATTAGAGCAGCATTCTTATACTAAACTTCACTGTGGAAGTTTCCAAAGTATCAGTTTGGGATTATATGGTACTTGTTATGGTTAAAAATAGTTCAACAGCACATCATAACGAATCTGTAAATATTTTTCAATGCCATAATGTCCATTATACAAGCACAAAACAATGACATTTCTTGCAGTAAGTCAGGTTTGTGTGTGCATTTTTAGTGCTTCCAAGTAACTCAACATGTATCTGAAAAATCTTCAAGAGCCATTGTGAGAAAGTCTCCAGTTACTAACCCTTACTAACATAATTAAAAACCTTAAATCAATTGCAGTAATGTCAGATACCTGTTTCTCAGATACCCAGAAGGATTGTATTGAACTTGCTGATTTTATTTGTGTTATCATACTAGTTGTAAGTGTGAATTTCAGCAGGAATCTCTTCTGATTTGTCATAGAATTAATGTAAGTAATATCCATAAAAAATGGTAAAATACATTGCAAGGTATTTTCAGTATTTTCAGTTCAACTCCCATATTAATGGGCAAAAGCCATATCTAGGAGCTAAACTTTAACAGTAGCTGTTCTTCCAGGCAGGGTATTCCTTCCTGCCTTTGGCAGACTGATGAGACTGGAACTGGAGCATCAGACTGATGATATTGCAGAACAGTGAATCCAGTTCCTAACAAGCAGCAGCTGGTGCAACACTGTCAAGCTGTTCAGATTTTCCTAAAGCCTTGGAGTGGGAAGGAGAAACGAAGCAAGGGAAGGGACAAAACCAAAGAAAGCCCTTAAGCAGTACACTGCAGTTTTACACAGCCTCTCTGCTGGGTGTGGAGTCATACCCGTCCTTGGTGAAAATCACCTTGTGAAAGGGTTTTTCATGAAGAACAGGAAATAGCTTGCATTAAATGGCTCAGCAGTTGAACAGAGTGCAGATTAGTGGCATAGACTGTGCTCATGGAGAAGAAACCTGAGGGACAGCAGGTATTCTGTCCAGCTGGAATGGCGTGGCTGCTTGGCTCCTTCCTGTTGTCAGTCACCTCCAGGGTCAGGGTGTGCTTTAATAGTCGTTCTGTGTTTCCTCTTACTGAAATGCTGTTGTTCTGCTGATGTGTTTCACTCTGATGTGGTTTGCTTCTGAAGAAATATTTGTGTGATGAAGTTGATTTTAGCATTCCATTAAATCCTTGCTGCCTTTCCTCATCTGCAGTGGTTCACTATGAAGATTTGTCCATCATCATGTGAAATTCAGTGGCTCAGCACCATGTTGGGATTCTTTATCAAAACAAACAAAGCATTTGCAGCCTGAAATTGTCACTAGCCAACCTGTTGCTGGCAATTTGGTCTAGAGGTGGTGCATTGAATACCTGGCCTAGCAACCCTGGGGAGAAATTGCAATCACAGTCACTGAAAACCATACTTTCTTAGCAGTTAAAGTATATGAAGAAGGCATATGGCTCAGGCAATTTTTCAAATTATCTTACTGATGTCTACTAGTTTCTTCTGTCTGTGATGCAATTAATTTTAAAACCAGTTCTCTTCACAGATAAGCTTGCTAGGGCTTTGATACTGGATTAGTAGGCCTTTGTAAATATATTGCCAAACAGAAATAATTTTTATCACATTTTCTTCTATCTATGTACCTTCACAGAAAAGTTTGGTGGTGTAATACTTACAAGTCTGCAAAAGCTATTTTGATTTTTGGAGTTTTGGAAAACTACTTCTGCTGCAATTAATTTGCTATATGAAATACCTTTTGCCCTCCTGACCATATTTTCCTGCCATTGTTGGTGGCAAATAATTTGAAGAAGGAAATTTTAAATGAAATTATTTAAGATTCTTTATGTAGTCCATGTCTGTGTGGAAGACAGGTCAGGTAATAGTAATAAAAGGCAGGAGAGTCCAGTATTTATTCACAAGCTGTTTGCTCTTCCAAAAGTATCTGAGGCTGGACTGTAGTCCTGGGGTTAAAGGGTCAGGGAAATTTATTGAAACATGTGGAATTGAGTTCTGAGAAGCTTTTCTTCAGATAGATTCTGGGCCTTAGACACATCCTGGAAATACCCTGGGAGAAACCAGGTCTCTTGTAAGCCTTGTAGGCTACTTAGTTGCTTAAACTTCTGTGATGGCTTGGCTTAGGCAGTAAGACTCTAACCTGCTTGGTTCTTCTGGTACTGACGTGTGAGTCCGTGGCCTCTGAAGGGCAAGCAGAGAAGCTGGAGTTTTATGAGGGTATGTGGGACAGTGTAGGCTATGAAAGAAGGGCAAGGGAAGCAACATTTGGAGTTTTGGGATCCTCTGCTGCCCTGAGTGCACATTCCGGGTGCTTGTTGTAGTTCATTTTAACAGCTAGACTCCAAGCTAAAACGCCTCTGTTCTTCCAGCTGATCTCCTAATCTATTCTGGCATCTGTTTTCTTTTTATTTTTTAGGCTATGACCTGGTGTCCTTGGCAGTCAGAAGTCCTTGCTACAGAAGGTGGAATGAAAGATGGGATTTTGCATGTCTGGCACATGAATTGTGAGAAAATCATCCAAAGTGCAATTACAGATTCGCAGGTGAAATGATGAAATGTCTGCATACTTAGGCTGTGCTCTTTTTTTATAGCTGTGCTCATTGGCAAACTCCCAGTGACTTTGAGGGTGGCTCTGCAGTGAGAGGAACAGCAGGATTTTCTCTGGATGTGCTGCATTGAGCTGCATTCAGCACCACCGTGTGTGATTGACTCAGAACCAGTTTGTTGTTTCTCATTCACCACTTCTGTCTCTGTGCAGAAGTGATTGAAGAGGAGATAGTCTTGAAGCCAGACACTTTTCATCATCTTTCCTTGCTGGCAATAATAGTTTTGGTCAAAACTCTAAATGTGGAGAGAATGCTGAAGGGGAAGAAAAATTCCCAGAGTATAGGGGTGAGGAGAGGTATAAGAATTAGAGAGAAAACATCTGTTTCTGGAGTTTGAATATTAGGAGACAGAGGAACAGGTTCTCAGCTGTAGTAGAGCAGCATAACTTGGTTTGCTGGAGCTATTACAACTTAGCTGAGGATGTGTTTTGAGGGCTTTTTTACACTAAAAGAATGTTACCATGTTTAGATAGGACAATAAAGCAACTGTACTGTACAACAATTAAATGACCCTTCTAAATAAATATATACTCTGCTGGGACTATTTCTCAGTAGCTTGTTTAAACATTGTAGATTAAATTTCAAATCTCTGAATGATGCATGTTAAGCCCTTCTGAAAACTAAAGCAGAATTTTATATTGCATTTCTTCCTTGCTCTGGTTACCCAGTGAACTGATGATGGGCAAGGCCTTCCTGGAAATCAGATGAAAAAATGGCAGTATCCCATGCTTGTCAATTAATTAGAACTCTATGGCCAGTATTTCCGCTATTTACTTCCAAATGTGCCTGGTTTTGCAAGTGCAAAACCTTGTGTAAAAAATTTTACATATGTTATGTAAAAAAAACCAGTAAAGAGCAGTCACCTACACATTTGTGTTCATGTGCACAATCCTGATTTGTGGGATTGTAAAGACTGATTTAATAAGATAGTGGTATAAATTACTTCTGGGAAATTCCTTGTTTTTAATGATGGGATTCTTTCCTATTATTCCTAAGGCTGTGCCAGGTGCAGAATGTGTATTTCCACTTTTTTCTAAGGCTGACTGGGCCAGGGTTGAATGTGTTAATGTCAGGTGGCTTCCAGTGTGTTCTGGCTGGTGACCTTTTAGACAACAGATCTCCACGTGGTATTTAGACATATCTGTGTTTTAATGAAGGATTTTGCTGTGGAGAAATGTGGTGCAGAGTGTTTCCCTTGCACCCTGACAGAGAAAGTGGAGTTTCCTTACAGCTCTGTATTGCTCTATGGTGCTGTAGGGCTACACCATATGCAGAGATTGTTTCTTGCTATTAAGCCTTCTCGTCTCTGGTGTTATTTATGAACAGAAAAGACCAGATCATTGCTACAAAGACATATTCCTGCTTATGAAGATTTCTAATAACTTATTATTAGCAACTGAATATTGGAAAAAATTGTGGATATATCAAAATATGGTCAGAATAAATACTGTGATGGATGATTGTGACTTAGGTGGTTCTGAGTCAGTCTCAGACAATTTTAACCACCTAAATTTTACACCCACAGAAATGATCTGACAAACTGTAACTGAATTTCATTTTTAAGCCTCTTGCAAATGCTGAAGACCCCAGCTAAGAATGAAGACCTATCAGCACCAGTAGAGCACTTTAGTAATTAAGGTTGACTGTCACTTAGCATATTCAGAACAGAATGACAGCTGAAAGATAGTAACATTTTTATAGCACTGAATCAGTTTTGGAGATACATCTGATAGAACTATTAGAGTAATTTACTAGAAAAGACAAAAAGAAAATAATTTTGGATGTAATATCCTCTCCTTAGGACAGTTGTTGTAGATCAATGAGAACATACAGGCAAGCAAAACACGTAATTGCTTTGAAAATTACCTGACCTGAACACGGTATTGAAACAATGAAATAAACCCAGAAAACTCCACTCAAAACCCACGAAAATGAATAATTTCAGCTTGTCTGATTTCTCCCTGTTGCCATCCACTGCTTTTTGACTTTTACTGTAAATCAATAAATAAATTTCAATCATAAATAAATTTCAACCAATGTTGTGGATGGTTTTGGGTGCCTCCAAAGATTACAACTCAACATCTTCCTTCAAAGTCATTACACTGAACAGACACAGCATAAAGAATTCACTGAGTTGTAAAATCTCAATCCTAAATATTGACAAAGATTCTGTACATTTCAACAACTTAAGAAGGAGCAAAGCTAGAAAATTTATCTCTGCTGAAATAATTTAGTGGTGTTGAAATTCAAGTAAAAAAGTTTAGCAGGAACTCATGTAGCTCAGCACCAGGACAGCAGGTATTTGTATTTAGTCATAGTGTTTCTAGAGAGACACTCTCTAGAGGGCAGACTTTGCACTGGCAACAGTCTTCTGGGTCTTCATCATGTACCACTGTTTCAGAGGGCTGCACAGTTCCTCACAACTTTATCCTTATAGTATCTTGAGCTAGAGGAGTGCCATTCTCTTGTATTCATGGAAAACTCAGGTACAAGTGATGGGTTGCTCACATTCATTTTAGCTGGTCACTTACTCTCATTACTTCTTACTCTCATGCTTCCTTTTAGGATGTGGTTTATCTAATCTGTTTCAGAAACTATTACTCAGAAGATTTTTTTATCTTGGGGGTTTAGCTTACCAGAGTGATTGTCAGATTGTCAGTAACTCACCCAGCCAGAAAAGACAAAGTCCAGTAACTTCAAGGAAAAAGGCTTCAAATTTGTCTTGCTGCCATGTGCCTAAAAACCTCATGTATTTTCCTGGCATTGGCATAGCTCTAGAAGATACAGGAACTCTGTGGCAGAGCAATGAGGTAAATGCAGCTCTCAAGAGTCTTAATTTAGTTCCAGACTCATTCTACCTTCAGTTTAAGTTCAGTGTCTGCTCGTGGGTGAGGTTTTTGTACAACCACATTAATGAGTTTGGTACATTCTTTGTGCTACCAAACTGGGTAGCTTTCTGCTTTCCGTGTGTAGCTCCCAAGATTTATGACAACTGCAGACAAACTCAAAACACAATTCCACTAAGTGGCTTAGGGGAGTCACTGTTAAAAGATCTCTTTAACAGTAATAACTGAGCAGCTGGAGACAGTATCTCATTATTGTTGGATCAGCTGCTGCAAACTGTCTGCAAGGCCTGTGCAGCCAGATGGGAAAGCTCAGCAGTGAGAGACATTACCAAACGCAGATGAGACGGACGTTGTGAATGCATGGGGAACAATAGTTCAGGTTCAATGTGTTCCTTTGGCAGAAATGTCTCCTCAAAGTGGTGCAGACAGTCAAAGCCTACTCCCAATCAAGAATATATTTCCTTCAGCTCCTTATTAATATGAAAACAGTCAATAGAAGATGATAGCTTCCCACATCCTATGCAGCATGCTTCTCTGCTGCAGTAAAGTGGAACAAGCCATAGTGTGGGTGGTGAAAATGACTGGCATAATCAGTGTAGAATTCTAATGTAGCTTTCCTTTTCTTTTGTACATGTTTTATTTTATAGGTCACAAAGGGAGAGTCTTGCATATAACCCTGAGCTCAGATCAGAGTAGGTTCATTTTTGTTGCAGAGGATGGGATGTCTTGTCTGTGAAAACAATATGGATCTGCTGAGAGCATGCACAACAACAAGGATTATTGATAACAGTTATTTGAGCTCATTCTTGTGACTCTTTTTCTTGAAAACCAGTGATTAATGTATTCAGCCCATTCAATAATTCAAAATATGTGTCTTTCTTCCAATAAAAACATGGCAAAGGACAGTACAATTTATTTAAAAGAACAAAATTTTCTTATCAGTCCATTATGTGAAATGTTAGTAACTTGTCTTACCCTAAAGGAAAAATACCCTAACTCTGAAGAATAATGTAATGTATATTTTAATTATATTAGCAAATATGGAAGGAACCCAACCTGTGTAAAGCACCAGCATAAAGTGTTAGGTCCTGCTTTTATCTTCGATTCTTGCAATAAAATTTACATTACCTTAGCATTCCCACTGGCAACCACATACTAATTCATGTATATTGCCTTGACTATTTCAAAGACTATGATGAGCAGAGACCAATTCAGGGGTCAGCCTTGTTCTGTGTATCACATAAATTATTGTATGGAATGTGTCTAAATACTCCTAGAGTTCTAGGTTAAATATGTAATTAAATAGAAATGATTTACAGGGAATTGTTTATTGTTTTCATAATGGTAATAACTAGCATAATTAGGAAAATGTCTTAACTGGATTTTTAATTGTTTCCTTTCCTTAAACCCACCAACTATATTTGACAGTGATATAAAATACAAAAAATACAATAATAATTCTATTATTATGCACAATTATGTAATAAACTATTTAAGAATTCAGATGGACATAGTCAAAGGAGCATGCTATTTGGGCCAAACACAACTGTTAGTTCATTTCTTAAGGGTACCAGTTCACTTCTGGTTGCCAGCAAACAGTGCAGCTGTCACCATATTGTGAATTTTATTTAGTGCTCACAAGGAGAAAAACCCTTGGACTTTAACATACGTTTGCCTTGCAAGATTTGTAGACTGCCAACAGCTAAGTAAGGCTGTCAGGATTGGGCCTCAGAAATTATTCAGATACAGAGCAGTAGTGCTTTTCATTGTGTTCTGCCTACAAACACCTTTGGAGCTTTACTTTCATTGTTAGGAATGATCAGAGAGAAGGGGTAAGGATTCATTCTTGCATTTTTATATTAAAAGCCCTCTGAGCTCAGAAACTTGTATTGTTTGGATTCCATTCATTTTTTTTTTTTTCACAACTGAAAATTTATTTAGAATGTTTCCTGTAGCTGGGAAAGATTAGGATATTAGGGGACTAGAGCAGTGCCAGTCTGGAAAATTCCACTGTGATCAAATGCATGAGAAGAGATAGACAGGGAACAAGTTATCTCTGTAAATGAATGTGAAACCATCATGTCTTTAGTTCTCATGCTTTTTAAAACCTCATCTTGTGCTGCTCAGAAGTTATGTGGTCGCTAACTTTAGCTCTGGAAGGTGGAGACCACTCATCTGTTTTACCTAGCAAGAGACTGCAATAAACCTACTACTCGGCTACTGGGTTCTCATGTCATCTCATGTGGTCTTCAAAGCAGATTAGAAAATGGTAATATTGGTTGTCAGTTGAGAAATTGTTACCAAGAAGCTGATGTCTAAGTATGGGAAATAGTTTATACTGTGCCTATCTTCTAATATGAACAAGTTTGTTTCTGGAGATTTTATCAGACAATTAGAATCTGATTAAAATACTCAAAATAATATTTTAAATAATTTAAAAGATTTTAGGAATATTAAAAACATTTCCCCCATTTTGAATGTTAAAAATATGAGTAGAATTAGTCTCTTTGCTGATGCATTTTTTTATTTGCCCAGAAATTCTCTTTCCTTTGGCAGCACCTAAATTATATTTATATCATTTATATCCAGTATAGGAGGAGGTGCATGACACAAGATGGGAGGCTGTAGCATGGAAGGACCTGACCAATACTGAAACCATGCACATTTTGTTGGATGCTGAAGTGTCAGAATAAGAAAGTACATGTTTCTCAACCTACGAACTTCTCATATCTTAGTTACTTGCTCATTGTTGACTTGTCAAGCTGTACTGCCCTAGATGTATTTAAGCACAATATCTAAAAGTGGGAGAAGCCACTGATTTCAAAAGCCCATAACTACAAGAGGACCTTGTTTGTGTGACCTGTAGATCCCTTATGTGACCATGTCTGAGAAGACATCTAAGTGTGCATTCCAGACTGTAACTAATCTGAAGTGAAATTAAATGTATACTGTAGTGCTTTTTATCTGAATGTTCAGAGTGTGAAGCTGCTGAAAGTTGACCATGCTCTTGCATAGCTGTCTCATTCTGCCAGTGCAGAGGTCTTAACACATGAAGTCTGGGTGAAAATTTGAAATCCTGACTTCCTCCCTGTAGAATATGGCATTCTTTTAGCTCATTGACAGTTACATGCCTTCTGTGTTGCTCAGGCCCAGGATGAGACAGAAATCAGAACCCTTTTCTAAGAAGTCAACTTATTCTGTGTCTGTGGTCTGTATGCACTGAAAGCTGACTCTCCAGGGGTGTGGCACAGAGCTTTAAGAAAATTTAAGTTGACTAAAATCAGATCTTCATCCCTATAGTCCTGTCCAAGGTGCGGCACTGTACAACATATAGAATCCAAAACTTCAGGTCAAAAATAATTTTTTGCCTGAAGAAAAACTTCATTGCTCATACAGTACATGTGTCTTTCTTCTTCTCAGGTATATCAATACGATGAAACAATTGTCTGGAATATAATGACTGAGGAATCCATTTGTTCCCACACTTAAAAGCATGAGTCTAGCAGACCTGTTCTGCCCCTATATGATCTGACTTGATGCCACCTACATATATGCCATGTGAGTTTGTGTAATGCAGTTTATACCTGTTACTTCCCTCCAATTATCTCATATAGCCAGACTGAGAAGAAAACAATGACATCAAATTATCATAGCATTTTTCTTAGCTAGTGTGGGTTCCATTCCATAGTGGTGAAGCTCTATGGTGAATGGGCTCATAGCATACCTCTTGACCAGAGAGCTCCCCATCTAGAGGAAAATACAGTTCTCTCTTGATCTTGCTTCTTCTTATTTCTACAGGTTTATGCTATTGGCAGTAGTGACAGAGGCTGAAATTTTTTTTTGCCATGTAAGTCCAACTCTACAGGCTTATTTTGCACAATTCACTAAAAACATCTATGTAAAAAAAAAAAAAAAAAAAAGTATTTTGGGGTAGGTCCTAAATTTCAAGGTAGAAGAGGAAGGCTGCTCATTTTTCTGTTTCAAATTTCTTCATGCATTACAAACTTCTCCTTGGTCAGAACCTATCTCTCCTTATCTCTAAGGTTCTCCAACACTTGGTTCAGAACTACCATCTGGAAAAGGGAGAAATACTGAATTACAGGATTTGAGAGGGATTTTCCACTGACAAGGGTGCTGTTTGTGACTTTTGGGGAAAAAAAAATCAGGCTGAAGAGGAAGCAGAATGATGAAATAATGCAACAGCAAGATGAAAGAAAGGCAGTGAAAATATGAGCAAAGAAATGAAGTAAGACTAATGTATGAGAAGTATGAAATAGCCCTAGGTGGACTACAGGTTGATAAGGACATTTTTGTTTCCTGAAGGTTTTTAGAATTAGTTTTTGCCTAAGTAGGGGTTTGGGTTTTATTTGCAAGAATAAAAAAAGTCTGAAATTTCTTATTTTCTGTGTTTTTAAAGACAGAATTTGGGTGTTGTTAACAGTCAGTGGGTCAAATTCTTCTCTCAGTTTCCCTGATGCAATCTTATTTGTCTGAGGATCTTTCTCTTCGTTCCTGCTTTGCTTTTGTGCTTGTGTGTCCCTTTGTGTCTATATATTGTATGTTCAGCCCAAGAGTAAGAATAAACATTTATGAATAAGAATAGGAATATGAAAAGTTCTGACTGTATAATGTTTTGTAACAAAGGGAAAAAAGATGTTTTTCATCATCAGAACTTCCAGTAGAGATGCCTGTAGTTTAGGCCTTCTTTATCTTTACCCTTCCTTACTTCTCTTAGTGAGAAAACTACTTCTACTTAGTGAGAAAACTACCATCTCCTTAATGAGATCAGGTAAAGGAAGTTGTGTAAAAAAGTTTTAGTTTGTGCTTTCACATGGTGTTTGTAAGTAGTGCTTAATTGCTTAGGATGGACAGAGCAACAATTTTAAAATTAAAATCAAAAAAATATCTCCACTCTTGAATGTTCCCTGCTTTCTCTTAGCTAATGCCTACCTCCAAGTAAAAACCTCTTGAAGCAACACAGAATAAATCCAAGCCCTTTTTGAGGTGCTCATGGCATTGAAAATGCCCAAGTCTGTTAATACAGAACCAGGCAGAAACATTTTTCACAAGAGGTCTATTTGCTACTTGACAAATGCTTGTTGAAGCACTTAAAAATTTCACTGCATGTCTGAAACAGCAGAACTGACATCATAAAATTAAGAGTACTTTATATTATCAACAGTGCTGTATCATATTGAACTATAACAGTTCCTGTCACTTCTCTGAAGCATGGATTTTCAGATAGTTTTTTAAACACAACTATGCTTATTTTGGTATATTTTGCAAACATTTAACATGTATGGAACACTACACAGATCCTACATATAGTACATAGACTATCTGTACTGCAAGAGACAGAATTTTCCATGTAAATTGACAGCTGAAAGCAGTAGATTTTTATCGTCATTGCTTTATTAAATGCAAAGTACATAAAGGGATAAAATCTAGAGGTTTCAAATACAAGTCAATTAGAAAATCAATACTTGTGTCCCACAGTTGCTGCAACTTAATTTTCTGAAGCTTAACAGTCCACTACAAGCTTAACAATCCACTATAAAACCAAGAGCTTTGCTGCAGAGAACCAAAGTTTTTTAGGTGTCTGTACTTGTACCTAGCACACCACTAACTTTCAGAGTTTTTGCAGAAGTCCAGGTACAAAAGAGTGGTACATGTACTCAACAAGGAGTGAGGACCCAAACAAGGATTCAATCCTTGATTTGACATACCAGTCTGTGTAGAGCTGTGTGAACATGCACTACAGGGATGTTGGAATCCTCAGTCCCAGATACCCCCAATGACTCCATGGCTGACAGGATAATCTACAAATGCTGGCGTAGCAGAACTACATCAAGCTGCCAAAATTCAGTGTGAGAATACCTCCTTTACCAGACTAGTGAAGCTGTTTTTAAAAGCCCATTTCATTTACACAAATCACGTGGCCCAAACCCCATCTGTTAGGCCCCCCCTATGGTTTTCCTTATCCACTCAAGGTGTCGCTTTGTGAGCCGAGCGTAGACACCAGGGGCATCAGCCTTGCCACATCTATTCCGCTTCCCAAATGAAGTGATGCCTCTCATAATATTATTACATCTTAAAGGTCCACCAGAGTCCCCCTAGAAAAAAGGAAAATACAGTCATTCAAATCAACAAAAGCTAAAAAATGCTTCCTTTAAATAAAATTTTCAGTAGTTAGATGGAGAAAATAAAAATGTAGCTGGTGTTACTAAGGATAATATTTTCCTCCTTGGAAATTAAAATTTCTGACAGCAAAACAAATGAAAAAACAGGCTTAATAGAATGCAATCTAATCTTTCAAGTGTGTGTAATGGGGAATGAATCTTGCTCAGTGCTAAGGAAGAATTAGTCTCTTTGAAAATGAAGAAAAAAAGCTGAAAACTTTCCTCATGGAAAGTGTAAGTCTCCAGAAATTGATACCTTTTTTAGTGAAATATTTAAATCTTTTAAAATGTGGTAGTTCTTACACAGTTGTGTACTTGACTTGGGACACAGTCAAAACGCTTTTTATCAGCAAAACCTATTTCAAAGTTTTCTGACATCAAATAAGTTGTTCCACTGAGATCAACTAGTTGCGAATGGGCCTGTAAGCTGTTTTGTGGATATTTTAGTATTAAACTCATTTTATTGAAGATGAGGATAGCTATCTGCCATGCCTGGATATAACTGCAATATTGAAAGGCTCTGAAGGTAAATTTACTCATCTTAAGTTTTGATTTTAAGGCTTAGAAGAACAATTTGGTAAATTCACTGATGTTTGATAAAATTCTTCATTGACTTTAAGAGAGACAGAATGTAAATGTGTAATGCTGGTACATTATATTTTACTTTTATTATACAATTTATATAGTAAATATACTTACTTCACATGAATCCTTTTTTCCTTTCTTAGCCCCTGCACATATCATGTTCTCTGTTATGACAGGTTTGCTATTGTAGTGTTTTTTATCGTTGCATATATCCCTCCTGAAGACAGTGACATTGACTTCCATCAGGGCAGTAGCCAACTTGCCTGGACGATTGGCAGTCTTACCCCATCCTGCTACCGTGCAAACTGTTCCTGGTTTGGGATCATCATCTGAAGTAGGAAGGTGAATTGGTTGCACAGCTTTATTAAGTTTTGCTCTTCCCCGAAGCTGTAGAAGATATGGAAAATAGGCATTATGACACAGAGTCTAACAGAGACCCTTGCATATTAACCATTGGATCTTTCCCATTATGGTAATTAATGCAATCCCTTTCTGAGATTCCTCAATTCTTTATGACAGTATTTATGTCATCAAAGTAAGAATGAGGAAAATCAGTATTCTTTGTCTCATGAGAACCCACTTACCTCCTGCTGATCTATTGCTCTAAAAAACATCTCATTTTACTTCTCTGGCTCTCAGACCATTTAGAAGACAAAATAACAGTAATTACAGATGCTGGCAAAATTCATAATCAGAAAAGTCAGACATTTTTAATTAGAACTCTTTTTCAGACAGAACATTAGTGCTTTTAACCAAATGTTTTATCTGCATGAATTTTTATTCCTTTATGGAAAAGCCAGAAACTGAAATGTCTTGATCAAGCTCCAGAATTTGTATACTATCTGTGGCAATCATTACAGGAATTGTTTATTGCTTTAGTTACCAGTGCATCCCCAATTCCCCAGGCTGCTAGATTAGCAGACCAGACTATATCACCCCAGAAAAAAAGCCACCAGAAACTCGCTTGGCTCATCTCCCTAGATGAGAAGAAGGAAGAAAATAGTTCAGTGTTGTGTGTATATTCCACAAGTGATATATAGGTCTGTACCTGCAGCAGCATAATGTCATTTTCCTTGGTACTGGGGTCGTAGCATGGATAAGGAATGGCTTTTGCAATCTGAAAATCTTGCTGTTCTTCTTCTTTTTTTTTTGATGAATGGGCTCCAAGAATAACTTTGCTTTTTTCCCTGAGGAGAGGACTTCATAGTTATTTGGATTCACTTTGATGTAACCCTAAATTTTTTGCTGGTTAATGTGGTGCTATAATGACCAGATACTACAGTCTCTTTTCCTGTGCCTGAAAAGCAGCAGTAATTTAGAAATATCTAAAAGATGACCCTGTTCATACAACAGCTAAAAGAAAAATATGACTCAGTGAATCAAAAATCATACTATATTATTTTCATCTTCCCAGGAGCACAGAAAGGTTTCAGGTACTTGACTCTGGATCCACCCCTATTGTTTCCTTTTGGGAACTGAATGAGTGGTGGATGCACTAGATTTGCTGTGGGTACTTGTCTCACCACCTGTGCCCTCTGTAATTTGTGCTGGAAAGTTAGGAAAACAGGCCACAGCACTGTTAGTTCAGAGATATCCTCAACAAAATAGAGATATCCTGTATCAAAATGTACCATTCCATTACTCTAACAGATTTCGACACCGTTTTCTGAATCTGTGTGAGATTCAGCTCATTCCTCTTCTCTAGGTTTTTCTGCAACTTCCTGTACTTACAAGATCTGTAGGTGGTGGCAGAGTTGTGCCTGCTGCAGCTCTCTGACAAGAGACCAGAAGTTGAGCACTCCTTGGCCAAACAGGTCAAGCAGACCACATCACTAACTGACCACAGGTACAGCTGGTTTTGGGCAAACAATGCATCCTACAGTTGAATGGGAGAATATTCTAAGACATGTATGTTGATGGTCATTCATGTCTTACTATGGAAAATGTAACCCTGGGAAAGTGGTCACTCCTTTCATTCATCTATTGAGAGCTGTCAATAGATGAATGAAAGGACAGAGCAATCATTAAGTTAATAATGTATTTTCTCTTAAATGCAATCTCATTTGGAAACATTCTTTATTTTCTGTTAATACACAGCTTTTGGGCCCAGTGCTCTCTTTACAGTAGGTCCCACAGATCTCCCTGTCTGGATAAGGACAGGAGAGATGGATACATTTCTCTGACACTAGCAGAGTCCAGTGGCTCACTAGCCTTGGTTAGGCTGTTGACAGAGCCTGAGTGAGGTCTGGGTTAGCAGCAGCTTCAGTCCTTCCCACAAAAGCAAGTAGGGGTGGGATGTGTAATTCAAAACTCACTTCTTGCTTTGCTGAAGGACTCAGTAGAGCCAAATATCCATTTGCATCTTGATTTGGGCAGGAGAAGAAAGAATGGCTGGCAAGCCAACATACCCAGGAAGGCTGAGATCTCTCAGTGTCTCCTGTCATCTGTTTGGAGGATTTGTGCTCCTGTGTTAACCACATGCTTTCTGTGGTGAACTGCGTATCTCTTACAGAATAAAATTACAAGAATTAATTTTTGCTCTCATAGCAGCAGTTTAGAGTGGACACTCCTCTCATCTAGTGTACAGGTTGACTGAGAAAACAGGGATAAAACTTTTCCCCAAATTCACTGCTTCAGTGTCACTATTCTATGCTAGCGTGCAGCTAGAAGTTTTTAAATATCTCTTCATAAACAGTGGAGATCAGTATACCTTGTATAACAAATTTGGTGATAGAACCTATAAAGCACAGTAATTGGAACATGATCATGGTCATGATAAATCCATAAAATCACCAGAGTTACTAACTCTTCTACTTGAACAGAGATATCAGAGACTCACTAAGGACAATCTCTGAATCAGTGTAAGAACTTACTCTTTACAATGTGCAGCTGTTAACACCCAGTTTTCCTTGATTAAAGCTCCTCCACAGATAATTCCTCTTGGTCCCCTGATTTGGGCCATGAATGGTCTTGAGTGTGGTCCTACTTCATTTCCTCCAATGATATCCACACACAAACCTAAAAAAGTAAGCCACAGGACACACAGCTGAACTAACAAATACTGTAAGACACTCCAAGTCTCTTAGAAAACATGTCTGTTGTAATTAGAAAGCATACAGACACACAAGTATGCACATATGTCACAATGATGGTCTTCAGAGTAGAATTTTAAAACCGCTCAGAAGTATTACTTCATTACATTTCACTAATACTGAAATGAGATCAGTGGGGTGAGCTTGGACAAAAACCCCACACCAAAGTTTTATTGCTTTTGCACAGATTTCTTTTCTTTAGGAATACTGATATGGTTAATTTCTTAGCTTTCATTGCAATTAACAATCTCAGATCTCCCATATCATAAATATTGTGCATGGAAACTGGACTATGTAGTGTATGCCACATTATGTGAATCTGTTTTCCAGAAAAAGAGAAAATCAAGCAGTTAAGGTGTGTGTATGGCTCTGGAGGGAAAGATGAGATAATCATTGTGTTCTCTACTCAGAACTCCTTCAAACAGCTTGGACTTTGCAGCTTAACTTTAGACTACCCATTCAGAAATTATTTTGTTTGTGTGAAAGATCAAACACATACAGACAGTGGAGAAGAACTAATTTTAAGAATTCAAATAATAATTGTGACTACTTCCTTTACATTAACACACGTTAGCTTAACTACAGTTCTGTACATCAGGACTTACCTTCAAAAGTATTAAATTGTGTGCTTACCTCCACGAATTACCAGGAGAATGGCAGCAGTGAAGGTGTACCAAGGGAGGAAAGCACCCATGATTTCTGTCTGATGTTCCTTCTTATTCACTCTCTAATATATCTCTACCTACCAATCTATCAATATATATACAAAAAATTAAGAGGATGTGGGTTTTGTTTTTCCTCTTAGGGGGGTAACCACGACAAAGACAGAAACCCATCCCGGTGATGTACCTTACAGCAGAAGTGTTACTGAGAATTTGCGTCATCTGCTGTGGTGTGAAAACAGGCTCTACCCCACCTTGCATTCTCTCTGTAGCATTTGCAGAGAACTGGTGTATGAGTGTAGGGGTGAAACACAGTGGGACTCAGCTCACATAAATTTAGGCTGATTCAGTTGTCCATGTGAAGTTGTATAGTTTCATTCCAGACACCTCAGGTGGCTTCCAGGTCAGACATGAATTCCAGTCCATTCCCCTTTAATGAAATATCTGTTCTGCTCTGGAGACCCCTCAGGGCCAAGGAATATGATGTTTTCTCATTTCAGGATCTGATCCTATCTCTTTAGGTTTGCACTGGCTGAGCATTCATAAAGCACTGAGTGTGGTTTCATGGCCTGTAGCTAAGGGTATAATGATATTTAAAGTGTCTTAAAGTGTTTTAGGTCTAGTACAGAAGGCTGTCAGTCTTCTGAAGATGCTGTGCCAGATTTGCCAGCTCTGTGTCCTTGTCTTGAAAGCCCACAGTAACTCAAATGTGACTAAGTGCTGAGTTTTAGGCAACTGAATTGAGTCCTGAAAACTGAGGGTGCTTGGGCACTGGAACAGGCTCCCAAGAGCAGTGGTCACAGCACCAGCCTGACAGAGGTCAAGACATGTTTGAACAATACTCTCAGGAACATGGTGTGATTCTTGGGGTGTCCCAGGGGTTGGACTTCAATGGTCCTTGTGGGGTTTCTTTCAACTCAGGATATGCTAAGATTCTGTGAATAAGTCTTATCTAGAGCCTTGTAAAGGCAGAATTTCTCCCTTGCAAATATATACCCAAAGAATAAAAATAACTTCCATCAATATAGAGTCACTTGAAGTATCAATTATTGTATAACCTATATATTCTATAACTAGAGAAATGTCACTGTCACAGAAACTGGAAGGCTTCTTGAAGTCTTGAGCCTCANCAGGCTCCCAAGAGCAGTGGTCACAGCACCAGCCTGACAGAGGTCAAGACATGTTTGAACAATACTCTCAGGAACATGGTGTGATTCTTGGGGTGTCCCAGGGGTTGGACTTCAATGGTCCTTGTGGGGTTTCTTTCAACTCAGGATATGCTAAGATTCTGTGAATAAGTCTTATCTAGAGCCTTGTAAAGGCAGAATTTCTCCCTTGCAAATATATACCCAAAGAATAAAAATAACTTCCATCAATATAGAGTCACTTGAAGTATCAATTATTGTATAACCTATATATTCTATAACTAGAGAAATGTCACTGTCACAGAAACTGGAAGGCTTCTTGAAGTCTTGAGCCTCACAACAGGCAACCTGCAGAAAGGAGCCCACAACGAAGAGCTTGCAGAAATCTTCTGGATTCTTGCTGTATCATATCTTGAGCTCAGTGAGTTTCACCTGTAGAAGACCTTGTGCAGACCTTGCTCAAATTTGCTGTTTCTCTCCCTTCTGGGACAAAGGATAACTAGGCAATTTTTCTGAAGAAGGCCGGTGTAGACCTAATTTTAGAGACTGTGGAGCTCTTTGTCACTGATGTGTCTTTGTTGAGACACAGTCACCTATGTGACAAGGTGGCAGCTCCATGCACTGCTAAAGCTCACCAAGATTTAATTTTCTTAAATTTTTCTCCTCATTACTAGCAGATCCCCTGTAATTATCATCACTTTGTAGCACTGGTGTTCTTTTTAACACTGCTCTCCTGAACACAATATTACCAGGTATCATAGGTACAATTCTTTCTTTTATCAGTCATAATTATTTGACAAAATCTGATTTTATGATATTTTAATTAGCACTCTTACCATATTGAAGCTGTTTCCTGTCTGGACTATGCAGAGACATGATCAGGATGAACACTTGTGAGCAAAAATCCTATGTGCTCAGACATGCTTAAACTACAATGATTCACCCTTGGATGGTCCTATGTGAGGTGCAATGGCCACTAAAAAGAGATTTGGTATGTATCATCTTATGTTTGCCTGATCTGTTTTCAAGGAGACTCTCTCTGAAAGACACAGAATAAAATATTAGCAAATGTTCCTAGATGTTTTCCATGTAAATAAATACAGACAATGCCTGCTATCTGAAACATAATCTTCTATGGCCTGTTTATACTCTTTTTTCAATTTCTAGTTGTACTTCTATTTACTTCTAAATCATACTTACTTCTAAAGATGTTTCTTCTGAATCTGCATAGGTACTAGCATGTCCATGCTTCTTCAAATATCCCCTCCAATTCTGAGAGATCCATTGACATTGATAACAAGAATTAGAAATATGGAGTCTAAACTATTGTTCAGTATCAATTGATGACTTTCTGTGCAAGCTCCTGAATGACCTCTCTGACAATCTGAAAAATCCCTGATGGCACGGGTATTAAAGATCAGATTGATACGCACATAACCAGTAACAGTTTTGTACCCAAATGCTTTGTCAGAAAGTTCTCTTCCTCTTGTAATTTACATCATTGAGGCTGAAAATTTGACATAAAATTTTAGGATGTGCAATTAGTTGGCTGGGCTCCTTTGGTTATGGCAATAAGTTAATTTATGGTGAAGTTTAGATTCTACTTGCCTTTTGTGTTTAAAGGGAAACCCCAAGGCAAAGCATCCTTCTCAAGTCAAATTCTTTTATTAGCTCCTCTGTTACATACTCAATTGGTTTTCAAGAATAGTGAGATATTATAAGCAAAACACTCCATCATTTCTCCCTACAATGCTCACAGAGAGCTTCAGAGCCACTCACTAGGCAGAAGCCACTGCCTGAGTAAAAGAACGAGGTGTGTATGCAAAACCAGAGTTTTATGTCCAGCCTCTGCCTTTGGGGAGGTTTCCTATGGTCTTCAGGCTCATGGGTCAGTGGATCACTTTCAGCTGTCTGCATTACTGTGCTGAGGTTTTCTATCCCTTATCTTATACTTTGTCATTTTGACCATTTTCCTTCCGCAGGGACTGTGTTCCTTTTTCCTTCATGCTGCTTTCTTTGGTGCTTGAGGTGAGCATCAGATGTGATTTTAGGACACAGTTCAGGAGACCAATTTAAACTGTGCCTCTAAACCCTCCAGGTTTGCTGGTACTGAGTTCAGGCAGTGTCAGCTCAGCTGAAGGGATGTTTTCTTGCACTGTGAAGGGAGGGTAGGACAGAGGTGCAGAGCTGGCAGCTGCCAGGAGCACAGCAAGGCAGAGCTGCCACACTTTTCCTGTCTTCTCCTTGGGCTGTCCCATTCCCAATCTCACCCCAGTGTGTCTGGACACATCTCTTAGTGGCTGGGAGACAAATTCCCAGGGTCTTTCTGGGGAAAGGGCAGAATATATGCTGGGGCACACCTATTTTATTTTCTTCTTCACTACCGGTGCCTCATACCTGGTTGTCTTTTCTGCCTCAGCTATTCACTCAGTGTCCCTGTTTCCATTTATTTGTTTTGTGATATCAGTGGAAAATGTAGCACAGAAATACAAGTAGATGTAGTAAACTCAGGGAGTCCTCAAAGGCTTGCAGCAAATCAGCATTCCTTCTATGATTGCTAGTACTTGGCAGAAAGAATCCAGCACTAGGTATTATATGCTGGGAACACAAGCCTTCTCCTGTTTGGCCAGAGCATGAATTTGTTTCTTATTTTGTCTCTTATGCTGATTTCCAATCCAGCTATTTATTGGGAGGACAAAGCCATAAAGGACAAATATAATTATGCCTTTAGGACTCTCTATGCAGAGATTACCTGTGGATAGTCTCGAGTGGGTGGATAATTCTGGGATTAGATGGAGAATGGAGAATGACTTGGGGGAGATGGAGCTGGCTGTTTTAAGAGCTGATTAATTTTAATAGTAATTTATTTTATTTTAAAAAAAGCTTTGGAAGAGTCTTCTGAAACATGAATTGTGCTGCACCATGTGCATGTTTTCAAACTGGGTTCTAACTAATAAGATTCTGTGACACAGAGATAAATATTTCTATATTACAATCTCATTCAACAATGAGCTTGAGACTGAGAGCTGCCATTCTGTAATTCTTGAATAAAAATGAGAGCTAATTATATTGGAGGAGTTATATTTCAGATTATTTCTAAAGATAATGGATGTGGTAGCAAGTTTTGTAACTTCTTCACACAAGGGCAAACTGTTTTTTTGTAGTGGTTTACCAGCAAGGTGTGCAAGACATGCATGCAGACACAGAGGTCTACAATACAGAAATGTCTTTCTTAACAATTTATCTTTTTTGTGTGACCACAGATTAGACTTTTTTTTACATTTGGCAGTTTCAGAGTCTAGGGTTTTCTGTATCTGAAAGCTGCACACCACCACCCTCCCCACCCCCGCCAAATTATTTTTAACAAAATACAAATTGCTTTGTCTCACATATGTGTGGCTAGCCTTGGCTTGTCTTTTATATCCTATATTCATTCCTTAGCTTGTAAAATAACAGATGTTTGACAGTTCTCAGTGGCTCTTGTTAATTTACATATGGATATTTTTCAGTCTTTCAACTGAAGATGTTATCTGGGCAGTGGAATTCTGTGGAGCAGTTGCTGGCTACCGATGTACCTTGGTCCATAGGAGTGACTTTTGCACTTTATGTGCCCCAAGTTTATTCTGTCTGGGTCCACAGTTTAGGAGCAACTTTTAAACTCTACATGCCCTGATTATTCCTTCCCACTGGTGTTCTCTGAAACCTTTTCAGGTTGCCCTCACATTCATTCTCCTGTTTTTTCCCACCAGCTTAAAGATGGTGAGTTTAATTCTTCTCCCTTTTTTTCCCTTTCTTTTTCTTCTTTTTTTTTCCCATTTGAAGCCAAAAAGTGCATGAACACCCTGAGACATCTAGGTGTTATTCAGGGATTAGGCTTTATTTGGGTTTTATTAGGAGTTTCAAGAATCAGGCAGGTTTTAAAGAAACTGGAAGAGAGAATCTTGAGAAATCGATCTGCAGTAAAATAACACAATATTAATGATGTAAAGGGAAATTTCAAGAGAGGGAGCTATTAGAAAAAAAATTTCAAACCCATTTCCTGTAGGGGACATTTGAGTACAAATGAGTGCATGGCAATTTACAGTGCTCCTGACAGCAAATAGCGGCAGCTATGACAGCTGAGAGCTCTTCTGCTCTCCTGCTCTCTCTAATTGCTGTTACCCTACTAACACGATGCAAGTACTTACCTAAGTAAAAATTTCCAAATTCCCAGCTCCTCTGGATAACCCATAATATAATTGTACTTCTGTTGCACTTTAGGTGGCTGCATGGACATTGTTGGAGGACATGAAGTGCATCCTCATTCCTGGCCTTATATGGCTGCTATCTGGGACAAGAGTTTAGGTGTTTTTTTGTGGAGGAACTCTTGTGGAAAAACAATGGGTTTTGACAACAGCACCTTGTGAGTAAGTATCTTAAAATGGGGCAATTTTAATTCTTCGTTGAAGTGAGGCATGGTATGCAAGCCTCTAAGTGAAGAAAGGTGAGTATTGATTTTTTAAATAGGTGGTTAAAAGCTGCAGTTCCCTCCCTGCAATGATCCTAGAACTTGTCAATGTTTCTAGTTGCTATAAACTTCTGATCTGCATCGCAGAGTTACCTTTGTTAGTGAGATCCTGCCAAAGTTACAGAATAAATACTGTTAAAACACCAAATCTGTATGCATGTGAAAAAGCCATGTCTTAGAGAAGGGAATATGTCCCAAGGATTTTAAACAAAACTTATGTGTGTGCCTAGAACTAAGCTTAAAAATACCCTGAGAGATTAATTTGAATTATATGTGGACACTATTCCTCTCATGTTGAGTGACCTAGGCTCACAAACCTAGGATGTCACTCATGACTGTGACAAGGAACCTTGTTCTTTTGACGAGTTAAATGTGAGCAGAAGCACCTCTTCCCCAGGTGGGATCCTCTGCTGTTGAACAGCTGACTCAAGGTAAGGGGGACATCTACTGTCCACATTAGGAAGTAAAATGCCCTATTTAAGTGTTCCCTGAATTGTATTTTAGTTCTGCAATTTTTCCTTCTTGTTTTGACTATCTAAAAGCAAAACAGTTACAATAAACCTGTGCAAGCCTGACCTCCTTAAACACAGTGTGGGCAGGTTGGCCAGCCTTCTTCTATGAGTTAGTCTGAAATAGAGGACACAGTTCCTTCTAAGTGAATTTGACTTTCACTATTTTTCAGCTGAATCAGGTTTGGTTGTAAAAGTAGAAATATGCATTCCTAGCATTCTATGTTTAGCAAATCTACAAAACATAACCAAGTCTTCCTTTTTGGAATTAAGGGACTTTTTAATGGGATCTGGAGTCTCTTATTCTTCAGTCAATATATCAGAGATAGCCAGTCAGATACATTTAGAAAAATTCAGATTTGTTAGCTGTTCAGTGTAAAGGGCATTGTCTGTCTCTGATCCTGTGGAGAATGTGCTCTGGTAACTGATCTGGGTTTCTTACAGCACATTGTTTTGGTCTGACTTTAGGTCTTTGCCTTTGGGGCAAGCTGATCCAGCCTGGTTTCCTTCTCCTAAGCTGTAACACAATGCTCACACAAAACCCACCGACACCTGTTCTATGCCTGGTGCAATTGCAGTGCATGTAAAACTTCCTCACTAATGGATCTCATCTGCTCATGATGTCTGAAATAGTTTTTTTCTTAGGCAAAACAGCATGAATTCAGCAACATGAATCTCTGTGTAGCCTGTGAACCACCTGTTAGAGTCACAGAGATGGAGTTTTGAGAGACATATCATTCTCTCTGAGGAAGTGTGCTTTGTAGATAAAAAGAGAAAATTTTGGACTACAGCGCTGCCTTTGCAGCTATTTTCACAAACAAACTTTCACGTATAAATAAATGAATTATATCTTTCCATGACACATGCATCTTGAATGAAGAAAATTGTTCTTTTATAGCCTGCATTGATAAAGTCTTTGTTCTGGCTTGAATAAATTTTGCTATTTATAGTGAGATTATGATCTGAAAATGAAGCACAGGAAACCAGTGGTACATATTCTGCAATGTCAAATTAGTGGGCTGCATTAAGTTTAGCAGGGCACAATGTAAAAAGACAAATGTTGTTAATTACATTTCTGGTTATACTTACAGAGTTTGGAACATAGTGGAATTTATTGGTTGCTTAACTCTTCATGTTTATTAGCGGTAGTGAACATATAACTCTTTAAATTTTAACATTCTCCCTTTTTTTTTTTTTAAATATTCACTACTGGGATGTCTTGGGTTAGGCAACACACATCCTTCTTCTTTAATGTGCTAAATCCTGTGTTTAGAAAATTAAGGGCAAAAAAGCTTATTAATATTAAAGATATGTACTTTAGCAGAGCATTTCCTGTATGCATAATGCTCAGGATAAGTGTTGAGTATCGATGTGTGTCCTGACGTGCTACTGATGGCAGCAAAGTTTCAGTCCCTTGCAGGATTAGGTCATAAATCCAAAGGAGACTTTTCAGAGATTAATGAAAGGCATCAGTAGCAGCTGTCCTTGTACAAGCAGCTCCCCTTGTAAAGATGGGAGGCTCTTTCACAAAATTAATTCCAAACTCTGAAAATCTCTGGAGGTCAGTTATCACACAATTATTTCACTAAACTCTATTTGCAGTAAAGAAACATTATTTTATAGAGGCAAAAAGAAGCTCATTTCAAAACATTGGAATGAATGATTTTCTGCTCTATCTGTTTTAATTACATTGCTGTAAAATTAAATGGTATTGTGTTACATGTGTTTTGATTATCCTCAGAGGTGTTGCTCAGTTCCTGTAGTGACTTTCTCTTCCTATATTTTCTGTAAGTTACAGAATAGACGAATTGAAAGACAGTTGTTCTTGGAGGTCATTGGACATCCATTCTTGAAGAAGAGCAGCAGACATTTGGGATTATGGAAACCTTTCCTCATTGTCAGTTTGATTGGCCTCCCTTTGATAATGACACAATGCTCCTCAAGGTATTGTTTTAATTACTGCTATATTTTTAAGAAAGGAATTTTGCTGATGATCTTTTGGGCTACTCTTTGATATTGAAGAGTACATTGCTTAGATAACAATATCATAGGACAGTCTACTTTTGATTGTATTAATCTAGATTACTTAGAGGATCACTGGCTCTGTGAGCAGATATGATATTTCAAGCCTGTTCTGTGCTCTAAAAGTCTCTTTTTAATCCATTCACTGCAGCAACCCCTCCAAACCACAAAGCACATTCTTCAGTAATTTTTCAAAGGCAATGCTGAAGGGATGTATGAAATGGAGTCTGGCTCACATCTCTATCCCAGAGTTAGATCTTGTGCTGGACTAAGTAAAAATGGAGATGAAAGTTACTGTTAATTTTCTGGTGCAAGCAGATAAAGTGAAAGTGTGGATAATACAAGACATACAGACTCAGCTCCAGGAGCACAGAGTGGTCACGAAGTGGAGGAGGCTCAGGACACTGCAGAACAAAGCATGGAAAATATCCTTGCCAACATTATCATCTGATGCCAAAGTGGGGCAGAGCTGTAAGAATTTGAATTTACAGGGAGGTGCCCCTGCCTGTGGCAGGAGGGTTGGGACTAGATGGTCCCTTCCAACTGTAACATTCTATGATTTTATTATTCTATGACTGGAACCTGGTTTTTAGTATTTAGATGGCATCACTGGTTTAACATGGCAATGACACGGGGAGGAAGGTAACCATGTCCTCTCAGTGCTAGCTGGGACACCTACAGGCATCTGTGGCTCAAGCACCTGATCAGGGTTTATCTTTGAGGAGCTCCTTCCCCCAGATGTTAGTGAGCATTCTACTTCTGCTTCATTGTCCATGTAGACCAGGCTCATCCCTCTGGCTTCTCCCGTGGCCACTTGTCAGGAGCACCAGTGTATCTGTGAACACAAAACCAAAATGGATCACTAGGAAGTAATATTTCTAGAGCTGAAAATCACAACTCTGTTCCAGAATGATACAAATATTTCAAAATCCTTTGAATTTGACACAGAAGCAGGGATAGTACTAGTACCAGAGCTTATGTCCCATCTCTACACTTCTGCAGTAATAGAGTATTAAATGGCTTGGAATAAGCTTTCCATCTTTGGAACTTTCCAGCAGCACTGGCAACAATAACTGCAAAGATTTTTTTAAAATAAATTTTTGATTTACTGGAATGCATTTTTTGAAAGATATAAAGCCAGAATTGTTTAGCTGAGAACCATAAAGTACCCTGTGAAATGAATGGTGCAGTGATCATAAGACTGAAAATGTCTGTTCAGTAGCTGTGAGCCCTTACCAAGCACACTGAGGATGTATGTCAGGGTTTAGCTGTGTCTTCATTTACTGACTTCTGCTGAAGGATGGATCTGTCAGGCAAAGGCCAACAAAACACAGATATAATTTAATCTCTTTAGAAACTCTCAAAGCAAAAATTGGCTGTCTGAATAGACTGAGACCTGATTTTTCCTCAATTATGTTGCTGCTTTCATGTCTAATTACTTATAGCTTTTGTTTTCATCTCTTCTGGTGGGCACATCACACTGTGCTTTGAGACTTTTCTGTCAGTCGAGCACCAGAATCTGATTTCAGCACCAAAGTTTAGTGCCAAGTTAGGTTTATGAACAGGACATAGATCCAACTACGGAACTCCCGTGTAGGTTTTACATTTCCCACTGTATCCAACAGAAGGCTGGGCTGGAATTCACTACTGCTGCCATAGATGGGAAATTGCTGTTCTGCTACTATGGAAAGTCTTGTGAATTTTCAAAGGGGCAATTAAGCTCAGGGTCAGTTCATAAGTAGTGAAAAGTGATTTTTAAGGGAAGTGTTGGTAAAATGAGACTAAATGACAATTGAAACTATATGATACTTCCTTTCTGCATAAGAAATCTAGTTTTCCTTCTTTTTCCTTCTTTTTTCTTTTTCCTTTTTAGCTGAATGATACTACCAAACTGAATAAATACATGCAACTTTTGCCTCTGCCTGACTTTTTTGAAGATGTTGAACCTGGCACACTCTGCCAGGTGGCTGGCTGGGGAGACACACCACCAGGAATGCCACCAAAACATCTCCAGAAGGTGTCTCTTAAAATTGTCAATAGAAAAAGCTGTGACAAACATTATGCCAGTGACCCAAAAATAACCAACAACATGTTGTGTGTTACAGGGAAAAGTAAATTATATCTGAGGGATACTAGTGAGGTAAGAAGCAAAGTTACAAAGTGGGGGAAATATATTTAACAATGGCTCCCTTTTCACTGGGAGCAAAGCAGGGTTAGACATCCTAGGAGGCTGATCATGTTTTAAGTGATTTTAACCACATTTGTGAGAGACTTTATTGCTGTGAAAAAGACGTGTTAAAACTTTGTTTAGTTTAGGTCAGTGTACTAATCAGGATCAAGAGTACAGGAATTTGAGCTGGGATTATTTATTAATTTCAGGTATATTTCATTAGCTATGGTGCTCTCCTTAGACACCACCTGTACTTACGGGAGAAAAAGGAGAGCTATCAGGGTCTCAATCAGGTGATCCTTTCCCCAAGTCAACATTTGAATACTACAGAATTAACTGTATACCCAAAAGGGCTGTTTGGATCTTGAGTTTGATGCTCTCTGTGCTGAATCCAGAAGAGACAATGGATAAAGAGGTGAGAATCAATTTATACCAACAATAAAAAAATGTATTTTGAAATAGAATTATGATAGCACTCTGCTGCTCCACAGCATTTGCATCAAAGGCTCCCTCAGGTTTGAAAAGCAATTGCTCTTTATTTCTCACCCAACTCCCATGAATGATGTAAGCCAACTGCTCCATTTCATAGGGGAGGAAAGGTTAGAGGCAACATTTCCAAACATGCTTGTGCACTGCAGGTGGCACTGCGTGCTCCTCTGGTGAGAAAGGGACACACTGACAGCTGCTTCTGATTTGTCTTCCAGGAATATTCAGGTGAGCCATTAATCTGTGCTGGTCAGTACCGTGGGATTTTTTCTTTTGGAGAAGAATGTGAAAATACAAGCATACCTAGAGTTTATATGTGGCTGACTGAAGAATATATTGAATGGATAAAAAGAATGAATTCCAGTTACACAGATCCATGAAACAAGAGCATTTTAATAAATATTGTGCTGTGCATTAGAGCTGGGTGCTGATGCTTTAGTGCACCTCCTTTGAAATGTACCTCCCAACTTTATGGCTTTGCTGACACTGCCACAGCTTTTTGTGAACAGGTCAAAGTATCCACATTTGTACAGATAACACCTTTATTAATCTTTAGCAGGAAACTGCCACTTAGAAAACATAATTTGTATTGGATTCCACTCTGCTTCTTACTAGGATGGGAAAGTATTCATTGCAACTGGGATAAAGCAACATTTGTTAATATCTACTTACACAAAAATTCAGTTTCAGAATGATAGTGAATGAGATGTCTGCTGAATGAGAAAAAATAGAACAAAAGCTTAAAATGTTCAAATATTTATCTGTGATGTTATTAAACCCCAAATACTTCATGTTACCATTATTCAATATTTATTTATCTAAATTCAATTTCAAAGAGTTAAAATCCTAAACAGAGAGAACAGAGAGAAATAGTTTTCCAATTGGTCTTCATTATAAAGATACAAATATAGAGATAAAAAAGAATCTTTTCCAGGGAGAAAATGTCTTTTCTCCCTAGATTTTTCCCCCTTTTTTTAAAAAAATATTTTTATTTAATTTATTTATTTTTAATTTTTTATTTGTGCAATTTTTTTGGGGGGGGGGCAGGTGTTGGGTCTGTTGTTGGGTTTTTTTTGTTTATTTGTGTTTTGTTTTGT
Organism: Urocynchramus pylzowi; assembly: GCA_013397555.1. Classification (NCBI taxonomy): domain Eukaryota; kingdom Metazoa; phylum Chordata; class Aves; order Passeriformes; family Fringillidae; genus Urocynchramus; species Urocynchramus pylzowi. Next base: position 103,958 of record VZRH01005125.1, read on the forward strand.
TGATCAAATCAACTAAATCATCTCCCAGCTTGGTTCATAATCTCTTTCAGTTAACAGTTTGCTAAAAAAGTATAAATACTGATTGTAATAGATGTAATTATAGCTCTTTAACATAGCTCCTAACATCTGTCAAAACAAACAGGACTCTGGCTATGGATTTCAACAGACTTCTAGTAACAGAAGTACTTGGTGTATTTCTGAAGAAATCTGTGGTTAGCTTGCTGTACTCCATTACATTCCAAATATTTTCTAGATCTTTTGTAACTAACAATTTTGAAGTGACCATCTGCAGGGTTTCTCTTCTTCTGTGCTTATTGCACTAACACGTACCAAATACTGTAAACTTTGAGATGTTGCAGAGGCATGAATAAATAGCTCCAGAACAACAACCTACTGGCCTTGATTATTGACCAGGAGCTGTGTCACAATTCTGAGCAGAGCAGAACAAGCTCATAAAGGATATATATGCAGGAAAGAAGCAACTGGACATCACAAAACTGGGTCAGTTGTTGGCCATGTTGCAATAAAACCTGCCACTGTGGTGTGTGGGGGCTTAGACCCAGGTCTTGTTCAAGGCTTTGGGAAGGAAGATCTTAGAAGATGTCAGTGGGATTTGGCTCAGTACTGGAATGCAGAGAAAACTGGGAAAAACTGAGGGAAAAAAGCAAAAGATATATAAAAGTGGAAAGAATAATGCACCATTGTTCTCACTTTACAGCTGGGGGTCTCAGAGGATGTTGCAACACAGATTAATCCCTTTTAACTTTGTGAGGTAAATGACAGGAGACTTTTCACACCATGCAGCCCAATGGCCACAAATTGCTGTTCAACCTGGCAAAGGCAAGACTTTCACTCCCTCACTCATGTGAACAGTGGCTGACTCTGTCACTGATGGAAAAGAGTGAGTGATAAAATCTGGAAAACATAACCCAGCAGGTTCATTACAGTTCAGATGCTGGGCTTCCTGTGTGTGATCTCCTGCAATTACTTCATTCACACAATCTTTTTTCTGTTTGTGGGTGATGGAGCATGTGGAAGGGTGTTACTGCTAGGCCTGACTGCTCCTGCCAAGCCCCTGTGGCTTCCCCCCACCTTCACCAGAACCCATCTCAGGCCCCAGGGCCAGCAGCCCCTCCTCCCCCAGCAACAGTTAGCAAGCCTTGACTCAATTTCTGTCCACCCTGAGGCTTTGCTCCCTCCCCTTGCAACAGGAGGGAAGTCTTTGCCACCTTTGAAATACCGGTGTCTTGAGAGAGTGCCTGCCCTCCCACCTCTCTGTGTGAGGAGGGACACTTTGGGCCAGGGAGAGTGGCAGGAGTCCTGCAAAGTGTACCACAACTTTGATAGCACCTCTGAAAACACACGGTGGAAGGATAACTGTTTCTGCAGCTGGAGATGGGCAGAAGAAAGGTCCAGGAGAAGGAGGTGACCACTGGTGCGATTCACTGCCAAAAGCACTGCTGGGCTGATTCTCAGAACTGAGATCAAAACTGGAAAGCCATAGAGAGTAGATCCATGTATGTTACAGTTTTGCAATGACAGACACCAGCAAAGCCTGAAAAAATTAAGCTGGAAACACATTCTTTACCAGATTGAGAAGAGCTAATTTTCAGCAGCTCATGACACTTTACTAAACATAATAACACAGCATTCGCAATTCCACTTTCACTCAGTGACAGAAATTTAGTCTTGTCTCTTTTAACCCAACATACCTTAACACTAATCTCTAGGTGCCTGTGAGGTGTCCCCTTGTACCTCCCAGTTCCTAAACGCTGGCTTCTTCTACCAGACCAGATCTCCTGGGCTATTTTTATCTCTATTGGAAATTTATGAGTGGATTAAGGGATCCTTCTGCCCTTGGCCAGGCACATGCTCCTGTCTATGCTCACACTTCTCAGCTTTGTCTGTGCAGAGCTGACTTCTCTGTCACACTTTTGCCTCTATATCTGTTTTTACTGAGGTATTCCAGGTAAGCAATATTTCTTAAGGATTATTTTCTGAGAGGTCTGGCTTGCTTGTTGCCTGTCACATAGTCATGATTGGGCACAGATAGCAGCCCCTAAGGCAGACCAGACTGTGCAAAGAGCTGACAAATGGCACTGGCACGTGATGTATAGCACTGAGCAGAGCACACAGTGCTGACACACAGCCCTTGCCTCTATCCATGAGAGGGGGCTGACAGCTCACACACATCACACCGGGGTGCAGAGGCCAGTCAGGTTTGGTCCTTAGGTTCATACTGCTCTTGTGCTGGGCAGTAGTGCCTAGTTTTGTACTAGTTTTGGCTGTACATGTAATGCACTACAAGTTCATTTTGTTAATTATTTTTTTTAAAACAAGCTTCTATTTCTCAGTACAGAGGGTGTCATTATCTATTGTCAACAACTGTTGTTTCCTGAAACTGTGGTGGTATGTTTGAAACACGGACTGCCTCCACAGCTTCTAGTCAAAGCCTTTGTTTTATCTTCTGACTACAGAGCTGCCTGCTATCTAGCAAGCTGTAAAAGTAACCTTCCTTTTGGGCAATGCAATCTGGCATCAGGAAGAAACATTTAGAAAATAGAACTAAAACAAAACAAAGCATCAGATTTTCAAGATAATTTTCTTGAATACTTGACAGAAGAATCAATTCATCATAGTCAGACAAATTAGAGCAAGTCACTTTCATATGTCTGCTATATCTTTTAATTACAGATAGCTAATTTTAAAAATGTATCCTAATCTTATTAGTGACCTGACATCTAGTTCAGACACTTCTATCCCAGTATGCTTATAACCCCACAATCATCTGAATGAGTTTCTTTTGGATTGACTTATGCATTTCATAATTAATGTCTAACAGATTACAAGTAGGTTTAATTTAATCGCAATTCAATTAAAGGTAGCACAGGTTTTTTCAAAGCAAGGAATCACAGAAAGATAAGCAAAAAAGCCTTTATTAAAAAAAAAAAAAAGCCCTTATATAATAATACAACAGGAACTTATATACCTTAGCTACTTACAAAGGTATATATCAGATTTAATATATAAACAATAGGGTTTCAGAGATTTCATTCTTATGAATTATTAATACATTTTTGGTAAAAAGCAAGAAAAGTTGCTTTTTAACAACACCTTTATTTCAATAAAAAAAAACCCTCTCTGCAGCCACATAGAAAATCAAGATAGGAATAATTAGAACAGAAGCAATAGCAATAAATGAAAAAATTAAATATTACTTTAATCACTTTTAATTTCTCCTAAATTAAAAAGTATTAAAAAGTATATAGTTATGAGTATTTCATTAACTATTAATTAACAAGTCCAGAGAAGAGCCATGAAGATGATTAGAGGGATGGAGCACTTCTCCTGCGAAGAAACATTGAGAGAATTGGGATTATTCATCCTGGAGAAGAGAAGGCTTTGGGGTCACCTAATTTCTGCCTTCTAGTACCTGAAGGAAGCCTACAAGAAAGATGGGAAGGGACTTGTTACAAGAGCATGTAGTGACAGGACAAGGGAGAATGGCTTCAAACTGAGAGAGATTAGGTTTGCATGAGATGTTGGGAAGAAATTCTTTACTCAGAGGATAGTGACTGGATCTGGAACTAGTTGTCCAGAAGTTGTGGTTGCCCTGTCCCTGGAATTATTCAAGACCAAGTTGGGTGGGGCCTCGAGCAATGTCATCCTGTGGAAGGTGTCCCTGTCCATGGCAGGGGAGTTGGAACAGATGATATTTAAGACCCTTTCCAATCCAAATGATTCTATGAGTCTATGATTTCCATTTAAATGGAAAAATGGTACATGGCTGTTGGTTGAGGTAATCTTGAAACAATGTAGAGGATGTTACCTGTTAGGATGTGCTGGTCAGTCTGTCTCAAGCTGTTACACCCAAAACTATAACAGATATTCTTTCAGCTCAGAAATAATACCAGAAAATTGATACCAGAAAAAAGCAGAAATGTTTTGAAAGTAGGTGCATGAAAATAGGGTGGACTTTGAACTAGTATGTATGCAAAACCTGTGATATATTCAAATGGCAATGCACCATATTGACAGTGACATGGCTTTCACTGGTTAAAATTCTGGGCATGCACATCCCTTACCAAAAGTCACAGTCCTGTCTGGATACTGGTCTTAGCAGAGTTCAAGTAACAAATATTTGCACTGAGCTCACAATTATTCTCAGAACTTTGGGCATACTGATGGAGGACTATGGAAAAACTTGCACTTCTCTCTTTCACTTGTGGTTGTGAGAGGCTCTGTCTTTCACAGTGGTCAAGCCAGACCTTGTCAACAAATTCCTTCTACATACAATCCACATCATAATGAAAAGAATAAATTAGAGGCAGCAATTATACCTGCATCACTAAAGATATTGCATAGACAGAGACAGAAAAGAAACTTGCTGATACTAATGTGTTGTTCATTTTGTTTCTGCAATATTAAATGGATTCTAACCTAGTTTCCTTGGTGAAAGGAAATAATAATTATATTATTTCTTTATAATTACATGTAGGTAGGTGAGAACAGAGTGCTTTAAAGGGTGATACAGGGTGCTGTGGTGCTACATCAACTTCAGAAGCTACCACATTCACAGTGGAGCAGAGTGGAGTTTGTGCTACTCTAGGAGCAGAAATGGGTGGTTGGAGTTAACTTGCCCTTGGAATGAGACTCTGATGCAGCAACAATCAGCCAGGGAGTGTCACAGTGAGATTTGACAGGGACTGCAGATCAGAGCCCTGAATTATTAAAAACCAACTTACTTTATAACAGACTATTCTGTCTTTTGAAAAAAGGTGTTATTGAGTGGTCTTGGCCTCATTGAGCAGAAGCATTAAGAGTACCTGAGCAAGGTGACAGCACTGCCTGTGGTAAGAAAACACAAAAGCTAGATTGAATTCTAAAGTGATATTTAAATTGTTTTTCTTCCAGACCTCTTTCGTTCCCCTTGTTTTTCCTGCACCCAGTTACTGAAGTCAGGGTCACTGCAATGATTACCCATTTTGATACTCATATTTGGGTGGCAGTTTCCAGAAGTGTTTGTTATTCCATCAGCAGTGCTGGGTTGGGTTTTTCCCTCCTCATGATGCTTTGTTGCAGCTTAGCCATCCTGGGAAGTGTCTGCCCAGACAAACACTTCCAGTGACTTTGAAAGGGTTTCCATCTACACAGTCAGTGGTTTCCAAGTCCTGTTTCAGGCACTTATCTTAGGCAATAGACAAACAAAAAAACCCTTTCCCTTTATGCTGATTGTTGAAAATGGACCTTTTATTTTTACATCCAATGCTTTATAAATGAAAAAGAAAAAACATTTCTGATTTTATAAAACAGAAAAAACCACTATAGCCAGCACTGAAGGTACTCTGCCCAGCTCTGGCCCAGGTGGCCTTATGGGATCCATGAGGGAACATATTGTGCACCACAGCTTTGGGGGGTGTTTCCTACTGTCAGTAACTATCTGCAGCTGACCTTCCTCTTTGTTCACTTTGCAGCTTCTTTACAATCTGGGTGAGATACCTACTCAGCACCCAGCCAGTATTTGTAGACCAAAACATTATAGCACAGGAAGAGGATCCATAATACAGTGCAGGGCACAATTGAAACATGAGATTGAGTAGCAGCTATCTGGTTTTAAATAAATCATCTGAGAAAATGCATCTGATTGTGAACTATTTCAGAAATATTTCTGGCTTAAAAAGCTTATTCTATTATGGTCAAGGAAACATCTAAAATAGCTCATGCTCAGTCTATGACAATTCAGAAGATAAAGTAAAAGAGAAGAATAATGTGCTACAACTTGGAAAGATAGCTCCAGCTTTGTATATTTCACTCATATTTTTTCCCCAGGTAGTTTTCTTAAAGAATAAATCTTCTGGGCATTTGGTTAAATGAATGAAAATTACCATCAAGCTTTGATCAAATAACTAATGTTGATCAATGACTAAAATGAAAAAAAAAAGACTACTTATGTATTATATTTTACTCTCTCATATATGCTAAGTGTATATAAGTGCATATAAATTACCACATTTCTGAGTAAAAACACAAGGTTGTGTTCCGCACTTGTAATATTGCTAGCTATTATACCTCTTTTATCAATATATTAAGAAAGCTGAAAATAATGAAATACAAGCTGAAATAGATTTCAAAGTGCTCTTTGTAAGTTTATAGCTTATAATTTTAAGCTTTCTAGCAGTTTTGTTTCTTAATGAGACCAGATTTGTCACAGGCAATATGCAGCTGTTACTCCTCATTGCTTTCTGATTAGAGCTTGTTTGCAAACATTCCTTTCCATATTTTGACAAAAAAACACACAGCAGAGATCATAAAACATTGAAAGCATCATGTGAAATCCTGGCCCTGCTGAAATGAGTGACACAGCACTTATGTCATTGGGGTCAGCATTCACCCACAAAATGTGTGTTCCAGGGAAAGAAAAAAAAAATTGCAAGCAGAGCCATATGATTTGTGGAAAAAAGGAAAAAGTATGTAGGAAGCATGTGTATGAAGATCCTTTTACCACACTGTCAAACAAATGGTCCTGTGTTAGGCCCCTCCAACTGCATTGCTCTTGGAGACCCTGACTGGTGTCTCTTTCCATAGAAACCAAGATATTAATTCAGTTTGCTTCCAAACCTGTTCACTGAAGTAGATACCAATTCATACAGCACAGAAATGCCGGAGGACCAGCTGCCAAAAGTCTCCTTTAACAAGGCTTTGCTCCAGTTAATCCAAAGTCTCAGAGGCTTCAGCTGGGATAGACAAGATGGATGGAGTGTGAGAACTGCGAACAAGAGAAAGCAATAAAGATGGAATAAAGGAATATAGTCTGCTGAGTTCTTATTTTTAGGGTGCTTTTTGTGTGTGGCATAAGTAAATTTGCAGATAGATCAGAGAGAAAGTACAGTATAATAAAGGAGAAAAACAGTATAATGAGGACCTAGGCTGAGCCAGAGAGATTGTGTGGCAGAGAGAAGGAAGAATGAAACAGCCACCCATCTCAAGGAAAGAAAGTGTGTGTAACACTGGAAAAAAATCTGAAAATTTTCCCATTGGTGTCTTTACTCCTTTCAGACCTTCTCCGCTTCTTTCCTGAAGTTATGTTACTTAGGAAATGCAGAAGTTCTCCTCTGGCCTTTCTAGGATCACCTAATTATTCTGGAAAACTTCTATATTTCAGAGATGAGCACTTATGGAAGGGAGACATTTCTCCTGAAAGAAAAATGATGATTGCTATAAATTTGATATACTTGCTTTTCTAAGTCAATGACTTCAAATTGACTTTTCTCTGCCAATGGAAATCATCCTGGCTATATTGCAAAGAATACATGGAAGCATTAGCTCATGAAAACACCTAACCCTAACTTAAACAACTCAACATTTCACACGTATGACTACAGATTTGCTTCTTAGCAGCACATGGAGCACAAAAAGATAACAAGCTTTTAATAGGTTTGTCATTCATTACAGGAAATAGCTACTTAGTCAAGTCCAAACTATATATAAAGCATGGCTAAAACTTTTGCAGAAATGTTGTAAGACAATAGCACTTCATAACTGCAACAAAGTTTCAAAAGACATGTTTTAGTACAGAAAAGTAGAAATCACATTAATACTTAAGATATGATTCTATTCCCATAAGGGTCTATAGAGTTATCAATTTTTTTATCTTAAAAAACAGAGATCAAAATAAATTTGAGTTGCAAGCAAAAGTGTACTTCCCACCAATCCTAAGCTATCAGATTCTAATATCTATACCTAGAAATTGAAAACCGAACAGTGCACTTTCAGATTCTGCGCAGGTACCAAGAAAAAATATTTATTCAATGGGAATGTGGCTTAGTTATCAGAGACTGGTAGAATCAGAGTATAATTACCATTTGGATTGCACAGAGAAAAGATAAAATCCATACGGTATTTGTAATTTTACCGATTGTTGTGTTATTGTTTATGTCTGGAAAAAACTGATGAAAATGTTTTTTTCAAATCTAATATATTTTATTTTAGTTCTGCAGAGAACTACTGCAAGCAGAGGCTTCATAACAATAGAGAAATGAGTGTGTGTTTCTACATCAGTTAACTACGTCAAACAGTGAAGGAAGAAATAGCCACATTATCTCAGCATTAAAGCTGTTTACCATATGGACACCTGATCCTCTAAGCAGAACATGCAAAGAACCATCATTCACATCTTGGGGTTTATTATTGATAAAGAAACAGAATATTTGAAGATCAGTCCTGAAAAAATGTTTTTCTATATGGACAGGCTTTATTTCTCCCTAGGTGTACATGTGACTTGTCTGGGGTGATTTAGATTTCTAGAATCAAGAAGTGTCACAAAAGAAGCAGCTCTTGACAAAAGTATTGATAAGATGAGTGTGTGTGAAGGCAGAGTTTTGGGCTCTGAGTGATGACCAGTCGTTATATTCAGAGAAGCAAATTTCCTAAAGTATAGAAAAGGTATGTGACTTTCTCTTAATTCTCTTAATTTAAGTCCTGAAATTCCCTGGTATAGATCTGGGAGGTCTTCGGCACTGAAACACCTTTCTTCCTCTAGAAATGTAGATGTCTTGAAAGTATTAAAAAAAGTTTTCAGCATAACAGAGTCACAACATATTTTTCCATCATGTTTCCCCATTTAAATAAACTATGTATTTATTGGAGATGTGACAAACGCAGACTTGCCCACCATGGAAAAAGTTGACCCTTGCTGCCATGTACTAGAACTTTCACACCACTCTGTGACTTTTTTTGCCTCTTGAACACCTTCTCCAAGCATAGAGGAACTGTTTCACTTGATTCGTAACTGAATTGAGAGAAAGCCAGAGATTTCTGCTATGCAGATTATTAAGGTGATTGTAAAATCACTGGGAATACCTGTTCTGTGAAGAGGCCACACGGGGCAGAGGTCCTGCAGTCAGAGCCAGCCACGACTGGAGCCCATGGAAGATCAGGACTGTGCCACTTGGGCTAAGTGAGCAGCACAGACCTGACAGGGTCCAGCTCTGCTTCAATGGCAATCTCAGAGAATAAATCATATGCAGTAGGTTTGGCTAGCAACTCCCAGGCTGAACATGCCACATATTTGCACATGGACATATGGGCACATGGAAATATTTTTGCTGTGCTCCAGGGAAGCTGTGGCTCTCATTCCTGAGGCTCTCTGTAGGTAACCCAGCATATCCAGTTAGTTCTATGGTAGCTCCTGCAGTCTGTGCCTACCCAGTTCTCTGCATAGCACCTGGTCTGCCTGGAGAAAGCATGTAAACATCTCTTGCCTTCAGCAAGTAGGAAATGTCCCAAAGCATCTATTTTTACCAGAGTGGAGTTGCTATGCTACAGCTGAAACAAAGAGTAATTAGCAATTCATTGAAAAGATACAAGAAAAGAAATCATACAAAGGGGAGTCCTTGCCGCTATCTCACTTTCCTGATTCTTATCTCTTACTTCCTATTTCTGGCTTTTCATTTTGGACTTTGCAGCTCAGCTTCCTTTCGGTGTTTCCCTTTGAATTTTTGCTTTTCATATAGCATTGTGCTTACGGCTTTTTGAAAAGGAAGCCTGGGAAAAGGTTGGATTGTTCAGGAATGTGTGGTAACATATTTTTAGTTTAGGGACTGTCTTTTAGAAATGAGCAACAAGGGTCATGCATTAAATATTTTCCTATGTTTAAAGAGATATTAGTGCTTCCTGCTTATCCCAACTTTATACATTCAAAAGACTGGATAGTAACAGTGGCCAGAACCCTTAAATTCAGAAGACTGGAGGTGACTGTTTATCTAAAGAGTAAAATGAACAGAGCCTATTAACCTAGTGAGGAGACTGTGCCCATATACCAGCACAGACTAATCATGTATCATGAAGATTGCTGTTTAAAAATCCATGGGGATTTTTAACAGGTGGGGGTCACACTTTTCAGAGGGCGTAAATGCAACCTCAAGATTGTCCCACAAGCTGGTTTTGCTCGAGAAATAGATTATTTGCAAAAGAAATGCAAAAATGGTTCTCAGAAGTATTCTGCTGGAAACACAACTCACTGATATTAGATTTTGGTTCCCTGTAAAGCATGGGACCCAAAAGTTGAAACCTTTTCTGCTTCTAGAAGGAGTGCCAAACATTATATATGGTGATGTAATTATGATGTAAGCTGGCAAAAAGACAATTTGTGCTGTAAATTTGGGAAAAAAATTAGCTCTGATCTGACCCAGAAGGCCTTCCACCTTTGAAATATATTTATACCACAAGTTAAATAATGGTGGCAAATTTTCTGCTGTTGATATCTGGGGAAGCTTCATTAATTCCCATTGCATCAATTTTCATGGAAGAGCTTAGTTCAGGGTTTTACAGGATTAAACTTCTCAATGGAAAGGAAAGCTTAATGGATTCAACAGGTAAAACAACAGAGAAACATTAAAAGAGAGTGACACTGAATTTATTTCATGATTTAATCAATGGACAGTGTGGAAGATCATAGTATCCTTATTTCCTCCATGATACTCATGTATAATCCAGATATTTATCTGTTCATATTTTTTTCTTCCATTACATGTATTTTTTTAATCCATTGTAATAATTTACTTTGGCCTCTAGCTCCAAGCATAGGATACAGTTTCCATCTTATTCCAAATAATATTGGCTAGTTGCTAGGGGAGTGTGCTGATTCCTTTTATGATTTCTTTTCCTCACCACATCTGTGTGTAATTTTTTTATTTATCATCTCTCTAGGACATTTTTCCTGTGAGAAACCCAAATGTGAAATGTAGCCCTTTCAGATCTTGTTTGGTGTTTTAGACAAGGAGCATTTCCAATAAATATTTACAGAAGAGGGTTTTACCAGCTGGTAGTTAATACCAGGCATAAATGTCTAAGTATATGTGTGGATGGGTCTGAGCTCTACATATCATCTGTTATCTCCTATGAGTGAGCAAGCAGGTATGAGTTTGAAGTGCAGGTGTGAATTAACTTAAGGGTGAGCCTTCCTGCTCCTTACTGCAGACCTGTGATGCACCAAGTGTGCAAAGCTCTTTTTTTGGTTATTTCACCCTTAGGAGCAGATCTGGCCTGGGTATTGAGAGAGTTACTGGCCTTAATGGTGTTCCCTGGTTCTCTGATTGGACTTAGCATCTCTCTCCCACATGAGGGACTGCCCTGTGGGAGTTACACAGCTTCCTCAGCCCCCCAGCTTACAGCCTGACCTATAAACATAAACCAATGTCAGTTTTAGTCAATACTATGCCAGCAGACATGGGCAGTGGTTTACATTATTCTGCTGACCTGAGAATTATGGAAGAAATATTGGGTTGTTGTTTTTTTTTTTTTAAACGGACTTTTATTTTTTTAAGC
>VZRH01005125.1:115339-158635 GCA_013397555.1 Urocynchramus pylzowi
TTTTTTTTTTTTTTTTAAACAGGACATCAATTTCTAATTGATCTCCTCATTATAACCTTAAACTTGAGTTCCTCCTCTGGTTTTGGCTGCAATTTTCTTTTCCATCTTAGGAGTACTCCTTTTACTTCTTAAAGGATAGATGCTTTGTATTTGGAAGATAAAGCTGTCTATTACTGACTGAGCTAACTGCTGTCAGCTCATGCTTACCAATAGTACTTCCTTGGTTTATATGAGGCCTCATGAGACCTCAACCTAACTATTTAATTTTTTACTTTTTTTTTACATTGACTTTTGACAAGGGTTAAACATACTAGGCCACTTCCTCCCCTCTCCCCCCCCAGTATGAGAACACCTTACCCAAATTAAACATACAGTATATTGGTTTTCCCCATCTTCACAAGACAAAAGAGTTGAGCATTTTGGTTTTGGCTTTATCAATTCACATTTTCATTCATGAAGAAAAGGCTTTGCTGCTCTCCTGTATTTCTAGTCTAGTCCTTCGTTTTATTTGGCAGAAGTTTTGGGCAGTGTCCTTAGCCCACTTGAGACACAGGATTCCCAAGTGACAAGCTGGTCATACACAGTTCAGTTTGCTTTGGTTCCCACTAACTTCACTGGAAACAACTTTTGGTATTCAGAGGTTTATTTATGGCTAGCTTTATTCCTTTTTTCCTTTCCTGTAGATTTTTTTTAATGCAGAAATTTTTGTCTCTCCAGTGGCTCATCAGTTGCACTGGACTCCACTTGTTTGTTATTTCTTGTCAAGGCTCTGGCAGGATAAATAAAGTGTAAGAGAGGAGATGGGGAAAACTGAAATTTGTTTTCTGTTTATTTACATAAATTTAATTGAAGAGCAACATCAGAGCATCCCATAGAGTTTTTCAGAATAGAAGCGGTGTAAAGGGAGAAGAATCAGCCCCCTGGATCTATGTTAATGCTGTGCAGACAGTGCTGATGATGGATGGGGATTTCCCCTTTGGTTGTGAAGACTGGGCAACTCATTGCTCATTCTCCCTAAACTTCCTATGGAAGATCCCACAAAATGATGGGTTTTTTTCTTCTGACCAGCTTTTAGTTCTAGCCATAATCTTTGAGTGAAATATTTAATTCGCCTCCACTTAAATACTGATTAAAAAGTACTGTTTCAATGCAGGCAGAAAAAACTACTGAAAAATCTGAGCTTGGCTATTAAATGACATGATCTCATTTAATTCCCCAAAATAACCGTCCACATCCCCTAAAAGAGTATGGCAAAGATTTATTCTATTAAAGATTATTCTTTCAGCAGTAAGATGACTCAGTGTGATTTTCTTCTGGCCATACATACTGTGATAGCAAGGCAGAGCTCTCCTGTCAGCAGTGTGCCCAGCGTCAGAGCAATCCCTGTCCTGCAGGAAGGTATGCAACCTCCTCGGGGTTGATTGTTTTTCTACCTTTTTTTTTTTTTTTTTTTTACTCTTGGCAGACGTCCTTGAGCATTTGAAACGGATGTGAGAGAGTTTTTAGTCCTCATGCAAAACAACCAACTAAACATAACAGATTACATCAGCTCAGGCTTTTCAATTCCTGGATGGCAGCAGAGTGCTAATCCAACCTTCATCCTGGATTTCATAAACTGAAACAAGGGAGGCTGGCAGGAGCAGCGCTGCCGGATTGAGGAAGCTGACGACGGTGCAACATGTGGGCAACACACTTTATAAAGCTCATAAACTTGTAGGCTGATGTGTGCAGCTACCACTTTGGATTCTGTACCGCTGCTTCCCTCGGCAAGAGGCACCAGCAGGCTGAGCTCTGAGACCTGCTCTCTGGGATGGAGCATTTACCCCTGCAAGACATGAAGGGCTTCCTGTTCCTCACACTCCTCCTGATGCCCGTGCCTGCTGGAGCTGCTTGGAGTGCGAAATACGCAGTAGATTGCCCTGACCCCTGTGACAGTAATGCATGCAAAAGTACCGCGCGCTGTAAGCGAACGGTGCTGGATGACTGTGGCTGCTGCAGAGTGTGTGCAGCTGCTCTGGGGGAGACTTGCTACCGTACTGTCTCGGGTATGGATGGTGTCAAGTGTGGTCCTGGGCTGAAGTGCCAGTTTTACACTGAGGAGGATGACTTTGGTGATGAATTTGGTATCTGCAAAGGTAATGATGTTCACTTTGTATGCACCCACTGTGGCAATTTGACAGCAACATACATGCAGAGTTTGCCTCTTGCTTTAAAGGAGTAAAATGGGATTTTTACAGCTCATCCCTTAGCCAAGGAAAAAGGGAAAAAAAATACCTGCTGTCATTAGAAGGCATTACATGTACTGGGGCAGGTTTATTAATGTGATGATATTGTTTACACCTGGGGATATGTGTGAGGAAATACAGACAGGGTGTGCTTGGAGATGAGATTTTTGATGGGGGCTTGAGAGACCCAGGCACTAGTTCTGTTCTTTCTGTTGATTTGGTGGGTAGCTTTCTATAAATTATAAAGACTTTAATCCTGCAAGTCCAGCCTTGTCACAGGGTCTCTGTCACAGCTGCACACTCCTGGGGGTGATGCTCCCTCTGGCACTGCCGGCTGCCTGCCCAGGGACCAGGTGCTCACTCTGGGGTCTGGGCGATGGAGAAAGCAGCACTGCCTGAGTGCCTGGAGACTTTATCATGTTTAATTTAGTCCTGCCTTTGAGGTGCTCAGTCAACCTAGAGATGTGGTCAGGGGAGGCAAACAGAAACCCTCCTGCCTGACGGATGGCAATAACAGAACAGAAGCTGACTGTGAAATGAGCAGCCAGGCACCGCATTCAGTTTATTCCAGGTATGTTGCATGCTGATTTCTTTAGTCAGAGGCTATAATAACATTTTTCATTTAGGAGCTATTCTCATTCCATTTAAACAGGGGAATCTTTAAAGGGTGGCAAGGTACTATATTCATAAGTAGGGTAAATTTAAAAAAAAATAAACTATTATAAAAAAAGAGTTTGCAAAGGATGAAGGCAGTAAGTTTTGCTGTGTTTGTGTACCACTTCAGTAAGTAGATACAGATAAGCCTTAGAATAACTTCCCACTTAAAAGTGGGAATATCTTGGCAGTTAAATACCAGGAGTATTAATAGACTCAGTTAAAGTAATGACTTAGGACCTGATGCTGCAAAAATCACTTAGGCTGATTCACATACAGCACACACTTATTTACCTTATTTAAAATAAACTCATGTGCATGGTTGAGTGTGAAACCCAAAACAGTACTTTATTGCAAATGAGTAGAACTTACACATAAAGATTTAATCCTTGGTGCACTCACCAGGAAAATATTTTACTGAGATAATTGACTGATCTTCAGTTTATTAAAAATCACCACAGTGCAAGATACTGCCTATAATTTGATTAACAATTGTTTTGAATTAGTGTGTATTTTTTGTTTTCCTCATAGGAGTTTCTTTGCAATAGCACCCTTTGAATGGGAAAAAAAAAATATTATGGAACTTGAGATCTGAATCCCCATAGCTGAATCTTCAGTGCTCTGTAGAAAATGTGAAGTAAAATGTTTGGGTTTTTTTCCCAATCGGTCAGTGGAAAAACTCTCATTAAATTCAGTAAAGCCATATCTTAACTTAAAATTTAAATTGGTGTTTAAAGTTTCTATTCCCCATATTTCCACTAAATATTATAGATGTAATTTAATTTTTTTTTTCTTTCTTCATCTCTGAGCACAATCTCTCCCTGGGGCCAGATATTGTTATTTTATATATCCATTTGCAGCTATGATACCAGGTCACTCACTCATTTTAATAACTTCCATGTTTGTAATAACTGACAGATGCAGGATGGCTGAATTCTCTCTGGCTTCCTGTTGCCAATTTACTTTGAAGTTCTGGCAAAATGATCTGAACTCTCTGTTTTTCAATTTCTTATTTCTAACATGGGCAGTATATATTCTAGAACAATTTTTTGGGATACTTTTATTATTAGAAGAGTGCATTGTACTATTATCAACAGCAATGTCATTATGGCCCAAAGCAAAGTACTTTTTGGTGCTCTTGCTTCCATTAAACCACTGGAAGCTATCTGCAATTTATTTAGGAGCTGGATCCTGTTAAACAAAAACCTTCTAAAAGACAAATTTACTTAGATCTCAGTTTCATGAAAGCTAGAAAGCTGCATCAATGCCAGGATTATTCCACACACAGCCAAGTGCTTTGGGCTCAGACTTGTTTCTATGCTTTTGTGCACAGCTTTGCATCCCACCTCTCCAGGCTGAGCACCTGCAGCAGGCAGATTAATGCTGCATGTAGTGTGTGCTCTTTGCTTGTCTCCCAGGGAGGATATGCCCGCGAGAATAGTTCTACTTGGGTAGGATTTTGTTTTTGTTTTATGTGGACAAGCAGCAGATCAAAGAGTCATTCTTGGGCAGGGGAGTGTGCTGAGGCCTAGTAAGTTTCTCCATGCTGGAATGACTCACTGTGCAGCCCATTTCAGGGAACTGGTTGATCTTCTAGGGCTTTTCATTTATGACAATAAATCCATATATCCATTTGATACACAGAGAATTGTAAAATGCTGGCTACACTATAAATATATAACTATAGTGCATTAGCTTGATTTTCATATTACCTAGGCTGTATGGCAAAGTTAAAAGTTTGCATTTACTCAAGAGGAGACTGAACAAACTGAAAAGAGTAATTTTATTGTGGAGTGTTATTCACAAAGAAACTATGTTTGGATCAGGAGGTCTCATAGCTGAAAAGAAGAGACAAAATGAGAGAGGTAACATTTGTGCTTACTATGATCACCTTTCTTAAGTGTTTTGTGGAGGCCTGGGCTTGATGTTTCCTTGGTCCAGCCCTGAACAGTCATTCATCTGCCCTTAGGAGGTGAATCAGAAACTCTCCAGATCTTTCCATTTAAGGTGACCATGTACCTTGGGTTGGCAAGGACAGCGTGAACATAAAGGCCTTTCTCCTGGGATATCTCAAACCTCTCCTGGGAATGATCACCTGTTTGTGGGTTTGGAAAGGACATGTTAGACATGGATTTTTCCAGTCTCTGTCTCTTTAGCAAAGGTTTTGGGAAGGTATCCTATTCAACAGCAAGGCAGAGGAAGATAAGGGCAGCAGCCCCTAGTTTAATCCCTCTGGGAAGTTATATGAACCAGCATATAATATGTGTCAGCTATGGGACAGGGCAAATCTCCTGCACCTGACTTAATTTTCTTTGGAAAACATTTGTTCCCATACCAGAAATTGCTTTGCAGTGCTCCTCTTCAAGCTCCTTCAGGGATGTGAGGTTTGAATTGGGGCATTATGTGACCAGATGCAGCACTACCAGAGAGTGGCCTTAGTGCCAGAGATCCCTTCAGGGCATGCTCACTCTTTAGGCTGGAGATGCAGGTGAGCTGTCTGCCATGGGAAGGCAGAACCCAGCTGTCTGAGAAGGTGTTGTGTGGGAGGCTATTCCCTAGTGCCCAGTAACATCTCCAGGTGGATGATGAGCTTGCTGGATAGCTCCTCAGGGTCAGGCTACATCCTCCACCCAGACTGCTGGCCATGCCACAGCAGCCCTGCACCGGCATCAGATTGCAGCTCTAAATATCAATGGTCACAATATCATAGTGAACCACATAGTGAGTTCAGGAAGCTTCTGGAGTCATCTTCCTTTCTAAATCCAATGCTAGTCCTTTAACTAAATCTTCTGTAATTGTATACCTATGTATTCATACTGCCTTTAACTACGGCAATTTAATGTAAGAGTGGCACTTAAATCTAAGAGTGTTTCAGAGAAGGATTACCAGTAGCACATTATAAATAAGTTCCAGGAATTGAAATTATTTATGTAAAGTGTGTCAAGGTTTGTTAATACTGGGGAATACTTGTAAAAAAGCAGTCAGCATGCTGGAATCCCGTAGCTAAGGTCTAGCTGACCTCCACTCAAAGGTTTTCCATTTTCAAGCAGACCAGCTGTTAAGACAGCAGCTGATTTGGATCACTGAGAACTGCTTTGCTACATTTCTTTTCTTCCAGAATGTCCCTATGGTAGCTATGGAATGGAATGCAGGAAAACCTGCAACTGTCCCTCTGGCATCTGTGACAGAGTAACAGGGAAGTGTCTGAAGTTCCCGTTTTTTCAACTGTCTGCTTCAAAGCCTCCAAATCGGCGAAAAATATCTTCACACACAGGTAAGACTTTGTGGGACAGTTGATTTTAGCAGATAACACCTTGCACATGATCTACTGCCACTCTGTGTGTGAGTGGTGGGTATTTTGGTGGAGCTGTGCAAACCATTAGCAGCACAAGGTAGGTTTATTTTTCTTATTGGCAGCTTCCTTAACATGTGACAATGAATTAGGCGAGCTGCAACACATGCTAGAAACATTTTGAAGTACTTTGCAAGTACTTTGCATTTTGAAGTGCACACATCACCTGTGCAGTGGGAGGCTGTGCTAGGGTTTGCATCAGTCAGTTCAGGATTTCAGTACATTGCATTACTAGTGTTAGCTAATACATAGTAAAAACAACATTTCTTTTTCCCCATGAGGACAGAAATTTATGTATTTTCAGTTGCCAGTGAATGGTTTTATTAAATATTTTATTGCAGTCATTTGTCACAGTATCACTGGAATAAATGATTTCCTTTACATTTATGTCTGAAGCTTGTAATAGATCTGTCCAGAATTAAAATAAAAATTTTAAAAAAGGGAGTGTGACAAGCTGGAGTGTTTTTGATGCACCAAGGAAAGATCACTGAAGCTTTTAGAGATGGGATAAAAATTTTCCCCTTTTTTTGTACCTGATGATACTGAAGTATGTTTGACTGAATGAAGTTTACTCTAAATGTAAACACAAACAAAAATAAATACAAATGTGTAGAAGATAAAAAAAACCCAGAGATTTAATTCTAGGTCTACTGAGATCTTTTATAGGGTTTCACCTAACGGTCTTTGGATTTAATTTCTTCCTGAACTGCAATTTGTGTACAATTTTAAATTTTCTTCTGTTATATTAAGCTGTGTAGAGTTTGCTGTCTTAATACAAGATTTGTCTTTCTCGCTTTCTCTGCTTAGAGAGAATTAGATTGAAGCAATCTATTCTTCAGCTTATTTCACATTTAAAATATAAAAAAAAAGTCTCCAAAAAAACCTCTTACAAGATCAATCAGCCCTGATATTTTTGTATTTTTCTACATGATTGTGCTCTTTTGCCTTTTCTTCTTCTATTTGTTACTGAGGGTGCCAAAATAATGGTGGTGCCTGTTTTTTTTCTGTATCTAGCCTATATTCTAAACCTTCCCAGACAGTCTATTTGCATCAGTTCCTCCTCCCCTTTTCTCTTCCCTACTTGCCTTTGGTTCCAAACTTTCTCTGCCTCAATGTTTAACTGCTTGATTTATCCCAGCCACAACGAGACATCCACTGCATGGAAACAAATGGTATTTTTTGCCCTTGCAAAATTTTCCCCAATTACTTCTGTCCTCAGAGGTCTGTTAGCAGATCAGGGACACTACAAATAGTACCTCATGGGGTGGTCATACATGGTTTCATTTAAAGGTGGTCTTCAGAAGTAACTATAGCACCTAAGTGATCTTCAGTGAATTAAAACAGCTGTAAATGCTTCTTTGTTTTAAACAGGCAAGCTGCTGACCCATATGTTTTATAAAGACCACTATGCCTACATATGCCTAACAAACTTAAAGGTGTCAGAGGTCCTGTACGTTGCAATTTTACTCCTTTCACGGTCAAGCAGTAGGGCAGTGGACAGCACTGTGTCCCAGGCCAGCTAGCTGTGCCAAACAACCTCAGACACAGCTCAGGAATCTGCCTCAGCCAGGGACTCTTTCCAGTTGACAAACTGAGTATCTTTTACCTATTTTTGGAGAGTAAGAGGGTTTAGTGGCACACACCAGGCTATTCCATGCCAGCTGGCCTTGGTCAGAGAATAGCTGCAGGGGAGTTTAATTTACTGCTGTAGTTATTGAGGATGTGTTGCTTGGTCCTGTGTCACACTGGTGTGAGTGTTACAGTCAGAACTGGAAACTGAAGTCAACTCATCAGCCTTATGCTTAAGCTATTAGAAAACAGATATGACTTATGCCTTAATTTGGTAGAAATTTTGCAACTAGGTAATTGGAGGTACTTTACTGAGTTTTCTGCAAATATATCAGTTAAGGATTTTCCAAATCATTTGTAAAACCAGGGACATTGCTGCAGGATAATATTTTAAAATGCTCACATTCATTAAATCCACCTTTATTTTTGTGGTTTTTTTCAGACAATGACATGGCATCAGGGGATGGAAATTCTGTAAAAGAGGAATTCGTTAAAGAGAAAGTTATTCGCTCTCCAGTAATGAAATGGCTAAATCCTCGCTGATATTTACTTACACTTGCAAGACTTTCAAGTGAATGCATTTCTCACAGGTTATTGAATATGCAACAACACACTTTAAGAACAAAGTAGATCTATAACATATGAATATGTAATCTCTGAAGCTCAAATGTGACTTGTTTTTAATGAGAAAAATGTTTACTTAAAAATAGACTGTACAGTGTATATGAATTTTGATATTTGTTTTGACAAGTATTTGAACAGAGAAATGTATTGTGGCTTTTTGAATGTATAGTAATACTGAAAACCCAACATGATCATTTAAATAGTGCCAGAGGCTGACTCTTGCCAACCTGATGCTGGAAAAACTCTCACTGAATGAAGGGGACAGTTTGGGTGAGTGATACTATTGATGTGGAACCACTGTGAAAGAAACACGTGTAAATAACACCTCAGATGGAAGGAACACCTCTGTTCAATAACAATAATAACAACAAAAGTGCAACTGTGTAAATTAAATAAACCGATATTAGTTGTTAACAATTTCTAGTTTTTGGAAGTTTGGTGACAATTCCTCAGAGGCAAAATGCCTTTGTTCAGGGAGAAAACATCCAGCATTTCAGTTTATACATTGTGAATAACTTAGGCAAGACACTGCAGACATATATTGTATTTAGTTGAATTTCTAAAGTTAAATTTTGTACAGAGAAACAGCAGATTGGTAAATTCTACCAATTTGTAGAAGGGGATCTGAAACAAAAGAAGCTGCTTATCATTATTTAAATATATATGTTTCTATAAATCAGCTAGTTGGTGTCATTAAGGCGATATCTCTATTTCTTCTGGAAGAGTGGTGAGAGGCCAGCAAAGACCTTCATGCTTTCCATCTTCACTGCTGGCTATGGCCCAGATGTGACGCACAGGGAGTTTATTTGATCCAGGGAAGTCTTGGACCCTCAGCAAGTGATAGTGCAGCCCCAGACTACAGTATTTTGGTACCCAGTCCTTTGTTTTTCAATTGCATGAGCAAGTGGTCTCATTTCAGCCAGGAGAAAAACTTATATGTGTTAGAGTGTTGCAGGAATGGGCAGCCCCTGATTCAGTCTAAGCTGTATAATACACGTGTAAGTCAAAAATTACCTCTGAGAAGGGCTTGCTAACGTGTCTGAAAACAACCAGATCGACAGATAATGAAAATTGACGTTGCTGTGTCAGAGTGAACCTGGATGCCATGAGTTTAGGAACAACCTTGTAACACAGAGCACTCTGATTGGAAGTGTGGCTTGATTTTAACATTTCCTTTGAAATCAGCCTAAGCTTTGACAATGGCTGCAGTGAAAGAAGGAACACACAGTACAGCAGCCAGAGTTTAGTGCAGGATCTGAAAGCATGCTTGTAAAACTATGAACAACAGAAACTCTGATGCCTTTAAAGAGGTCCAAAGTCAACATCTGTGAAAGCAGGATGCTTTCACCTGGGAAAGAAGGCATGAATCATGCTGATCTGGAACAAGAGGATGATGACAGCAGTAGACATCCAAATGTCGGGATGAAAGTACAGGTTCTCTTGCCATGATAATTGGAGACATACAAACATAAATCTCAAACTAGCATAATACCACATTTTAACCAGTATTGAATGTTAGGGTCTGAGAGGGAATAATGTTATCTTGGGCTATTTACTAGCAAGTGAATTGATTCTAATCTACTGATGTCAAAAGTATTTTTTTTTCTTGATTTCAGTGAGAGCAGGATCAAACCCATGGTCTTCCAGCAGACTGATGAGAAATATTTAAAGAATGTATTAAATACTGCATACATTATTAATATTTTGCAACAGTGTCATAAATGGCATTACAAGTTCTTGAATGTAAATCTAATAAGTCAGTTGGTTTCAAAGAGTGTAATATTATTATTGTTCAATAAAAAAAACCCCAACAACTGAAAGCATCATTGTCTCTTGTATCTATCTATTAAGACAGAGTAAGCCTGCTGGTGATGGTACAAACACAGTTCATGCAGGTTAGGTATGCTTTTGCTCTCAAATCCACAGAAACAGTTTCACAATGTCTGCATCTATTTCAGCAAATTTCTGGGACCATTCATGATTGCAGAAAATGAGTGGTGTCCCACGTACAGAAAGATTTGTGTCCACTCCATTTCAACCACCTTCATCTTCAAAATAAGGTGGCTGGATCCTAAGGTGGCTGGATCCAGCGGTGGCTGGATCCTAAGTTGGCTGGATCATAAGCTGCATACTTGGAATAGCCACTCTTTAGCCAATCCCAGTACAGGAAGGATTTGGAATTTGTCTTTTCTTGTTGGCCTGGCCATTACCATGCCTGGACCAGAGCCTGCAACTTCTTGATACTCTTTCATTTTTCATACAGGAATAACCTATGAATCCACAACTGACAAGTCAGGAGAAAGGAGGAGATGGAGTGGCATGCCTTGAAAATATTTTTGGATGATTTTTACTCTTTTTCATCAAATTTATAAAATGCTTTTGCATCTCTCCAGCTGCTTCAGTGATAGTTCATTGCACACAGAATAGATTTCAGGATGAAATTTCAGTATTTCATCTTTTTATTTTATCCTTTATCCTTTATTGAAGCATTTATCTGTTGCTACCAGTGACAATGGGACTATACCAGGATAAGAAATAATGGAAATTATCGTAGAACCATAGAATAGTAGAATTGTTTAGGTTGGAAAAGACCTTTAAGATCATTTGAGTCCAACTGCTAACCTAACACTGCCAAATCCATTACTACTCTTGAAGTAAAAGCCGTGAAATGGTTCATCACAGAATGTGGTCCTGTCATCTAGTATTTAATTTGGTTTTAGTGGGGTCATATATTATTTACAGTATGAATATGTTTGGCAAATAGGCATCATTTCTGGAAGGCAGCTGTTACTTTCTCAGTTACTGAACAGTAAGCTGTGTAATGTATGCAATGACTCATATATTTTATCTAAGGTGTGAGGACACTGATAAGAACTGTGCTTTAAAGCAGTTTGTATTACAGTCTGTATTATAGGGTGTAGCAGGACCATTACCTTTCAAACAATATATATCAATCAAATATTTTAGAGCATGTCTGAAATACACAGAATAGAGAAGCCTGAAATATATTCAGATGTATTTCACTCACAATTCAAATAATATGTAAGAAATCTACTTCCAATGTAAATAAGCCTTTAATGAAAAACAGCCTTATCAACATCAACTGTGAGAAACATCTTTAATGTACTCTAATGTGTGATTTCATGATATAAAGCATTCACACTTGTATTGTGAGATTTATCACTGCCTAATCACTATAGTGCGATTAACAATACGAATTTACTACTCTAACCTGCTAGGACACAGATATTGAAGCAAACACATCAAAGTATATATTTTTAATTAAAATATATGTATTATCACCTTTGTACATGCTTGCTATCTATTTAAATGGACTGTTGGGTCACAGCAGCACTTTGAAAATATTTCCTGGCACCTGCAAAATTGGTAAATATTTCCTGTTCTTCTTGTGTGTGCCAAAAATATAAATTTCACAGATAACTTGGACAGATAACTCCACAAACATCATGATCTTCACTTTGGCCCGTCTTAATGTGGTATTCTCAAGGGTTTGTCACTGTCCAAGGAAACTGTGGCCGACAAACTGGTGTGTTCAGGCTTTTTTTCTCTTCCAAAAGTGGCACCATCTCTCTTTTGGGTGGCCAGAAACCACGCACAACTCAACTACTTGGGTTAATTTTTTCAGGATGGGTGAGTTCAGCAATCAAATAGGTGTTAAAGTAGCAAGACAACCAAATGTTGAAATATTCCTTGTCCTCTCCTTTGCAGCAGCTCCCAGTGACCCCTGTATATGCGCTGAATACCTCAGTCATGGCTGGGTGGCTGTGTGGCACCCACACCTGGAGAGACTGGCATTTCTGCAGGCACCAACAGGGATCCAGCCACAGTCCTGGCAGCCCCACACCTCCTGAGCTGCCTTCCTGGTTCCACAAAATGCTCTGTGTAAACAAACAAACTTGTGTTTGGATGAAGAGAAAGACAGAGATTTCCTTAACTTTATTAGTACATGGTGCTCCTAATTCTCCCTGATCCACTTCCATTCACTATGCTTCCAAAGTGGTTGCACCTCAAATTCATGTGCTTGCTCCCTTCCTACTTTTGAAAGCTATTAAGTAAAAACTCAACTGAAATTAAGGGCAACGTTGATTATACATGAGCTTATCTTCACTATTCAAAGGAGACAGACTAATTTTTCAAAAAATGACATAATCAATGCAGTTTTTCTGTTCTGCAAACACTGGGATTAACTAAAGTGTTTTTGATAAACTGAAACAACTGAAATCCTATGAACATTACATGAAAATATCTTTCTTCACAAGAGAAACATCTATTTTTGAAGAACAAATAATGGTTTGGAATGCTATTGAAATCCAAACACACTATTAGTATGTTCCTGAAAAAAAAAGGTACAATGCTGGGGGAGAATGCACCAGAGCCCTTGCAGCTGTGTCACACTTTCCTGTCTGTTATTTTTAGTTTTCCATTCCTGCTCTTTATTTTGAGCTTTGCTTTGCTTCCTATGTAGCTTCCCCTTAACTCCTGTATCGCTCTGTCTTACATATTTCAGGCATTTGGCCCAGTCTCCTTTTTTTTCCTCCTTTTCTTTTTTTTTTTTTTTTTCTTCAAAGGATGCCCAAGCAATGCTGTCCAGTTTCAGGAAGTCATGTTTCTCTTGGCAGTGGCTGAGTTCTTGGTTTTCTAAAGGCATTTAGGAAATTTACATCGCTAGTTTTCAGCTTTTAATGTACTCAGGCTTCAGAAGCATAAGAAAAGAGCAGCACACAAAGAAAACTCAAGCCTGCACTGTAGGCAAGTATGTCCTGCACCTTCCACTTGGGAAGCCACCAGTACCCAGTCTCACCTTAACTTTCCAGCCTGGCATTTGATAAAAAAAGGAACCTAAATGAGCTCAGGTGAAACATTGCATCATAAAGAAATTTTGTGTCTTTGCCCCCACCTTTGTTAATATGTTGAAGTACTTGTAATCTTGTAAGACCAAGTAACTTATCTACAGAACAAAAGATGTTTACACCTGTTAAAAATGTGGCACAAATTTTGTGTAATGACTGAATGCTTTGCTAGCAGCCTAGGACCTATCTGCAAAGAATTAGTTAGGAACATAATCTGATTAAAAACATACAAAGATTTTCGGGGAAAATTTTTGTTTACCCTGCAATAAACTTCTCTACAGGGGAATGCACTTCCTTGCATGTGTGCACTCAGAGACTCAGAAATGTGCTCAATCAGCCATGTGCTCAATCTAAGAGATGGTATTAAAAAGACCAGACTAAATCCTTTAGCACATTGAAGTTGATGTCATGATTTCTTGGGACATGGCTCCCAAAAGAGGCTGTGAGCTTGGGGCTGGAAATATTGACACTGTCCAACAGAAAGTATAAAACCAATCACAGTGAACAGCAGAGTGTCTCTTTCCCTTCCCTAATTCTCTCACTTCTCTACTTTACAAAGTCTCTTTAAACTTTTGAAATTTGGCAGTGACCATGTCAAGAAACAACCTCTGGTTCCTGCTGGCCAGTGTGAGGGCTGGCACTGCCATCCACAACACTTTACCACCACCACCACAACTGGCTTAAAGCAACCAATAAAACAATGTTTGATGAAAACTATGCACAAATGCCCTGGGCAATAATTAAGTTAATAAGGTTGGCATAAATGATCTTAAATAATTATCAAGATTTTACCAATAATTACTGGGATACCAGTTACCCACCAAATATTCTCTGTTAATCCCTTCCACAACTGGACAGTGGAGAGAAAATAAAACAGAAGACTCATGAGTAAAGGACATGGAGAAATAACTCACTGAACACTATCATGGCCAAACCAGATTTGATGTGGGGAAATTATTAGAATTTACTACCAATAAAAAATCAGGACAGGATGATGAAATATAAAACAAATCTTAAAAAAACACATTGTCCCCACCTCTCTCTCCTTCCTGGCTGTTTTCTCCTCTCTGCAGTGGTGCAGGGAGAGAGGGAATGGAGGTTATGCTTAGTTCATCACACATTGTTCCTGCTGCTGCTTACGGAGAGGAGTTCTTTCCCTGCTCCAGTGTGGGGTCCCTCCCATGGGAGACAGTTCTCCATGAACTTTTTCATCCTGAATCCTTCCCAAGGGCTACAGTTCTTCAGGAACTACTCTAGTGTGGGTCCCTTTCCACGGTGTGCAGTCCTTCAAGCACAATCTGCTCCAATGCGGGTTCCCTGCAGGGTGACAAGTCCTACCAGGAAACCTGCTCCAGCATGGGCTCCTCTCTCCATGGGTAGACAGGTCCCTGCCAGCACCTGCTCTAACATGGGCCTCCCCCAGGGTCACAGCCTCATCTCAGGCATCCACCTACTCCAGCATGGGTCTCCTCCAGGGGTTGCAGTTGGATCTCTACATCCCCAGGGATCTCCATGGGCTGCAGGGGCACAGCTGTCTGCACCAGGAGCTGCAGAGGAACCTCAGCTCTGGAGTCTGGAACATCTCCTGTTGCTCCTTCTGCACAGATCTTGGTGTCTGCAGGGTTATTCCTCTCACATATTTTCACTCTACTCTGTGAGTGCAATTACATCTGCACAATATTTTTTTTTTCCTTCTTAAATAAGTTAATTTTCCATTATGTTAATGAGGTGTTATTATCTTCTCTGAGGTGCTTAGTCTTGGCCAGTTGTAGGTCCAATCTGTGCCCATTGGCTGTGTCAGATGCTGGGGAAGCTTCTGTCAGCTTTTCACAGAAGCCACTCTTATAGTCTCCCCACTCTACCAAAGCCTGGCCACACAAAAGCAATACAGCAACATGGACCTGGGTCCAGATCTCTCCCTGCTCCTGAAGGTGTTCAAGTCTGTAGACAACTTTGCTTTGTCTTGAATAGGTAGCTAAGTAGATAATCATAGCATGGTGGCTGTTTTCTATTGATCTCAAGGAGGGACACATAAAAAGTAGAAGAACATTAGATCAGCCTCAGCTGATTCAAGTGTGCAAGTACTGGGACACCTGGAACTTGATGATTTCACATAGGAAGTATGTGGTAGCTGAGCTCAACCCTTACACACGATAAGATAGAGTCATCCAGTGCTGCAGTAAGAATGTAACATAAGGAGGGAGAAAAGCCATATTGGTTCAGACTGAAAATTCTTCTAGTCCAATATGTTCCTCATAATTACCCTTAGCTCCCTAGCAGCCATCAAACTAAACAGTCTGTTTCTCAGGACTTACTTTGCATCTGGCAGCTCTTTCTAGTGACCAGATCTATAATAACAACAAGACTGTTCTTCTGTACTTCAAACTGTGCCAACAGCAGAGATACTTGTGTTGTGCTGTAAGACTCATCTATGAACAGAGTTGTTGGGCAGACCTCAGTCTGATCACTTCTTGAACTTGTTGTCCACCTGCAACCTCCAGTTTCTTGTAATCTGAAATAAGATTAATTTTTTGAAACTCTGGGTTTTCTATTATATCAATTTTTTAAGAAGCACCATCCAACCTTAAGTCCTGGGTCTAGAGAGCTCATTATCTGACTTGAGCCATGAGAGCCTCCCTGTTCACAGCACATTAACAAATTCAGCTGTGGAGTTTGCATCTTTTCTTGACATAGAATCATAGAATGGTTTGGGGTGAAAGGAACCTTAAAGATCACCCAGTTCCAACCCCCCTGCCATGGGCAGGGATGCTTTACACTAGACCACGTTGTCCAGAGCCCCATCCAACCTGGCCTTGAATAATTCCAGGGATGGGGCATAGACAGCTTCTCAGAGCAACTCGTCCCCATGCCTAACCACTGTCACAGTAAAAATTTCTTCCTAATATCCAATCTAAACCTACCTTATTTCAGTTTAAAGTAGCTCACCTTTGTCCTGTCACTACATGCCCTTTAAAAAGCCTGTCTCCA
The DNA here is from genome assembly GCA_013397555.1 of Urocynchramus pylzowi. Classification (NCBI taxonomy): domain Eukaryota; kingdom Metazoa; phylum Chordata; class Aves; order Passeriformes; family Fringillidae; genus Urocynchramus; species Urocynchramus pylzowi. Next base: position 131,623 of record VZRH01005125.1, read on the forward strand.
TCTTTCTTGCAGGTTTCCTTCAGGTACTGGAAGGCTTTCATGCTCGCTTCACGTACTGGAGGGAGTTGCCACCATTGCCATGTGCCTGGGCAGACCTCAGCCAGACAGTATCTACTGTGCTCCAGGCCCAATTCCCTGGATACCTTCACAGGGTGATAGGTATGAAACAGCCCTTTCCAAACACTTAAATTTAAACAATTTTTTAAAAACCTTTTTTTTTCCCTGTTCCTTAGGCTCTTAACATTGCAGTAGTCTCACTAATGGAAGGAGGAGATCAGATTTAAAGGTCTGTTGAAAGGTGGATTTCAGGGGCAGGTTGTACTGCTGCAATTACATGTGACATGGCTGTGGCTGGAATTAGCAGGAGAGGAGAGGCCGAAGACCTTACTTCTCCAATTAAGCCTGAGCCTATAATCAGCTCACTGGCCATACACTGTCCCATATGCTGGATAAGATTTCTTTCTCAGGACACCTGATTTCCTAATTGCCAAAAATAGCTCTCTTCACTCAGTGATGTGAATTACCTGGATCCACGTGTAAGTTTCTGCTTGTTCCATGTGCTTTTATGCTGCAAAGGACTGGTCTATAGAAGTACTAGAATGGCCCATTTCTTTATTTTTGTTTTTTATCATGTGAATGAAGAGATCAGTTGTTATTTTTGTGACATTTTCCCCCTTGTTGAATTGAGACAAGGAGAAGATGAAGAACTAAAAAGCAGTGAAGAAAGGTGAGAACCATAATATGTCATGTTCAGGGACTTGTTTGTTTCACCAGGACATGAACTACTTCTGTATTGCATGTAAAACTTGGGGAAAAAAAATACACAATATATAATATATATAAACCAACATTTTACTTTTATGCAATATCTGCCATTTTCCTTTTCTGTTTGGGGTAGTAGAGCCCAAAAATTTTTGAGCCAATCCTGCTTCCAGTGAAGGAAATAGTAAAGAATTCTGTGACTGGAAAATAAATAATGGGAGCCATAGCATGCCTGCAAAATGTGCAGGAAAGTATACAACTTCATATGCTGTTTAGTAGCAGAGCAGGAGTCACTGCAAGAAAAACAAACATAAAACGAGGGTTAAGCATTCAATGGACAGAAATGCCATTGCATTCATCCATATTTATTTGTGTTTATTAGTTGGATGTTCTTTACTTTCCTGCATGCATGTGAAAGCCCTTACTGAACTTTCCCATTTTTTCATCCATCTCTGCTCTCTGGAATGCTTTGGATTTGCAGCCAGGTCTTTGTTGTGAGTAAGGAGTAAGGTCTGTCTATTATCTTGTGCAGGGAAAAGAGCTGGTGTTCTTTTTAATGAATTAAAATATGTGTTCTCTATTTAAAAAACACAATATATCCTTATTCCCTGTAAACAATCTGACCTTCAGGTGGAATGCAGCCAGAGGGGCTATAAATAGCACTCTTAGTAAGAGAGGAGACAGAAGCATTGAGAATTCAGCTGGCAGTGCTCACATGGAGAAATAGCAGATGAGCTACTTATAGATTTTGTGCTCTGGAAAGCTCAGATGCAGTGCCAGTAGGAACTTTGTGCTAGCCAGGTAGGAATATTTTTCTTCAGCAAACAACAACAGGGAACCCTGTGTATTACACAAACATTTTGCCCCTATGTATTGCTTCCTCCACCATTTCACAAGCATCCTGCAGTCATTAGTGTGTTCCCATGGCCACACTCACAGACAGAAAGGCACTACAGACACTGAAGGTAGCAAGGGTACCAGACCAGTGACCGACCTACTGCATAATCTTCTGCCATGAAGCGCTTCCTAAACATTTGCAAGGCACACCTTCAGGTATCCCGTGGTTCAATATGAAGAGGAATGTCAATTATCTTTATTTCTCTTTGCTATAATTTGGTATGGGAAAACTTGATTATGGTGCAAGGTGTGCACTTTTTCTGTATCATAGAGTCTAAAAATTTTAATGAAGAAGCTCTAAGTACGAGACTGCTAAAATTTATTTACTCATCAGAGCTCTGCAAGTTTGCTCAACACTCCTGAATGTTTTCTCTGTCTCTGGACAGATGTTTGCTTCCAGCAGGCTTGTGCATCTTTGCAACCATTTCACCAGAAAGACTTATGTGAAAATATTTTTTTCACACAGGTATTTTGGGAACTAGCATTTTTTCACACAAGAATGTTTGTATGTAAGACAGATGGTGCACATAAATTATACTGACTGACTGTCATCTGCAATTAAATTTTATTAATTTCACAAGGAATATAAATTAAATAATAGGAAGATCCTCTCCATAGCCTCTGCCCACATATCTCTCTGAACCTGCTGGCACTGTAGAAGCATTGAAGTCCAGAAGGACAGTTAACTCCAATATCAGTTCCTCTTACAGTTCTCAGACATGCTGCAAAAACACTGTATGTCCTAGGTTTTATTTTATTTCCCAAACTCATTTCAGTGGCATGTAAATGGGGAAGTCCTGCTTCCCTCCTCAAAACTAGGCCCTCTTCTCTTACAATGGAAACAACATCCTTCACATCAGAATGAAACTGAATAGACAGACCATCAAAGCTGTGTAAAAGTACCAGCTGCCCGGACACATACCAGGACAGCAAAACTATTTACCCCAGGAGCCTTTCAGAGGATTCAGGTCAATTCCATTGTATGTGGAGTTGACTCACGTAACTTTGAGACCTCATTGTCCCTTTCCCTCTCTGCTTCCCTCCTTTTGTTTTGTGCCATTGTTTCTAGGTAGACATTAAAATGCCCTGGGACAAAGACCATGTCTTCCTGTGAACTTACACAGAGTAAAGTACAAAGAAGTCCCAGTACCGTGTGGGACTGTGCAGCCCCACACTGCTTTGAGAAAACCACACACATCTAGAGCCAGGCAGCTGTGTATGCACATGTGCAAACACCTTGACTTCAAATGCTGGCTATGGTTAATATGCACAGTGATGTATCACACCTGTAACTCACAACCTGAGTTCAACATCCCTGTTATTTCCTCTATGACTCTAAGGCTTAAGTTACACAGAATGAGAATCAGACAAGTGGTATAACTTTGTATGTGGACAACATGCAGGTTGCCCAGAGAAGCTGTGGATGCTGCATCACTGGAAGTGTCCAAGTCCAGGTTGTATGGGGCTTTGAAAGACATGATCCTTAGGTTGCCTTCAAGCAAAACCATTCTGCGATTCTATGGAGTGCTATATAACACTTCTGTCTCTATTAAAGCAGCTCTTTGAGCTCCTATTTAGCATTCTCTTCTTGAGTCTTGCTAGACTAAAGCTTATTCAGCCTCACTACTATGCTAATTTTTTTTTCCTGACTGCATTTTTTTTCCTAATTCTTATTATAAAAAGTTCTTCTATATATTTTTATCATCTCAGACATTATTCCAGGCTGCAGTTAAAAGTTATGTCTCAAATAAAGCATGTTTCATTCGCCTCCAACTCTGTAAGGCAAAAAGACTTCTCATTCTAAAATCTGTTATGTATTCACTTTCCCACACAGCAGGGTTAAATAATTTTCTTTAATTATACTTACAATGTTTACTTCTTTATACTATTTCTTTCCAGTTCTTCTTGGAAGGGTAAGTTTCCTTCCATGATCTGAAACATGTAAGAAAGGAAACAGAAAGAAATAGAAGAAATATTGAGCCAGTGTTGAGAGCTGTGTAGCTTTTAGCACCATAGTGTAATGACTATGTCCTATACTTGTGATTTAAAAAGATAGCCATATTTATTCCTTGTATAATGATCACATCCTTATCTCTAAAGCACATTTCCCTTTCCTGTTTAAAAATGAAGAAAGTAAGACTCACTGTACTGATGTAATATAGCCAGGGTTACCCACCAGGCAGGGAGAAGTAGAAACAGGCTCAAGTCTCCTGCTAATCCTTGTGGTATTGAAAATAATTTGTTACTCTACCATCTAAGCTTATGCTTTAGGATTCTCCCCATGAGGATAAATGTTCTGTTTCTGAAGTGCTTCCCCAATAAGTGCTTAGTGAAGGGCATACATAGGGTGTAAAGACTGCAAGAATGAATCCCTTGACCATAGTGTCAAGTTTCCAAGCAGCAGCTTAAAATGTCTTCAGAATTTTTCCTTGCCATCGTGCCTTCATGAAAGGTAAATATTTTTCTTTCTGAGCTGTACACTTAGCACTCACAAATGTTTTCATCAGCCACAGGGTGCTGTCTTCTTGCTTGAAAGAAACGATTCAGTCAAAAGTTACATTTGAGAAATAGTCTATTACTAATAAAGTAATAGCTTTAATAAAGCTCTAAAAGAGCTTTAAATAAAGCTCTAAAAGAGCCTGAAATCTTGTTTAAACTCAGGCACTCATTACCAGCGATATAGGAAATCTCTCTTTATGCTAGAGAATTTTATTTACTATGTTTTTTATTAAAATGAGGCATCATTTTCAGAAAATAACTTTCTTTGTGCCTTGCAAGTTGGAATTTTAAATTCCAAATACCATAGAATATTTCTGAGTTTGGGAGGAGAGGCCTTGCCATTGATTTCACACAGACACTCAAACTTCTAGGGAGAAATAAAAGCAAGAAAGCATAAATCAAAAGGAAAGAGAAAACCATAAACCTATACCCAGCAATGCTTACTGCAAAGCTGAGGCTTGTCTTGCCTACCAAATTGTGCCCTACTCTGATCCTGTCTGTCTCATTACTTCTCTCCACCTTGGTTTCCTTGTTTTCTTTCATTTCCCAAAGTGTGATTTCTCTGCAAGTGCTTCGGTCCTCTCCCAGGCTGTGTCTCCCTTGTCACAGGCACACTTCTTGCTGAGTGGTACATACTTCCTACGCCTTTTCCAGGCATCTCATTCACAGCCCTCCTGAAAATGCTTTGGGTAGAGCCACATGGGCAGTGTGGCGGTTACCCTTGAGACCTGACAATACAAACCTGCAGTCATGGTCCTTCCTCAGCTGGAGATGTCACCTCTGAGGGCCAACATCAGCATAACCAGTAATACTCTTGCATGTACAGATTAAGGGATCAAGGATCCATGGAAGCAGCCTGGCAGCTGGCAAGCAAGTCCTTCTGAAGTCTGTTCCTCTTGCTGCCGATCTGAATCCATTTCTGTCAACAAAGCAGGCACTGGGGGACAAGCAGGGCTCACCCATCATCTTGGCAGCTGTGCAGCTCCAGCAGTGCATGTGCATGGTGTACCCACACTGTTGGGATGTCTGTATGCAAAAGACTTTCTGTTCTAGCAATACTGGCAACATTTCTTCACCTGACCAAGAGAGTACTTTTGTTGGTGCTGCCTAAACCAGTTCAGTGTGGAAGAAACTCCACTGACAGGAGACTCTTTTACTGGAATAAATTCATAGCCACTTAGGCTTGGCAATTTTCTTCAGACCCACAGCCAACAGTACCATGATGCAGCAGCCTGCTGGTGGAGAGGCTGTTTGCTCAGATCATAATGTCAAAGAACCCTGATTCCAAGGGAAAGAGCTATGTGCTGTGTTCACTTCTTGTTAGGAAAGAAATAACTTCTCTATCTCTGTAAACTCTACTGGGATTGTGTTTGTAGTCAACTTGAAAATTTCACCATTGGCTGAAAAAGTGTTGCTTAGCTCTTGCTGATCTAATCTCTTAATTAAATATGATTTTACTGAATGGAATCTGAGGAGTTAAAAGTGCAGTGCAAGAAACCAGGTGGAATCAAATAAAGAATTGACAAATGATGCAACCTGGACATTTGTAAGAATTACTGTGTTTGGTTTCTTTCCTCAAAGGAGTAGCAAAGTGCTTTGTGAACATTGCAGGTTTGAATATTGATGATTATTTGTTTTAAATTGTAGCTTGGTAAATTTTATGTAAAATCCAGATAAAAAATAATGAAAAACATACCTCTTAGTATCATGCCATAATCCACTATAACTGCAAATAAGCACTTTGTACTTTAAAATTAAGTTCTCTAAGTAAAATCATTACTTATTACACATCAAATATTATGAGTAAAATCTATAAGTAAAATTTTTATGATAACATATTATGTTGTTGGTATTTTTTTTAACTAAGAACTATCAAGTGACATCTATATTATTCTTCATTTTCTCCAGAATGTTGTTGGTAACATTAATGAGTGATTTTTGCTTTTCATAACAATGGATAACTATTTAATTCTGGTGAAAAAAAAAAAAAGACGACAGATAAAGGCTTTTCTGTTTCTCTTTTCATTTGTTTGTTTTGTGTGGAGAGGAAGAGTTTAATATGTTGTATTCTGAGCCAAAAATTGTTGTAAAATGATATTGGCACAAATATCTGAAAAATGCCAGAGAAAAACACAGCTTAGGAAAAGAAGGAATAAATATTTTCCAAGAGGAAAGATAGTGGGGTTTTATGTTTTAAAAATGCTCTCTCTGTGGTAGACCTCACTGGCTATGAGCTCAGTTCTCATATGAGATCAGCTTTCTGACTGGTGTATTTAAATTTAGAAATATAAGTAATACTGTATACTCTATTCCATCATGCAGCTTTTAAAACACTTGGAATTTTCCCTACATGAGATGCAAATGAGATTCATGGGATTCTGTAGCTACCTCTGGGATAAATGGAGAGGCTTCTGCGCACAATTACTCCCATTTCTTGTCAGTCTCCTGATTGCTGTGACTCAGCTCTCATTAGCCAAGTATGCCATCAGAGGACATCATCACAACTGAAAGGACTTCAGGACTTAGACTCTACTACGACTGTGTTACATTTTCTTAGCTAAAACATAGATCAAAACTGTTTGGAAATGCCATTTGAATACTCAAGACAACCAGATCTCCTGGAGACATTTCTGAGGACTTGTGATTCTGTCACTGGAATTCCCCTTCCCCCTTTATGTATTGGGTTTGAGCAGTGTCTCACTGAGACCAGGCTGCCTCCAAGGTGATGTTAGACAAAATCTTAGACTGCCTTGGCATCAAGATGGTAACTCAAGTATTTACACTTGCCCAGACTAAATTAATCTTCAAATCAATCAGATTTTCATATTAAGGGATGCTGCTCTCTGTTTGCAAACAAAACAGCAGTAGGAGATGTGCACAATTCATCCATAGGTATTTGCATAACTAAAATCCCACCTGTGTAATCGATCTCTCAAGTAAAAAATATACATTTTAATTGCAAAACTGGTATCTTTTTAGGAATCTAGGACAGTGTATAGACCTACCTAGGACTGACCTGTGTTTGCGCCTTGCCTCTTCAAAGGCAGAAAGTATCTGCCATTCCTTGTAACAGTAGCTGAGCCCTCAGAGCATTCATTGCACAGCTTGGTGAAAATCTGGGTACCCATTGTGTGCTGGATGCCTCTGTGAGCTTGAGTTTGCTGATAAATCACACCTAGACAATGAACAGTGCTAACCTCCCCCTGAAAAGATAAAAAACTGCCGAGGTGAGAAGGGGATACACATGCAGTACAAAGATTTTGAGCAGGGCTTACCACATCGAAAAGGGATATGGTACAAACTTAATGGTGTGGCCAGTAATTGTGTGCTAGTGCCAAGGTGACAGAGGGCTGTCTTGTCAGCCACAAAGCTGTGGTTGACCTCATGCAGCCTTGCCTGGAGGGGCAGATTGGACTCCAGCCCTACATTGTCCCCTCTAACTACCACCCACACAATTCTTATTTAAAGTGCTCATACAGCTGTAGAGTCATTTGCCTTCCTTCTAAACCTCTGCAATTGTAAACCCAGGTCATTCACAACAACTGTACGCACTCATCTGATCCACTCCTGATGTTCTTTAGAGGGTGAGAGGAATTGTCTCAAAGAACTTACTATTCTTTATAAATTATGTAGGCAATCTAGGGAGAACAGCTCACAGAGCCACAGAATCACAGAATATTCTGGGTTAGAAGTGACCCACAGAAAAACAATAGTTTTCTGTACTGAACTTGAGTGAGTTAATTAAAATGAACACTACCTCAATCTTTCTTTGTGACATAAACACCACAGCATTCTTCTGGACCCTGTGTTAAAATAGTACTTATAGATATATACATATTAGATATAGTGAAGCATAACACAGTACCAAGGACATACATTATCTGCCAGTGGGTGAGTGGAAGCTGGATTGGAATGAAATGGATTATTTCAGTTGGAAGGGACCTACAAAAACCATCATACCTAAACCTACAATGCAGAGACAAGGAAATCAAGGACCTTTTTATTGTTATTTGACCAGTAGGAAGTAATAAGAAGAAAATAGTGTTGTCATGAGGGAAGTAGAGGAATATGTAAAATTGCTGCTGATTGAATAGATAAGAGCACATTCTGTGTGAAAGTAAAATTTTCCAATAAGACATTGAACTATGGAAAAAGAAGAGACCTACAACTTCTTGAGAAAGTTTAGTTTTTCAGAACTTGGGTATTTCTGGAAGCAGGGCAGGGTTTGTGAATAAGCTTTTCTACCTAACATTGACCTTTGAATATTTAGTTTTGACTGCTATCTTGAACACTTGTCTTCCTAATTGTGAAAAATATGAAAGCAATCTGTTAGTCAAACATAAAACAAATCAAAGTGGCCAAAGCATCCATGCAGAGGAAAAGGCATTCTGATTTGGCGTCATAATTCTGTCATGATCATGACAGACATCTCTGTTTTCAAAAGGCACTTAACAACAACAGAAATAACTTTTTCCTGTGGAATGAAAGAATAATAATAGAAATATCTTGAGAAAGATGTTAAACATATCAAGATCACTTACTGAGGTTTCAGTGAGATATAACAAAGTACAAGCGTCTCACCATCTTGTTGGAAATGGCTCTTGAGGAGTTACCAGAGAGCAAGAACTACAGAGAAACAATAGCAACAAAATATTCAATGACTCAGAAAAATGACAGACCCTTTTTCTTCTTCTCTCCCGAGGAGTGATCCCAAACACCAAACCAGTAGGAGTAAAGAATCTGAAATATTTTGGATAAAATGTAATTCTGACTACTTTCCATCCTGTGTGGTACTTAAATAGAAGATCCAGATGCATATCTTAAACCCTTACTGAGGAAGGAAGAACTGCGTTAAAACTGCATTCAGAGTGTAGATGTGGATATGACTAGGGAATTAGGCATTTCCTAAATTAAATTTCCAAAATATTTTATCTGAGTTCATCTTCACCAGGTCAGCTGGGTCTGGCAGTAGGTTAAAGAATACATCAGCAGTATAAGTGAAATATTAAGCCACAGTTTAATTCAGGCTACACAATTGCTGAGGCACAGCCAGGGCCCAGCTTGCACAACTTGGAGTTGACACCCCAACAGGTGATGCTAAAAAGGCAACGTGCTGGAAAAAAAACTGAAGGGACTTTAGAAATGTATGGATTCTAAAGGACTATGTGCTAGGAGAGAACCCAGCACCAAAGGTCTTGAAGGGTGATATCAGAGAGTGGGAGGTGAGCTTGCTGTTGTGCTGGGGACTTCATCTGTTAGTCCTGAGCTTTGCTTGGAATGGAAAAAATTTGACTTGACTTGGGGGGATGGCACACTTTTATGATTTGACGGATACTTGTACATAATGAAAGACATCAAAAAGAATACCTTGTTATAGCCTGCTTAATAAATAATTTGTGGGTTTTGTATTTTTTTTCCTCACAAAGAGAAAGATATTTTGCCTTGTTTGTGAATTCTTAAACTGATAGCTTTGGGAAGAAATACATCTGACTCACTAATAGAACCAACAATTTGCTTTCAAGGTGTGGAAGTCCAGAGGATAAAATGTCAGAACTAGAACAACCTAATAACCTGAGATTTCTTAGAATTTCCTCATCTGAAAAGGAGCCAGATCTCATTTGGCTGATGAGGACAAATTCACAGAAATCCAGTGAAAGCAGGACTGAAAAACTTTTTACAGAGCCATATAGATTACATGGCCTGCCTGGAAAGGAACAATTGAGTACTTTAAGAAATCATGTAATATCTACACCTTATCCAGAAGTCAAGGAGGAGAAGGTAGTTAAAAACCTCAGTATGAAGTTATATGACATGGTGAGAGACTGTTCACAAGAGCATGCAGTGACAGAATAAGGGGGAATGGATTCAAACTGAAAGAAGGTTTACATTAGATATTAGGAAGAAATTCTTTATTGTGAGGATGGTGAGACACTGGAACAGGTTGCCCAGAGAAGTTGTGGATGCCCCATCCCTGGAATTGTTCAAGGCCAGGCTGGATGGAGAACTGAGCATCCTGGGATAGTGGAAGGTGCCTCTTCAGAACTGGATGATCTCTAAGGTTCCTCCCAACTGAAGCCATTCTATGATCCTATGATTTTTATTAATATTATAACACATACAGCTTTTGTGAGCTTATACCTATTCCCTAATACTGGCAGCAGAAATGAAGGAAAACAACAGTTTCACACACTCAGAGCAGCACTGATGTACCAAGCACCAAATACAATAAATCTGCAGCCACAAATAGTTTGTGGACATGCAGTTCGATTCAAAGATTTTTCTCTAAATCTTATAGCACAGATGCTAAGAAAGATGCTGTTTAACAATGATGAAACAAAAGTATTAAACCCTGAGAATTTGGTAATGAATCTGAATAGCTACTACATTACTTGTGAGTTACTTTAATGGTACTTCACTTTAGCCAACAGATCTATCTCTCGGTGGCCTTCCTGGTGTGGGTTCTCTAGGACACAATGTCGTTTTGCCTATAACCACAATATTTCTACAATGCTTTGGAAGAAAAAATATCTAGACCTCCCAAAGTTTGGTTTGTTACTAACTTTCTTGGTTGTTCTACTGAAATTCCTTATTGCAAAATCAAGATATTTTGCAAAGATTTTTGGCTAGGAGTGTACCACTTATCCATAGAGACAGACATAAAAGTAGAATAGCCAAAACCACTGAAAAAGATTTAGAAGCTACATCTTAGATATGTTAGATAACTACCCTAATAGTTATACTGGTGACTTTTGACACACTGGTAAATACAATTTATATAATAATATTTTTTTCAGGAAGAATAGAGGCTTCATATAGTCTTAAAGAAAAAAAAGTTGGCAAACTATCTTAAAGAAAATACTTTTGGCCATGTTTGATAGCATTTGCTGGAAGGACTCTGGATTTTTGAATTACCTCTATATCTCTTATGTGATCCATATTTTCTCTCAAATGAAAACAGCCCAATTATGCAAATCTACACACACAGATGCAAACCATTCAAGGTTGTCTTCATAAACTTTTGAACCCTTCTGGCATCTAAAAAGGAACACAATCACAAAAGAATTTTAAAGAATTATTGGAATCATTTATCAGAATAGGGGAGCAAGTACTAGCAAACAATAAGCTGTCATTGGTGTTTTCCAAAGATGCAAGCCTAGTTCACAATTCCACATGAAAGTATTTGTGAGACTTCCAATACGATACCCAAGGACTGTGATTAATGTCATGTGCCTGTTTATTTTTCCCCTGAGAACCTGAAAGAGTAAAAAAAAGATCACAACTAAACAAAAGCATATCAATAACAGGAAACTGTTGGTGAGAAATACCCCGATCTTCCTGTAAATTCACGTCACCACATTCCCCAGGGACAAAGGTGCGTGAACAGCATGGTAAATAATTATGATTTAATATGAGGCCTTGCTATGCTGTTTACAGTTTAACAACAAAAAGGAATTGTTTCTCAAGGCGCAAAATAAGCAAATAATAGAAACACATATCAATATAATCAGGAAATGATGATGTTATGTCTGGGTCAGCTGCTGAAAACAGATTGCAATCTATCAAAGTATCAACCTGATATCCCTGTGCAGCCCAGAGAAACATCAGTGATGGGAGAGAGTCTTTCCCTGCTTTACATGCCAGTTATCTCATTTTGATTGTTTTATGAAAGGGCTGGGGTCTTGCAGAAGATTCTCTACGGCTATTTTTGCTTTCTGATGTTTAGGGAATTTGACACTTGTATTTGCTGAAAGCATCCAGAGGAATTCCTTGCATTTTGCATAATAAAAACTGAAAATAAAACAGGAGAAGGAAGGAAGACTAATAGCTGGTCTCTTTTGAGAAAATTATTTTGTTAAATCTAGACAGCAGTAATGAGAAAAAAATAACACTGGAGAAGCAAACACCACTTTCAGCAGACACCACTGAAGATTCTTAGGTCCTTATTAAAATATATATTTTAGTGAGAAATAAAAAAACCCCATAGGATCTCAGATTTCAGTAATTTTTTCCTTCAGAAATATTTTTAGGGCTTTCAAGACAAAATCAACTGTGTAAAAGTCAAATAGAACAATTTCTCTTTGATCAGAGGACCAATATTGATAGTAAAGGCCTCAAGCATTTAAATATGTATTCAGCTCTTAGATACGGAAAAAATAATTTCAGACCCTGCTGGTCAGATTTTAAAGTTACTCAGGGTCAGGTCAGGTCAAAGCTTGACCTGGAAAACATCGAGAATTTTCTTAATGTTGCCTGAAATAGCACTGATGACTGGAGAGACTTTCCTCCATCACTCAGGGCTGAAATAAAGCATCAGGACTTGAAGTCTGTCAGGTACCAGCTTCTAGGATTGCAAACATTCCTTAAAGCTTCCAAGAACAATTAATATCTGAAGAACTCTGGGGCTTTTTTGCCTTTATCTAGACTATTTTCCTTAAAAGTATGCTGAAGCTTAGCATCTACATAAATGTTAAGTCCTGCTGAAGGAATCAGTGTGTGCAAGCCTGCCATGAATAGGAAGCCTAGGAAATAAGCAGCAGGCTTTGCACAGCTGCTTTAATTCTCCTGGAATTAAAGCATATCTTTTATCATAGCCACTACAAAATGAAGCTACAGTCAATTTTGTTTGGCTGTACCTGCCTGCCTTCCCAAGCAGATGATTTCTACACTGTTGTCAGAATAATGCCAGTCATCTTAACAGATGCATGCACTTTTATCTGTACTTAGCATCACATTCCTTGAAAAGAAGGCTGCCAGAAACAAATAGTCAAACAAATAGGTTTTCTGAGAGTAAATAAGGGAACAATGGACAATAGGAGCTGTTTTATACTGCTGGGTGTAAACAAGAACAACCTAGTTCACATGAAATGAAAAGCACTGTTTATCAAGATGAATGTCAGTGGCTGGCAGGTGGCAAATGACATTTGGGATCTGATAATGCATTAGACCAGGCTACAGGCATTGAGTTTGTTTAAAAAAGGCACTTCTGGGGTTGGACGGAGAGAGCAGTACAGATCAGGTTGGTTCTGTTAACCAGAGTAAGAAAAATGAGACCATTTATTTAACTCTATAAAATTCAAGACATGTAATTCTAAAGTTGCCAAATAGACTATTTCTAATGTTATTTTGAAATGACACTTCAGGACTATCAATTGTCATTACTGTTTTCCAAATAACAGATTAGGAAAAAGATATCACTTTAAAAGACATTAAGCTAGTTGTCAGATAGGGTGTCTTTTCCCTATAAGTCAGACAGGATGCTTAGAAAGTATATAAGGAACAAGAAAAACATCTCTGTCCTCTCCAAGCTTTTATCTCTTCTCTCCCCAGCTCCCTTCCTGTATACTCTCAGATCCCAGCCTCTGGTTCTGTTGGATGACATGGCTGGATAAGAAGAGAAAGAGAGGAAGGGAAACATTTGCCAGAGTTGGATGGGAAGGGGAGGTGGTGTTGGCAATAGAGCTGCTATTTTTGGCTGACAACTTTTTAAAGATATTCTTTCAATTGATTACTAGGATTAAAAACCAAGATTAAAATACATGTTTAAGATAAAGCTCAGCTAAATGCAAATAAAAAACTTGTAAGGATGCTTCTTTCCCTTGCTATCCCTTGACAAAGAAATCAGTTCTGTTGTGATAAAATGGGCAAACTCATTTGCACTTGCCTATATGCAAGCAAATTCTGTTTCATCGTGCTTGCTTTTCAGCACTGCTGAAAATGAAATAAATGCTATGTTAATGGATCTAATAAAATACTTAATTTCACCACATTTTCAGCACTTTTCTTCCCCAAAGTACATCCAAAATATTCCATGTGAGTTTGCTCCCTAATTGAAAGATGAAATAATTCTCACCATCCTACAAGAATATAACTAAGACTCAGACACTTCAGAGTTAACTGCTTATTTGACTATTCTCGATGTGTCCAGAAAAATGACAACAAACAAAGATGCCAGCTTTAATCCAAACATTACTCTCCATTGTTACAAGAACAATGTGACTGCCTTGCATGGTTCTTAAGAATGTCTTAAAACACACAGTGAGTTTTACCTACGTACCAAAACAGGTCCGAGAATTAGACAGAGGCTGCGTATATTTTCCCATTTACATTTGAAGAAGACAAGGTAAAAACAGGGGATGAGTCATCGGAAACATCAGGAATTAATCACATTCACACTGGAAACTGAATCTAAGATTTTGATCTCTTGATTTTGATCTCTCTTCTTGACAACAAGAGTGGGTAATTTTTCCAAGTTTAACAAAATATTTGCAGACAAATAAACTTAACTTACTGTGTCCCTATATCAGCAAGTGAAGTTTGTAAAAGCTACTTACAAAATATTGTATCTTAATTTTTGTATATTTTTCATATTACTTTTGCTGTTGCTTGTAACATTAATAAGACAAAGAGAAAGTGGGGAACTAGAAACAGAAAAATAATTAAACTCCAGCATGCTATGTTACTCAGCTCACTGGAATATACCTTTCTCACCATGGTTACAAACAGCAACATGAACTCAAGTGCTCAGATGGTATAAATCATCATTGCTACAATCACTGAAGCAGAACTGAGACAATTTCTATCTCAGCTGGACTTGGGATCCAGTTAGTCTGTTGTAAGTTTTCACAAGTTCTCTGTGGAAAAGCAAATTACTGTAATGTTCAAATTCCAGTGATTAACTAATGGACATCTATTACTAAGTCTCAATAGTCTCCAGGGCATCTCCTTTCATAATTCAGAAGTTTTCTCTGCCTGATACTGCAGTGGTGTCTGCCACATTGGTGCTAGCACGTGCCTATCCTCACTAGCCAGCATAGGCAAGATTATACGGCTACTCGGTGATTTCACAGACAGAAATAACTGGTGACTTCGTGGTTTCTTTGGCAATACTGACATTTGATTGCAAGTCTTTCCACTGAAAATGAACACAATGAAGGAAGTGTTAAACATTTAATTTGATCATCCAAAACAGCAGCAACTGGGGAATATTAGGTTTCGAGACAGGGACAAGATGTTAAGATGATAGGTTAAGATGTGTATAAATCCTAACTCCGTTTTCTAGACAGGTGAACAAGATGTCAACTTTTTGAAAACAACTAGCCATGAAGCAGTTTGTTTTGGAACTGGAGGTGCTGAATGCTCAACACTTTCAGGTAAGAGGACTGGAAGTGCAAAGGAAATTATCTCTGCTGTAGGGGCTCAGCCATGCACTCCCTGCACTGTAATTCTGTCAAAGGAGGGGAACAACAGAAGAAGTGAATTTCTCCCTTTGTTATTACTTCCCTTTTGATTACTGCTATACAGATGGGGGAATATTCTATAAAGAATATTAAGTATGAGGGAAAATGGGTCTATTTCTGAAGTCCTGCTGCATTCAAAGAAGGCTGAGCAGCTGTGAAATATAGTTCCTAGGCTACCCATAACAAAACAATTCCTGTTTGACTGTCAGACAGGGGATTAAAGCTAGGTCCTCAAGCAAACTCAAATGTTAAGGACATTTTTACAATAGATGGATTTTGATTGTCAGAGCAACAGGTATTTGTGTAGCATGGTGTTTAAGGGAAAAAGACTGCAACATAACATGACTCAAATGTCAGCTATCAAATGACTAACCCTGTTTTTTTCTATATGAAAAAACAGTATTCACACAAAGGAAGGCTACTTTCTTTCAAAACTCTAAATTCTTTAATAACTACAACAACAAAAAAAATCTATCTTGACCTATCAAGCATTAGACTTTATGAGCATCAGTGGTACAGACCTGAAAACAAAGTTAGGAATGGGATGGAAAAAATTACAGACACATGTAAAATACACACAGTTAGGTGGGTCCGATGCTGCTCTCATTGTCAGCAGTGTTTCAAACACTGGACTTCAACTGGATTCAGTGGTGTCACACCACAAGGACTGAGGAGGGAGTAGGAGTCCCTGCAGGCTGACTGCTCTTCAGAAAACAGCTATGTAAGTGCTTAGGCCTGAGATCTCATCACAAGAATTGAATTAGATTTGGCTCTGCCACTCTTAATGAGAAAATTGGGATAATACTGGGAAAATAAAGCTTTTGTAGTTTTAGAGTGTTTTGGTCAATGTCTGCCACGAAGGGTTCTCAATAACCGCACAAGATCAACAGTGGCAGAAGATGCAAAATGGCACAGATCAGTGTGCTGTGAGTACAGAGTGCAATGGAGATACACGTCTGTTTTTCTAATATGTTGGGTAAAAAGAGAAAGGAAGCCAAAATAAACCAGACATGCTGTGTTTAAAAGCTAAAGTGTTTGCAGAAGAAGCATGGCCAGAGTATGTAACAATAAAAGTATTGTTCTGTGCAAAGAATACAAATAGAGAGCCTCAGAAAATCACACTTCACTGTGAGCAAAAAAAAGAGGGGAGAGAATCTCTCTTTTGAAGGGGAACAGGCACAGGCAATTTGCAATTGGCAGCTTGGAGATCTGCCTATGAAGTAATTTTAAGGTCTCTGGATCCTAACTTTAGAAGAAACACTGACAGACTGTAAAAATAAATGGTCAATGAAACCTCTTCTGTAATTTGTTACGACACTCTTCTTTCCAGTATCTCTATCCCAGTCACACACCTACCATCTGCAGAGCAGACAGCAAGGGAGACACTCTTTCCTTTCTCTTTCCTTTCCACATTTTTTCCTTTTCTGCCAACATTCCTTCCTCTGTCTTCTATATCCAACTCCCACAATCCTTTCTAGGTCTCCCAGATGGTTGGACTGACCACCAGAATCCAGGCTACCTCTGTTTTGAAGGTATTTCTGTATCATCTCTGTTTCCTTTTGACTCCAGTGATGCTGCAGTGAAGAATTTCTACTTTGAAACTCTGTGTGGAGTGGACATATCTTTAAAGAAGCCTGAGGCAGCCTGGATATAATTTGGAAAGTAATACTGCCACTCCACATACCTGGCCCTATTTTTGCTCTCAGAGCCAACTCAGACACATTTGTATGAGGCCATGGTTCAGTGAAGCTGCCATGGTCTCCAAGCCCAGCTACTGCTTTCAACTACCATATCATTAGACCCACTCTTCAACAAGAGCTCAAGTTTTGCTAGTGCTGATAGTACCCCAGGGGCAGTGGGAAAGCATGGAGGTAGCCTGCCTTGATGAGATCTGCCATTTTTAAGCTGTTGAAGAGAAAAATATTTCTATTCCAACCTGAAGCGCCGGTGAAGACCAACAGCACTACACAGATCTGAGATGACCAGCAAAGCTTCTCTGGAAGGAGAAACTAATTCTCACAACATTTCCTTTTAAAATTTGGCACTGAAAGACATTGCAGATGAGCCCTGCTGACACCTGTGATTCCTCAGGGCCTAAACACATATTTCTTGTTCTGCAAGTAGTCCTTGGTGAACACAAGCCATCAAGATCTTTAGATGACTGTTGCCATCTGTGTCTTTTGTACTGAGTCTTCCTACCTAAATAACACCAAGACAACAAACTTTCATCAGTTACCAGTCTAAAAGAGGTATACAGGATTAGCACAAGGTCTGACAGCTGGAAAAAACCACAGGGTGGCTAGATTACCAATATTGGAGCCCCTGTCTGAAGGGGTGTCTGGGTACATGTGCAATGAACTGTGGGACTATTTACAGTGCCAGTGGACGGGCAATGGTCAGTTTTATGGACAACTTATACACCAGGTAGGGAAGAGAGTAGAAGTCCAGTACCTCCTATAGAGTAGTCTACAGGCATATGACCTAGAGTAGTGAAAACACTTGATAAAATAGAGTAGGTACCATGGTCACCATTTGCTGCTGGAGAGGTCTGTGGCTGGTTTCAGAGTACATCTTTCTCTCTCCCAGCTGCCACAGGGCCACTCAAACCCCTGAAACATTCTTTGGTAGAAACAGAACAGAGTGAACTGGCTCCAGTTCAGTTGGTCTGGACAATGGAGTGGGATACAGGACTGCTTCCAAAATGTAATCTCAGAGTTGAAATACCACACACCAGAACAAAGTGTTCACACCAGATTTGTTATGGCAGTGAGAGATCAGTCAGACAGGATGAGTTAAACATGCCCAAAGTCTTAAGACATTGCTTTTCAAATCCACACTGTCTTTCTTAAGGAAATTAATGGATTAAAAATGAAAACAATCTTCCTCTTCTTTGTATAAGAACCGTCATGGCTGGGAGACACCAGGAAACCTGGCTGCATGACAAGCTAGCCACAGAACAACAAAAACTGAACATATGTCAGAACTTTTTCCTGCTGCCTGCAAAAATTACAGCCATAAGAATCCATTTCTACTGGTGACCAAGTCACCTCAAGACCTCCCATGACTCCATGTTTCTATGAGTACTAAATTAAAAATTTTTTATTAAATCCTGGCCCTGTGAAGCTCAATGCAAATGTTTTTGATAGTGTTAGCAGACCTGTAGGTCAGTGATATTGCTTGTCTTTCTGTGGTCAGTAATATTGCTTGTCTTTCTGTCCAAGGCCATGCATCACTGAATTTATGTCATCTGCTTCATCAAGGACAGTAGCTTTGATGGTCTTTTCGATATTCTCTTCACTCAAAAACTCTCATGTACTTTTTCAGATACTCTTATCTGATGCAATGCTCCCAAACACCAGAGCACCAAGCCAACAGCCCAGCCTTCAAATTCTATTCTCCCAAACTCTGTGGCAAAACTTAGACTATATATAAAATATTAACCCTATTAATCATTACAGTAACATTATAACAAAGTATTAAAAACCTACAGGCTGCCTTTGCAGTCCTGGTCATCACATCACACCTAGGTCCACCATTTCACTCTTTTCTCATTATTTGTCAGACCCATTTCCTAAACTATTGGGCTGTGGCTGTTTTTAAACTGTCCATGCAGGGAGGAATACAGCACTTGTATTACCCCAGACAAATGAATGACAATGATGCAACAAAAGAGAACTGGCAGAGAATTCTCAAGAAGAGTTGCAATGAGGCAACTTGTTCAGATATGAGAAAACCAAAAGAACGCAAGTTCCAAAGGGTTCATGAAATTAATAACATGATTATAGGGGTTAAAGAGCTACAACAGTGAATCTAACACAGTGTGTACACAGTTTCTTGGTTGGGATAAATGTGGTAACCCTGCTGAGACACAAGGCCAATGCCAATGCCAGATGTGCTCCTCACGTGGGGCATGGAGAGCACAGTTATTAATCCAATGTTTCCATTGTTCTGATCCATCAGTGAGAGGTTGCTATCAGAAAGCCAAACCAGAGAAACTTGCAGCCTCTGGAGAGCAGCATGGTGGCAGTCATATCCCATGCCAGATGTTGTAGCTGTCACCTCCTTTGCCAGGTTTGAGGTGAATGGATTTCTCTTGGATTTGACAGTCTGGTCCACTGTCTAAGGCAGAGCCAGTCCATCTGAAGCAATGAGAGGAAAGTGTGAGGCAAAGCCTTTCTGTGACCAAGTCTGAGTGGCTGTACATTATTCTGTTCACCTCTGTTTCTGAAAGGTGATTTCAAACCAGCAAAGGAGGAGAAGGCTGAAAACAACAGTGAGGGTACTGAGAACTTAATCTGCGAGAAGAGGCTAGACAGACAAGGAAGGCTTGTTCAGCCAGGGCTGATGGGAAAAAGAATGCCAGCTGCAAGTACATTGAGGAAAATGTCAGCACACAGAGTTTGTTAACTATTTTGATTCAAAAGTAATGTTGACACAGATGAGATATCAACTGCCCATAAAGAACTTCAGCTGAAAACCAGTAGTTTCCAATCATATTCAGGGGCAGCTTTGAAAAAATTGCATTAGGTAAAGGACAGGGATGAGTCCAAGCCATCTGAATGCTTTAAAGATAGAATTCAATAAATGAGTAACAGTGGTTATTATATGAAGTAATGTTTGCAGTAGCTGGAAGGTCTCATTTAATGATACAGGTGGTTCCTTCCATCCTATGTTATTATTCACCCATGGCCAACATTGTTCTGTAACCATGGCTAGCAGAAAAAAAAAAAAAAGCAGGATCACATTACTCCTAATGCGAGTGCTTTAGTAAGAACAAAACCATCAAAATTGTGAAGGCTGTGAAAATAGCTAGCATGAGCCAGAGGTTGTTTAGCCAGTGCAGCAGCACCTCTGTAAGATTGATGCAAGACAGGAATCCCATCCAGATATCAACAGAGGATATTGATTTAGACAGAGAGAGTTTTCTGCATAACAATGGTATGAATTTGCTACAGCAGCAATTTAATAAGTAATCCAAAAAGCAAAGTCATACAAAATACATTTGCAAATGCACTTTTTAATACAGGCAGCAGGAATGAGAGTCATGTGAGTATCAGAGCAGGAGGAATAGAAAGACACCACTCACTTATAGTGATGCTAAAGACAGCATATAAAAAAGTATGAGATCCTCCACCAGAACAATAACAGTGGCACTGTGGACAGTTCTCACTGATCCAGGATGAGTTACTTTTATTGGAAGAATCCAAACCATTTGCACAGGGAATTGAGAAAAACAGATTGGTGTGGAGGAATAAAAGTGGTTTTCCTAAAGAAAAAGTGTCTAATCAAAGGAGACTGGGTACAAACAACACTCATGAAGGTTCTGATCTGCAGAATTGGCATAAAAACCTACTAAAGCCAAAAAGTATTAGTGAACTGCACAAATCAGTGCAGCAAGAAAAGCCCCCAAACTCAAAGCTGCAGGAAAGTGGAAGTTTTTTCTATTTAACTACTTTTATTTAGCATTCTGATATACTGCTTGTAATTGAGCTGCTTCACTCTCTGATCCCTATACAGTCTCTAACTCAGCCATTTAATGGAATGACATGATATTTTTCACTAAAACCTAAGAACCAAAATTCTTCAAATATCTTGAGAAAGACCATACACAACTGCCCTGGAAGCGAAGCCCTCTCCAGGGAGTTGCTTTATCTCCTTCAGTGTACTGAAGCCAGGGGCATGAAAGCATTTTCTTTAGCAGCATCCCTTTGAGTTCCTCTGCCTCCTTTGACCTGTACAAAAGCTGCATTCTAGTCTCCTCCCTGTGCAAAGATAACTTGCATAGTTTTGCTGTAGCTGCTGTTTTTTCTTTGCTGGACTTTTTGCTGTTGATTTGTTTTGGCAGATAGGAGTGAAGGTCTGTTTCAAGACTCCCAGTTCTGAAAGATTATCTCTGAGGAAAGATTATCACTTTTGGAGTTAGATGTTTTAAATAGGTACCAAAGAAAGAAATGACCTGAGACTTTTGTACAGATTTTCAGAAGAGAGGACACAAAACTGCAACACAACACTGAACTTGGGGCAAAGGAAGGTCCCTTTTAAGGCCAGTGTAAAAATTCAGGCTCTTTCATGTATGTAAATCAGTAGACACCTGAGATAAAGAACCACATTTTCCACATAGTGAAGCAGAACAAGCAAGCAAAAATAATACAAGCTAAGGCTTCTGCATTGTTTCCTGCACTTCCCAAATTTATTTTAAAAATAATAGATTGATTTCAATAATACTTAATATGCAAGCTACTATACTAGTTATTATATTCTGTAAATTAAGTAAATGTGTTGCTAGAAAATAATGACAGTTTGATCTGTAACTAGGAGAGATCACAGAGTGAGTGTCCTGTGTTTGCAGGCATTTACCCTGTAGGGGAGAAGGCAGACTCTATGCTATGGCAGAATCACAATATACACTCATGCTTCTTTGTCTCTTCTAAAACTCCATTGCTTCAGCAGCCTTTATTAGCACAATTGCACAGCCATGACAATTCAAGCATGAATGTGAGGACAGCAAGTGAGGACAGCAGATCCTCCACTCCACAGCCTGAAGATGTACACAGCTGCAAACTGATGTAATTGAGCCTTGCACCCACAGAGGAAAAAAGGAGGATGAGCAAACCTTTACCCCATGAACAGCTTAAGGGAGAAGAGTCTGCTATATGGCCTGCTTACATGGCTGTGGTTTTTCTTTTGCCCTGGTAACATTACTACAGTGAGGATCTCCACTGGGCTGGCCTCTTAATAGCTTGATCTCAAAGGCACATTACTGCCATGCAGGTGAAGGGCACCATTACACACCATTCCACCAATTTCTTCTCTGGGTTCTCCAAACCTCTTCCTCCCAGTAACAGCTGCAGCCTCCTGTGCTGACTGCTGTGTTGAGTTTCTCAGACTATGCCATTGTAGCAGAAAAAGATAATTTTATTTTCCTGGATGACCTATGCCTGAGTCAATCTCAGAGCTCCCCAATATTGCTCACTCAACATCAGGAGAGGAGAAAGAGGTGAGCACACATTCTGTGAGATCTTGGAAGGGATGATAATATGGTGAATACCTGAAGCAGGCTAGGAGGTATTGGTTTGAAGCATGGGGAAGAAAGGAAGCATTTTTATCCCTAGTGAATGCCTATGTCTTCCTCCTGCTTAATTCAGAGCATAGAGCTTTGCCTTGCTTTAGGCTTACAATTTAGGGTCTGCCACATCACAATAAATATTCCCAATCCCAGTGGCACAGGATAAACTATAATTGTGAGCTACTGAGGACTTCCAGTCCTGTATGCATATAAATTTCTCTTTCAGATACCTACAGTTTTCAAAATTATTAATGTGGTTTAGGAACATGCATGGACTAGTATACCACAGTAATTTGTGGGATGCACCAAGGAACTTTTAGGAAGCCTATTTTTATTGCAAATGTGACGCAGAGAGCTGACGACTGCCATTGACTTCAGTAAAAGTCTTTAGTCTAACTTGAAAACTTAGAGCCTATCAATCTTAAGTTTTCAGTTAGGTATCATGAGAACAGCATAGCTTTGTAGAACAGGTCCCTTGTAATTTAAATTACCAGAAAAAGAATGTGAGAGATTAATTTTGAATGATGACTTTAAATACACTCTTTACTGGAAAAAACCCAAAAAAACAAACACTCTCATTAAAAAAAATGCCCTTTAAAAAATTCACTTGTATTAATGAATCATTGCAAGCTTAGTATTTAGAAGTTAAATACTCCTTCATTTTTCCCAGAAGCTCTATTTCGACATTTTCATTTATAAGGTATTATTTATTTAAGGAGCTGTTACAAGAAAAAAGGACTCCCTCTAGTGTCATTCCAGCCAACATCTTTGGGGATCTGTACGGACCACTGAAAGTTTGTGTTTGCTTTTGACAAGACAAGAGAGCTTACATATGCAACTACTTTGTATCTGTGATATTAAGAAGCTTTGGTCTACTACTCTGCACCTCAATTGCGGAAATCGCACTTCAGTATTTTCCACCTGACACACTGTAGCCAGTGTTCAATCTTTCCCATTATATTTATCCACGCATGTCTCCTAAGTGTTTGTTGCTTACCCACAACAACCCACAATTTCAGCATAATTTAACCAAATTCAAAGAAATAGGATAGAAGTTGTTGCAAAACATGTTGAGATCTTTGGTGGGGGATTTCTGTTTGTTTGTTCTTGGTTTTGTATTTTTCCCCTCTAACTGTCTAAAAGCCTATGGGAACCCTAAGAAAATCTTGTCTGCAGCAGCAATTTGCAAAGAGTATTATTAATTGAAAATTAAATAGGAACTAATCTTTAAAATGGTTTCCAGTACCACACAAAAATCCTGTACTCTCAGTGGAACCTTTTTCCAACCAAATAAAATAAAAAGAAACTGTTATACTGATAGGGTGTCAGATGCATACAAGCAGATCTCCATCATTATTAGGAAAGAATCTGTCAACTAATTGCATGATTTTTCACATTCACACAGAACTATTCAGTACTGAGATCAACTACTGGATATGCAGCTGGCATACAGGAACCATTCCATGACTGGAATTTTTTTGTAGGCAACAAATCCTGCTGTGCTTTTAAGACATAATAAATCCTTGAATGATATATGCTAAACATTATAAAAAGGAAAAAAAAAATTAAAACCCCCAAATCACAGACATATGGGAAAAGCAGAAATAAAAAAAAATAAGTAGATCGATGGTGCTTAACAATGATGAAGTATGGTTTAACAGGAATAGTATTTATCCAAATCTTTAACACATTTTTTTAGAAACTTATGTTCCACTAAAAGCAAGTAGGATTTCCCAAGGTTGGAAAATCCTAAATGACTTAAGAAAATGTGCCTCAAAGCTATAGCCATGTAGGCATTGCTCAAGATATGGCCTTTCTCTTTTCAGAAGTCTCAATGTTTGTTTTAAATGTCCATGAAGATTTCTGAGTCATAGCGCCACAGAACAGTTGAGGTGGGAAGGTACCTCTGGAGCCTGTCCAGACCAACACCTCTGTTCCAAGCAGGGTCACTGCCAGCTGGTTGCTCAGGGCTGTGCCCTCTCAAGTTTTGAGTATGAATAAAGATGGACACCCTGTCTGAGCAACCTGTTCTAGTGCTTTATCCCAAGCATGAGGAGGATTTTTTGGTATTTAAATGCAATTTCCTTTCTTTCAGTTTGGGCTCAATTGTGCTTGAATTTTCCCTGGACACCTGTAACAAATCCTACTCCCTTTTTTCACATGCTCCCATCATATCAATGTTCATAGACATTGATGGAATCATTGATTAGATTCCCCTGAACCTCTCCTCTTCTCTGGGCTGAAAAATCTCTGTTCTGTCAGTCCCTTTTCTGAGTCAATTGGCCTCAGAGTCAATTGCCTTTCTTTGGACAAAAGGCAAATTTTAAATGAGAATACCAAAAAAAAAAAAAGTGTTTAAGGGAAGTTATTAGTTCAATGATTCCTGCCATTACTCACTAGAGACTGATTACATTTTTGTGACTGTACTGGTAGCTATAACGTGAAATAGATTACCTCAAATAACTGCATCATATTCCCAAATTTCATCCTACACCATGAATCATGAGGTATTTTTAAAAGTATGGCTCATTCATATTCTTTCATATTCACAAAGTTTTTGTAGCTCAGCATCCAGTGTGATACCTCCAGTGACATTGCTCGTTTATTTTCCCTTCACTGAACTCAGACCTCCAGTGGTGCTGTGGTCCAGCCCAGATGTGCCCCCTGCTTGCATAGTGTCCTCCTGCTTGTGCCTCAACAGGTGTGCATGTGATACCAGGGCCCTCATGCTCCCTGTCTTGCTGTCTTTTGTTTAGCCCCAAAACCCCTCTCACACATGGGACACTCCTTTACCTATCTTGTGCCCTTCATTTGAGCACCTTGCTGTAGTATTTTTTGGGTACTACTTCTCAAGGCCCACAGTGCAAGTGATGCTGTTCCTTCTGAGGTATAATCCAATGACTTTCCCTGCAAACTCCTCTGCACAGGGTAGGGATAAGTTAAGTGAGACCTGTGTAACTCAAGTGCATGATGCAAAGGCAAGACTTTTCCCCAGGCATCCCTGCTGCAGCACAGGAGTTTGTTGATGCACTTCTTTTTTTCTGCTTTTCCAGGATCAGTCATGCTATGAATTGTTATCCCACATTAAATCCTCTTTTTGACCTTCTTGTTCACATCTTAAATAGATCCTTTTTACAATACCTTCTCCAGGTTTTCAAAAATCTCCTTTGAGTGCCAGTCTAAAGTGAATGGAGTTTATCAGGCCTCGGCCTTTGAGATCTTCAATAAAGTGATATATAGGGGAAGATCCCTCTCCATGATTTCCATCTGGACACAGATTCCCCCTGCTGTCACATACATTATTCTAAAACTGTAAAGATAGCAAAGCCTGCCAAAAATTTCTAAGGAAAATCTAGACTAAATGCTGATTGCAAACCTCAAAGGAAGAGAAGAACCAGACAGCTGACCCAGAAAAGATATTCATGCCATCACCATTTTTCTTCTTTTTTTTTTTCAGTTTTGGTATCTCAGTTACTTACTCTGCTTGCTTAGTGTCAAATTTCAGGTCACAGATTCCAGTCCTATGTGTAAGGGAGTAACAAGTTAAAAAAACAACCGACCTGTTGAGACACATTGCAATGCACCCTGCTAGCTGATAAAATCGCAGAAAATTTTATGACTGCAAGGCAGTTCCTGGCACTGCTCTTTTATGTAACTCAAGGCATGTCTGCATATTTGAATTAAGTGTGGTAAAGGGTAATAAATGACTGGCTGAAATGTGCTCTTTAAAAACATTTTCTAAGCTGACACTTTGTGCTTTTAAGCATAGGACTACAGTGAGGAGGTGTGAACTGCGTATTTTTTCTAATTTAGGACCTGTTCTTGTTATAATCAGACCTTATCACTATAACTAGCTTAGAAGATGTTGTAGCCAGGTGGGGGTTAGCCTCTTCTGCCAGGAAACAGGAGAGGACACGGTCTTTAGCTGTGCCAGGGGAGGTACAGGATGGACATTATGAGGAATTTCTTCACAGAAGCAGTGATTAGACACAGGCATGGGGTGCCCAGAGAGATGGTGGAGTTGCCTTCTCTTGAAGGTGTTGAAGGAAAGGCTGGATGTGGCACAGTAGAGCTGGTCATAGATTAGCCTCAGTTTCAGAGGTCTTTTCCAGCCTAATTGATTCTATGATCGTCTCAACTTCTGAAACCACTTTTTTGGTCTACCTGTAACATGTTTCTTTGCTAAAGCAGTATGATGTGTTTCTTTATGGACAGCACGCAAACACTCTGATGGATGGAGATGCTCCAGCCAGGAAAGGTGAATGTTTGGGGTACCTCAGAGCAGCCCCTCACTGCGACAGGCAGGCCATGGAGACAGAGGGTGTGCAGTGGGTGAACGGCTGACAACAGCTGTAACCCACATGTGGGCAAGTCCCACCCGAAGCACGCACTAACCCACAGCCGTGAAGGACGCTCGAGGCTAACCGCCCCCTCTCCCGTCCCCGGCCGGGGCTCCGGGAATGGGGGCGGGCCGGCGCAGGGGCCGCGCTCTGAGGACGGCGGGAAGGAGGGGAGGAGGGCGAGGCCGTCCCGGGCGGCGGGCGGGGAGCAC
>VZRH01005125.1:158728-209410 GCA_013397555.1 Urocynchramus pylzowi
TGCGCTGGAGCGACGTGTCGCCGGTGGTCCCGCGAAAGCAGCAGCCCGACGGGCAGTGCCCGTGCCCCGGCCCGCGGGGGCGGCGTGGGGCCCGTGCTCGGGCCGGCTGCAGCCGCAGCCCCTTAGCCGGGAGCGGGGCGGGCGGGCGGGCGGTGCAGGCGGCCGCACAGGTGGTGGGACGGCGGGCATTTTGTGAAGGCGTGGTGTCCTCCTTCCTCAGAGTGAAGGCCGAGTTGTCCTCTCGGGTGTGAGCCCGCCTTGTGCCTGCTGCCCCTCCTGCTGCAGAGACGCTGAGACTTGACATAGCTAGACTTCCTAATAAAAACGTGGGTGCTTTGCAAGCAACGTAGATGTAAACCTTTTCCCTCCACCTCCTGTCATAATTGTAGTATGTCACGAGGAAAAGTGCTGAGATAGAAACAGGAATATTCCCTGCAATTCCTTCCCTGCTCCCTGCTTGTGAACTAGTAGTCCCGATGATAAGTATCAGCCAGCGGCTGCAGGTATCTGGGTTTTAGCATACAGCTTCAGCTATCTTGTGCCTGGCTTCTCAAGACAGTCCAGTCACCTCACCAGTAGTGATGCACGTTAAGGTGCAGGTCTTGGGCAGTTATCAAAACCATGGAAACAGCCAAAAACTTAACCTGCAAATTCTGTGTCTTCTTGAGATGTAACTTGAAGTACATTGCAATTTGAGTTCAAAAGACTGGTAATAAAGTTGATTACTTATATATGTTTTAAAAATTATTGGATGAGCATGCAGTTGAAGAAGTGTGGTTTTTCATCCACCTTCACTCACTTCTATTCCTCACTACAGTCCTGAGTGAGACAAACCAATTGCTCTGATGTTCTTTAGAAATGTCTAGTGGTCAGTTTCTGTGGTTGTGTAGCATCTGTTTCACTAGCTAAGAAGACTGGTTAGAAATGAACTAATATTTAATTGTAACCTTAGAAAATAGATTTTACTTCAGAAGTTAATGAAGAGATTAATGAAAGGATTAAATTCAGATACTGTAGATGAAATACACCAGTCTTTTCTTTCCGTGAGAGAATTTCAGTGCGTGGAGCTCTAAGTGATGATTTCATCAGTTTTGTGAGTGAAGACCCTGCAGCCAGAGTGGATGGAGGAGTTTTTTTATTCCTCATAGAGATGTCTCAGACATATCAAGGATGTCAGAAGATCTGAGTGCCACTGAAATGGCAATCTCTAGTAATAGTAGCATTGTCTTAAATGACATGACAAAGGGTTTTGTGGGTATTACTGATAGTGGTGTTAGTCCAACCAGTGCTTTATGGCTTGCTGCTAGAGTAGTGTCCTCTGTTTCTGGCACTGCAGGCAGTGCAAGGCACAGCCAGATGATACATTTCCAAACCACCTGGTAGGGACACAGGCTGCTTCTAGGTGCACCAACCTGTGATGCTGTGCTTGAGCTGCCTTCAAGCTGAGATTTGCTAGGCCATGTGGCCTGACTTCACCACCAGGAGAGCTTGTAAAAATTCAGCTCTCTTCATTTACTCCAGGTGCTGTTACAGTTATATCTAGCAAAAGGGAAGAAAACAGTCAAAGGCTGGGAAGGAAAAAAAACCCACAAGCTTCTTATAGGCAGTGCACTGAAATTAGGTTTTAAGTGGTTTTCTCAAGTCTTCAGTGAGTTTCTGTAGTAGAACCAGAAAATAACATCAGCACTATTCATTTCACATTGAGTGCTTTAACTACAGGACTGTCTTTTATCTGGAAGTCATAGAATGCTTTGGTTTGGAAGGGACCTTTACACATTGTTTCTGGTATGTAAAGCATTTGTAGATGCAGCATGGAGATATTCTTCATTGTGTACATTTTAGGTGAGTGTAAGAGGCTTACATACTCTGGTGGTGTTTGATTTACCCTCAAAATCTCACTAAATTTTACACTGAGAAAGTGTGAGTCCGTCCTGACAATTCCCTTTTGAATAATTGTTATATTTGGCCTTAAAGGGCATTCCCTTCTGGCATGCTTCCTTTCCACTTCCATTTTTCCTGTGTCTGTTATGTGCTGTTGATATCACCTGCTACCAGCTTAGATAAGCTGACAAAAATGGAGGAATGTTTTTTTCATTATGAAGTGTCCTATTTTGAGTCTTTGGCAGTTTTTTTCACCTCTCATTCTGCTACATGACTTTTGCTATTTGTCCTTGTAATAAAGCTTCATTAATCCAACTCCTGTTTTTAAAATATCAACACCATGTTTTGGAGAGTGTAAGATTTGTAAGCAAACCATGTTATGTATTCTGTGGTAGTGGTGATGTTTTTCAATCTCAATAGTGGAATTTGATCTTATCTGTGATACAGCAAGTAATGTGTCAAAAAAAAAAAAAAAAGAATATTAAAAATATGGTACTGCTAGCTGTAAAAGAAATCATGCCAAGGCAGTGTAGGTGGTTCAAAATCTCATTTACTGGTGGATCAGTGCCTACCTGTCCCACCTTCAGTGGTGGATTCTTACTCTGAAGGGTTTTATGGAAGGCAAAAGGTTTAGTTTACATTTCTTTTTTTCTTTCCAGAAAATTCTTATATAGTATAAATATCAAACTGTTGCCCAGTGGTACTCTGCAAAATACTGACTTTACAGCTTCGTTCTAGTTATTCTGAATTGCAGTGAGCAATCCATAATCTCTCTGCCTTATTTCTTTCCCCAAAATCCAATGCATGAATTTAGCATAATATAAAAAATCATAATTATTTGACCTATTTCCTCTCTTATTAATTAGTCCTTGCTTATACTGGGGATTTGTCTCTAGTTATGTTATTCCAATACTTGCTTTAAAGAGGAGGTCTTTCTTTATTTACCCCACAGAAGAACATTTTTGGGTACAACAAAGGGCATAGGTCCTCTCAGTGTATAAATTTAATCTAAAACCTGCAAGGTGTATTTCAGCTATTTGATGAAAGCTTCTTTTGAACTAGAAGCAAACTGCTGGGGAAGAATTCCTTTTTGTTCCCCTTGGAATCAATTTTTCTAGGCACAGTGGTGACTCTTTCTTTGGAAGAAGCATGTGTATTTCAGTAATGTAAAGATCTTTCCTGTGTTTCTCTGGATATAACTTAGTATCTCTTAATATAACTTGATATTACATAGTTGTTGGCTGTGGATTTTGCTGAAATCTTGTTCTTGGGAAAGCTACCTAGAATTCTTATCTATCCTATAGCAAATTTTTAGATACTATTATTGGTTGTTATTTCATGAATGAGCTATTAAATTAGGTCTTTGATTTGGTACTCTGCACAGAATCCAGTTCAGAGTCAAAGTCACACTTCACAGGAGTTGTAAGAGTGTGTTAGATTAAGCAAGGGGACAGCTAATGTAGTAACTGGAACATTTAAATCTCAAAAGTCCTCTGCAGTAATGCTTAATTTTAAAATGAGAAAATTATTTCAGAACGAAGCTAAAAACTGCAAAATAAATATTTAACTGGTGGTGTTCTTACAAGCTGTATCCAAACACTGCTGAAAGCATCATAAACTTTGGCAGATGGAATTTGAAAATAGACACGTCTGGAAAGAATAAAGGTCAAGGATCAGCTTGAAGGAATCAAAAGCTTTTACTAAATCCTCCTTAAGTACATCAAGAGCAAAAACCCTGTAGAGGGTCAGTGCAGCCAGTTGATTAAGTTACTAGTATAAAAGAAGCACTCAGAAAGGGCACAGCTACTGCAGAGAAGCTAAACTAAATGGTATTTACTGCTAATTGGGAAGATTCTAAACTGAAATTCCTTTTTTAGGGTGGTGGAAGGGGAGGACAGGGGTTGACCTAAAAAAACTTGGTGATGAAATAACTTGCTTGCTAAGGGTAATATCTGATCTCATGCTTAAACTCCCTGGTACCTGAAGCCTGGATCGTGCCAGATTTTATGCTAATATTTAAAACAAGAATTACCAGGAGACTGTAAGCCTGACATCCATAACTCAGTTTTTAAGTACTGTAACAAAGGATAAAAGATGCACAAGTGACAAGGATCAATTTTGAAGGAGTCTGTAAGATTTCTGTAAAGAGTTCTTTACAAACCTCTTGGAGTTTTCTTGATGGGGGTGGGCAAAGTGTCTAAGATTTAGAGTTTCAAAAGATGTTTCATAAAGTTTGCTGCCAAAGGCTTTTTAGCATTCATTGGAGTGCAGGGCTTTGTATATTAAGTAATTGATTAAATAGGAGGAGTGGTAGATAATTGATATATTTTTTTAATGTGTCAGAGGAATGTTACCAGCAGAATTTTGGAGAATTTTGTCTTAGGATCTATGCTTTTCAAAATAGTAATGATGGGGATGGTAAAAGCAGTGAGCAGTCAAATGAAAACTCTTACTGGTGTTGCTGTTCCTCAGAGCAGAAAAGAGAGGAAAAGACAGTGAAAAGGAGGCTTGTACAGATCTGAGTGACTGGCCAGCAGGATTGTGGGGTGGTTGGAGGTTGCATACAGGAAACAAAAGGGCAGTTATGCCTGGAAGAGAGGAATGAAAACATCTGAAAATGATGCAGGTGGCAGGAGATTTGGTGGGTCTTCTCTGCAGAGATGACATAGATGGCATAGTCTCGGATGGACATGTAACAGCATGCTGTAGATGAAAATGTTTCCAAAGAGAAACTAGAGGAATGCTTCAGAGAGAAATTCTGTGGCAACTACAAAATTGACTGGGTGTGACAAGCTGAGGAAGACATCTGAAACAAACAAACAAAAATGAAGGAGTATTTGAAATAAATTATTCAGTATAATTGCATGGTTCTTACAATTCCAGTCATCACTGTTGGAGATAAGAAGACTGGTATGGCCCTTGGGCTCTTATTAAATTGCTTGTACTGGTGAATTTGATATCTGAGATTTGTTTTCATTTGTATGTGATTAAGTATATAGAAAATAATATATAAGTGTTTACCTATATATAGGTATGAATAGGAAAGACAGATTTTTTTTTTTCGTGTATGTGTGATTGAGTTTCCTATTTATTTTCCTATATTTCTTTCAGTATCATTTTATGGTGGTAGCTTTGTGGAGCTGAACATGGTAGAAGCATCCCCTCAGACATCCTTACAGTTGCAGTTTCGAACAAGCAAGCCACAGGGACTGCTTCTTCTTGCAGCTGGGAAGACCGATTATTGTTTAATGGAGCTACGCTCAGGATATGTACAGGTATGCTTTATAATTGTAACTAAAAACTTGTGTAGCCTGTATTTATCAGATTTTTTCTTAAGGTTGTTATCTATAACAAGATGTCTAAACAAGTTGCTGTTTAGAGGAATTGAAAAGTCGCTTAATATAATTGATAATTTCAAAGTATGGCTTTTATTTCTTACAGTTCTATCTCTATAGCCTTTGAGATCTCTAGATCTTAAAATCAAGATCATTGTGTTCAAAACATGAGATTCAGCAAAGACAAAATTTCAGATTTGATGATGTTAGTATTACAGAAAATGCTTGGATCTGAGTAATTGTTTTTCTGCAAGGTAAATTTTTGAAAGATCGCTTTCAGTTGGGCTCTCAAGAGTTGTTTCTAACAGAATTGCAGGGGAGTCCATTCCTGCTTCTGCAGTTATTCAAACATCTGTGATGGCAAGTAAACCTACACAGAATTTTAGTAGGATTTTATTTTTTCAAATATATTTTGTAAATTATATGGATAGTGTGAAAAGATATGAAAATTAATGTATTAACTATATATTAATGTATGATTGTGAAAAAGATAATTTTGTATTTTTATATTTAAAATTCTATCTCTTGCAGTTGAGAATTAACTTCGGTGCGGGAGAACAAGTACTGCATTCTCAGCAAAGATCTCACCTGAATGATTTGGCTTGGCACCTGGTTGAACTACATCATGAACAAGATAATATCACATTGGTAATTGATAAACATGATAGAACCAGTGCAAAAATGCCTGGAACTCTTTATGAATTAAACATTGATTATGGATTCTACATAGGTGGTACTGGTAAACTTGACGTTCCCTACCTTGTTGGAGCACTACCCAGTTTCCGAGGATGTATTGATGGTGTGTCATTCAATCAGTTAGACATTCTGATGCCTCTGAGACCTTCTCCTGGCTTCAAAAACATCCATGAAGTTTCAGTGGGGTGCAGCGATGAATTCTTTGCAGGTGAAGAAGAACCCATTAGTTTCTTCAGTTCCAGGTCCTATATTTCTTTCCCATCATGGAACGTGGGCGATGAAGGAATCTTCGAGTATGCTTTACAAACCTCAGCTGCACGTGGCTTGCTGCTTTACCAGCCTGGGCAAGCAGGAGATTTCATTGCAATGGAAATGGAAGATGGTTTAATTAAAGCTTATGCAGGAAAACGTGAAAGTAGAACCCATCTTTCTTCTCGTAGGTCAGTCAATGATAGTCGTTGGCACTACATCAAACTGAAATTTACTGCAGAATATTTGCAGCTAACATTGGATGAAGAAACTGTGGAAAAGTCATTACCTCCCCAGAGTAAGTTGCCCCTTCTGAAGGGATCCTTCTTTGTAGGTGGTGTAGATGACAGCATACGATCGGAAGTGATGAAGTTAATTTCAGTATCTGGGAAGTACACCAGAGGAGGATCCTTCAAAGGCTGCTTAAGGAACCTGAAAGCCAACACAGAAAAGAAATCACTGAAGAATGTTCTAGTAACTAAGGACATTTCAGCTGGATGTGAAATGCCAAGTTCTTTTAAAACAAATCTTTCTTTAGAGGTGGCTGAAAAGAACCCTCCTGTGAAAGCAGCTCCTGTATTTGCCATTTCCCATGCAAACTCGATTTCTTTGGGCAAGGAAGACAAAAGCCACCTTTTAGTTCTGAGTAACTTGATTGTGCCAGAGGGGGAACAAGCTTCACTTGAATGTAAGCATATTAAAGTTAACTTAGACTTTCAGAAATTAGGAATTAATCAGTCACAAATTATTTTTGATATAAAGGAACCACCCTCTCATGGATACTTGAAACTGAATGTTGAACCGTTGCAGGAGGTAAATACATTTACTATGCAGGATGTGTGGCAAGGGAAGATTCTATATGTCCATGATGGCTCTGAGGATACTCATGATTATTTTAATTTCTCCATTTCTGCCAGCAGTGAGAAGATTGTGTCTCCATATTTGCAAGGAAACGAGCAGCATATGTTTAGCATTACTGTTACTCCAGTAAATGATGCACCTGAGATCATACTTCCTGAGGGAAACTTGCTTCTTCTCTTAGAGAACTCAAAGAAACGTTTGACTAATGACCTGATAAAAGTTCTAGATGAAGATACAGATTCTGTGGGTCTCAGACTTTCAGTGCTTGGAAATCTGAATGCAGATGCAGGATTTTTAGAAAATTCAAGGCATCCTGGAAAAGCTATCACTACTTTTTCTGATGAGGATTTAAACAAAGGCACTGTTTTCTTTGTCCACACAGGTGTCAGGAACTCAAGGATTGTTCTCAGGGCAAGTGATGGTGAGAAGGTGAGCAACACTGTTGTGTTACGTGTCATGGCAGTTCCTTTGGACTACAGAGTTGTCAACAACTCAGGAATAAATCTCCTCCAAGGTGTTACAGCTCTTATAAGACCTAGGCATCTGGCAGTTGAAACAAATGCTGTCCTACAGGAGCTGGAGATATGGTATGAGATCACAGAGCCACCTCATTTTGGTCAGGTCCAAAGACAGCATTCAAGGGGGGTGTGGAAGCAAGTCAGCTCTTTTTCTCAACGCTCTCTTCAGCGCAACCGGGTGAGATATTGTAGCACTTTTAAAGACATTCAGCTGGAAAACGTTACTGACCAATTTAAGTTCAAAGTTAGCATAGGAAACAGAATCAGTGAAGAGCACACATTTCCAATCAGAGTGAAATGGTTAAGGTACAGTCTATTGAAACATGCTCCTCTAGAAATTGAAAAACCAAAGAAGAAGTACTTGAATTCTGATAATCTGTTTGCTGTGATTGTAGATCTGGAAATACCTGAAGATGAGCTTCATTTCAAACTTCTGTCCCTACCAAAGAATGGACAGATACTGCTTAATGACCAGCCTTTGAAAAAAGATTCAGTCTTTAGCCAAAAAGATATTACTGATCGAAAAGTGGCATATGAATTAATCAGCCAGTACCATGAAAACTATGATTCATTTAGATTTCTTATTTCTACGAAGTATTTGGATTCACATTTCTATGACTTTGAAGTCTACATCAAATCAGATTTCAGAAACGTTATTTTGACTAACAATGGCCTTAATGTTATTGAAGGGGAAGGAGAATTAATAACAAGCACAAAACTATTTGTGCAAACACCAGATAATAAAACTTTCCAATATGAAGTTATAGACTTTCCTAAGCATGGGAAATTAAAACTTAGTAATTTTTCTAGTTCGTTTGAGAATAATGACAATCTTACAACTTTTACTAATAAAGATATAATTGATAAGTGCCTTATGTATGTGCATGATGATTCTGAGACCGTGTTTGACGAATTTCTTGTCAGAGCTTCCAGCAAAGAGTCAGGAAAGGGGGCAAACTTTGATCCAGTAGAACCTTTGTCAGTAGAAATCAGATTCTATATTTCTGTCCAGCTGAAGAATGATGAGAAGCCAGTTCGCGTAATTGATAAGATATTTGACATAGTGAGAAACGGGCAGCGATTATTAACTTTGGCAGATCTTTGCTATCATGATCCTGATTCTGATTTTGATGATGGACAGTTGCTATATACTAGACGTGGTATTTCCAATGGGGACTTGGTGCTAACAAATGATACTTTGCATAGACTCTACCAATTCAAACAAGTGGATCTGGAACAAAAGCAAGTCCTGTTCATACACCATGGTGCAGATTTTGGGCGTTTTGTGCTTTTTGTGACAGATGGCAAGCACTATACTTCCTTGCTTCTGGAAGTTAATGCCTCTGATCCTTATGTTAAGTTGGCAAATAATACAGGATTGTTGGTTCAAAAAGGGAAAGAAGAAACTGTTTCAACAGCTAACCTAAGTGCTACTACAAACCAAGACATAAGAAATGATCATGAGCTTACATACGAGATACTCTCTTTCCCAAAATATGGAAGAATATATGTGAATAATGTATTAATGGATTCCTTTACTCAGCTTGATCTGATAAAGGGACATGTGACCTACAGACATGATGACAGCAACAACCTTATTGACACATTTAACTTTACAGTCCGTGCTGGAGATGTCCATCTGGATGCTGGACTACAGGTTCGCGTGTATTTGGAAAGTCATCAGCAGCCACCAAGGATTGTGAACAAAAACAATCTCTTGGTTGAAGAAGGAAAACCAGTTAAAATCAGTAAAGGAAAACTGCAAGTAGGTTAACCATGTTGTCCATTCCTCCAATCTTGTAGTAAGTTTTCCTCAGTTTTTTTAGCTGTTGCAGTGTCTTTAGTTTATGTCTTCTGTTCTTTAACTCTTTTTGATTACCACTAATATAACTGCATTCTGGGTGCTTAGTTCAGGAGTGTCTGACACTAGCAAGCTTCCATTTTTAGGAAGGAAAACGGATCGTGTTAAAGAAAATAGTGCCCATAGTCTTTGACTATTACATATTAGTGCACAAGAAAATTATCATTTGGAGATTCTGCACGTATATATTTGCCTTAGGTAAAACATAGGTATATGGTTTTAGGTAAAACAGGTATAGGTATAGCTCGTAGGTAAAACAAGTCACAAAGCTGAGGCTGTTTCTGTTTGATTAATCCTTCCCTGCCCTATTTTTGTGTGTAGCCTTCCAGAAACCACCGCAAGAGGGCTCCAGCTGCACGTTGCCGAAATCCTGAATTCCTTGTTCCAGGCAGGGATCTATAGATGTGAGGCCAGTAGTTAATTATGCAGTATGTTCCTTTTAAAAACTTGCAAAACATATTTGGGGTTACAAAATAGCTCCCATGCCATCTTTATTTAACATGTGTCTGCTTAAAGTATTATATTGTTTTGGGAACTGCGTAATCCAACTAAGAAGTGCCAGTTTGGTTAAGTAGACAATCCCAGAATTAAAAGTGAAAAATTCAGAAGAGAATTACAGAATTTCTCCCACTTCCATTTGAATAATTTTGGGATATGTTCTTAAATTTCAGGTTGTTCATGAAAATAGTCCTCCATCTGAGACTGTGTTCACAGTAAGACAGCTTCCAGTACACGGATACATTCGGAAGTTTTCCTCAGAAGAAAGTTATCTCAGTTCTGACCACAGGCCAGCTTTGAGCTTCACACAGCAAGATGTCAACGAGGGCAAAGTTCAGTATGTGCAGACAGTTTCTGACCAACTAGATGACCATTTTTTCCTGGATGTGACCAATGGTGTCAGAACAGTGAGTGGAATTGAAATCTCTGTAGACATCATCCCCAGAATGATTCCTCTGGAGGTACAGAACTTTACAGTATTTGAAGGGGGCTCAAAAGCCCTGGTGGAAGACTATCTAAAAATTCCAAGTAGACACTTTGCGGGACTCAGCTGTGAATTCATTTTAACTGAGCAGCCAAAACATGGATATGTTGAAAACTCTCATGTTCCTGGAGTAAAGTTAGCCACATTTACCAGAAAACAGGTAATGCCTTTAGGTCTTCTTAGACGTAGTCTCGATTAATTATTTGCTTTGCTGAAGGCTGTGGGGTTTTGTGAGAGGTAGTGAGATACAGGAGTTTGAGCTTTATTCTGGCCT
The DNA here is from genome assembly GCA_013397555.1 of Urocynchramus pylzowi. Classification (NCBI taxonomy): domain Eukaryota; kingdom Metazoa; phylum Chordata; class Aves; order Passeriformes; family Fringillidae; genus Urocynchramus; species Urocynchramus pylzowi. Next base: position 169,386 of record VZRH01005125.1, read on the forward strand.
TGAGTTAAAGATCTTTCTGTTTTTTCCATCTGGTCATTTGGAGTGGGGAGGGAGGCTGCTTGTTATGGTGAACCACATTATTCCTTGATGGCACTATTGACACAGACTAATGTACTATAACCACAGTAGACTGATGGGCCACTCACATTCAGGCAGAGTTGTAGATACTCTGGAAATGTGAGACTGTGGGTGCATTTTGAAAAGACCAGAGGAAGAGCTATGTAGATTGGACAAGTGGAAAAGTGGGAAAAAATGTAATTTTTTTAGGTAATTTCTTTGCTCACAGATAGTCACTATATGCACTATATGCACAATCATTCAGCTCCAAGAAGCGAGATAGTATCATAGGTCACCATTTACTACTAGCACTGTGTTCAGTGCTAGTAGAAACATTGTTAAATATAGTGGGGTTGGATTTCCATTTTTCCTTCAGGAGGAAGGAAAGAATGCCAAGACTGGCAAGATATTCTAACTAGAGGAATGGACAGATGAGCAGTAAAGTTTACTATTGTGAATGGAGCAAAGATAGAGGTACAATCTGATATTACAGCATAAATAAAATGTTCATACAATAAATACAGAGAGCCATGACTTGGATATTTTTCAATAGGACATTTATTTTCTTCTAGCCTCTTTAGTTTTTCAGCTTGTTATATTTTTCAGGTGGAAAAAGAATTAATCTACTATGTTCATGATGACAGTGAAGAACTGATGGACAGTTTTACTGTGATAGTGAATAACACAGAGTTGTGGAAACAAAGTTTACCCCAAACTGTGTTTGTAACTGTTACTTCAGTAAATGATGAAGCTCCTGTTGTAAAAGTAAACCGAATTCTTCAGGTATGTTTGTCAACCTTTTGAAGTGTTAAAATTAATTCCATTAATTCTGATGCCATTGAATGCACCTTCATTAACAGACTATTAGGTTTGTATCTGGTAGGACAGTCAGTATAATATGTTGGAGTCCTTCGGTTTAGAGAAATTAATGATAATGAAAGGAGGCAGTATGTAGATTAGTTGTATTTAGGAAGATTTTAGACATGGAGAACTCTTTTGGCTGTTTTAAAATTTATATAGAAGGCTGAATGAGCATTCTTTTAATCTTAAAGTTACATGAAGTCTCTTGGACTGATGTAGGGCTTGTGAGGGTGGACGGCTTGCACCTGGATGTTTGTTACGTTTTCGTGTTGTTTGCTGAGGTGTCTTGAGGGCTGTTAATGGACATGTAACTTAAAAAAATACCAAGAATAGTGATGATGAGAATGCCAACTTTTCACTATTGTATTTGTGCATCCTTCCAACCCTATGCCTCTTGCCATGAAATGCACTAAAGGGTCAGACCTGCTGAAGTACATTCTACTGGCTGCTCTTGTCCAGATATGCCAGTAGGATGGGACAAGAGAGAATTTATTATGTTTTGGGTATTTCTTACACAAAACAGGAGTGCTTCCCTTTTAAAAGGTTTAAAAGGTTTCAAATAATATAATGCAATCTGTGGAAATCTAGGGCCATCAAAATATTAGTCAAATCACTGAAGCTATTACTTCACAGTATCACAGTGTGATACTGTGAGCTAAGAAAATATGTTACCTTTTTCTAACTGCCTTCCCCTCAGAAAATCCTGAAGACAATGATAAAGTTACCTTCAGCTAAAGCTACCTTTAGCTCTTAATAACTATAGCTGACTTTTTAATCTATAGATCTTTGAAAAGTTATCTACCACTAAAAAAGTGACTGTCACTTCAGTTTCAGTGCATTTTCAGATTGATGAATTAATTAATTTGTTTATTTATAGTATTTAAACCAGGACATATTTGTATAGGATTTGTTTGTGTTACAATAGCAGTCCATAATGAGAACCATTTTAGTAAAGACACTGTGCTCAAAAAGCCCTCACGTGTAAAGACTTTCAATCTGAGATCTGATGAGTAAAAACAAATTAAGTGACTCCAAAAATCAGGATGAAATGAGCATGAGTCAGCTAAGTGGTCACAGTAAACCAGCTGGAAGACATCAAGGCAGAGAAGGTATTTAGGAATAGGCTTGAAAGAAGATAAGCAGGATATTTTGAAGCTGCAGTCATGCCCAGTGCTCTATATTGCAGTTTATAAATGAGTGGTACCAAAACATGCATAATTTTATGTAAATAATTGTGTGTTGGAGAGTGTATTACTGTAGTGATGGTAACCTTGTGTTGTGTGTTTCACATCTTTTCATATGAAAAAATACATAATTTTAAAACTAGCTGTAGTGGTAGTATTGTGCAGCTTCACAGTGACAGCAGATAATCCGCAGATGCCCACAACAGAAGATAGCCTGCCCTGTGCAGAGACTGCTGGCAGAAGGGCAGACTGCCTTCTCAGACATTTGGATGGCACAGAGCAAAATCTTCCCTGGTTGAAGTAATTACAGTGGCATTCTACAGACATCAGTGTACAGTAATCTTTGTCTAGTCATAGAGAAGAGAGCGCCATGTTCAGTCAAGTTTTTCGGGATCTCTGTTCTGGTGCATTGCTGGCATTAAACTGTTGGCCTTGAACTGCTGGAATTGCAGTCTATTAACAGACCTAAGGCTGTGTAGTGCGCTGCAATGCAGCTTATGGATTTTTCTAAAAATATCTGTGAATCTAGGCTTCCCAAGAGCAGGGATAACAAAGCTTCACCTACCCAGCCAGAGTTGGTCTTCTCTGCTGGGGAGGCAGTCTGTGTACTAGAACCAGGATGTTGCCTTTGTGCCAGTGGTTTTGCTAATCATGCATAAGCTATTGTTGAAAAATCAAATTTGAATCTGTTGTGAGTGGCTAGCAATATGTACACATATGGTGGATTCATGTACAGTCTAAAACAAATCTGGCAGTCATCTGCTGGGAGGAATACAATGAGATGATTCTTCCTCAAATCAAACTTGCACATCCTCAGTAGATGGAATAAAACGGGTTTTTCTTAGTCCTGCTAAATATTGAGATAAGATGGGCATTCCTGTGTAGGGTGATGGTGGCTGTTCTCATGTTCTAGCCAAACAGTCTGTGCTCCTCAAGAACATTGCTAGTGGTGGATACTGAATAACAGACAATGTTGCTTTTAAAAACTCAGTAACTCTTTTATCTATTCTGTAAGGTTGGAAATGTACAAAAGTATAAAATGACTGACCAGTACTGTGAAAACTGAAGTCCAGTAGAACTGTTGGAGTTGACTGAAGTTTAGGACCTCAGAAATTTTGCAGGTCACTATATAAAGAGTCAGAAAGAAATGCTGAATGATAAAAAAAATAGGCTAGGATATGGCATCTGCTGCTGAGAAGTAGCTTATGTGAAGAGGTGCATTATATTGCCAGTGATGTTGGTGTGAGCATATGGAACTTAATTTAGGCCTTTGTCATGGGCTTCTGTCCTGGTCTGGTTTGAAAGCAAAACCAGTGAGAGACTCCAGTCAGAAATACAATTTATTAGAAAAGGGAAAAAACCAAAATACATGCAATAATACAAAAGAAAACCACTGACAGAGTCAGAATACAGCCTGATACCCTGTTGTTCAGGGTGTTGGTAGCAGTCCAGTTAGATTGGTGGCTGCAGTCCTCCTAGAGCAGATGTGGTTCTGTTGAAGCAGTGATCCTGTAGAAGGGTGTAGTCTTCCTCTGAAGATTCAGTGGAAAAGGCAGCTGTTCCTCTGGGAATCCAGTGTAAAGCCTGATCTGGTCCCAAAAAGCTCAGATTATATCCAGTTAGGAATGCTTGGCTCCTCCCTCTAGGCAGAGCATCTCACAATGGGATGCTGTAATTTTTATCAGTCATGCAGTGACTGTCAGTGGCCCATTAGCAGCACATGTCTCCCCGGAGGGAGGATTGGTTTGTGGAAGAGATAAAGAAAACTGCCCAATTAACAGAAGATAACTGCCACACCTTTCACAGATGGCAAATAGAATACATACTGCCTTGCAATCTAGGACATGTCCAAATGCAAGAAGCTGTTGGGTGCATGCACACATGCTGAATGACTCCAGCTCTGGCTTCCTCACGTCAGAGACATCCATAACATCCCTTCTTCAAACAGCCTTGTCTGTTGCTATCAACGTTATTAGCACCATAGGGGGAGTTTCAGAGTGACAGACATCCAACCATTTTGGGATTTTTTCTCTGTTTTTTCTCTAGGATGTGGAAGTAAATGAAGATTTAAGATGTTTTGGTTTTTTGGTTTGTTCCCCCCCCACCCCTACCCCCAGCTTGGAATTTATGGCATAACATCTGAGATACAGAAAATTTTACTGTCCTGAGAACGTCTGTAATACATTTAATTTAAATCCTTTCCATTGCAACAAATTTGGGAGGTGTATTTTTATTTAGAAACTTAAATTATCAGCATTTTAGATATAATTTCTTAAAATTTCCATAGATCCTATAGGCTTTTTTTTTTTTTTTTTTGGAGTGGTAATGGATAAAGGAAGGAGGTNTTTCCATAGATCCTATAGGCTTTTTTTTTTTTTTTTGGAATGGTAATGGGTAAAGGAAGTAGGATGTTTTGAAGAAAATCATTATCTTGGCATTATATGCTGCAATTATATGTGTTTAAATACATGGGTGGCAATGCTATGAAATGACTGTATTCTCCTGTTGCCACAAGAGGGCTATATTTTCCTAGAATTAGATTTTTTTTTTTTAATGCACAAATATAAACTGATTATTTTTGTTGTTTTCTCTAAATTGCTCTTTAGAGTGTTAAAATGTGAATACAAAGTGTCTGGTAGAATATGTGGCATGCAAGGAGATACTGATGAGCTAAATCCTGTAAGAAGAGCAGAATAAATGATTTTACATCAGCAAGGTCATGAACCCTTTTTTGGACTTTGCCTGTGGAAAATGTTAGGCACATGAAAAATCAGTGTCATGCTACATCATGGAAGTTCAGATACAGTTTTCATGGGGCTCTTCAAGGAGATTTTGATCTCAGATATGAAAAAATAATATGTTTGTACAATTCTTGCTGTATTCTCAGTGTTTGCTTCCCTGTGGTTCTTTTCAGCTCTTAGATCTCCTTTCATTCCTCAAGGATCATGTTGCAGGCCATGTATAGTACTTAAAAAGCATTAGGTGGTAGTGTTCTGGGACAACAGAATTAAATACTGACATTACAGAAAAAATTAGTTTTCTATAATTAGAAATTTTAATTATTTTTTTCCTTTAGTAAGGAAAAGAATTTGAAACTTAGTGAGTAATTTGTAATAGCATGTGTCCATTATAATTTCTAATATTTTTGCATATTCTGTATGTGACCTTTTATTTTCTTCATAGAATAATCTACACTAGTGCTACTGGGACGATTTAAAAGGTCTCACTATAAAACATGTGACGTTGTTGTGATGCTTATTTGGTGCCACTCACTAAGTCACCCTGTGCTGTTAGTTGTCATTCTGTGCCATAAGTGTCATTCTTTATCAAAATTTATTATTAATAATTATGATACAGGAAAATACATATTTCAGGACATATTTGCTGGTTGAAAGGTATTTTCTATTATAAACTTACTTTTCAAACTTCTTCTGATTAGAAAAAAATCAAACTTCATTTTAGTATCTCTTTCCATGGCACATATTTTGTGACACAATGTAGAATGAAATCTTTCCTCCATTGAAGTGTGGTGGCACAAATTTCAGTCTCTTAAAAGGTTTTCTTTCACAATTCATGCTAAAAAGTAGAATTAATACTTAGTGAATTGTGATTACTGATTTTTGGCTTTGGCAGAGGAAAAATGCTCTTTGTTAAGGATCATTTGTCCCCTTCAGTCATTTAGTGTGATGTTATTACCAGTTATTTATTAAGTGTACTAAGACCCTAGGAAGACAGGAAGGAATGATGCAGTGTGTGTTTTGAAGCTCAGGCTGAGGTATTTAAAGGTTTAGGCTCTTAAGATTTTATGCTATATTATAAATTGTGTATGGAAATAATTGATACTGATGTAGTCAACATTTTAAGAATTTCACTTCATGTTGAGATAAATATGTATTTTTCTTTGTTAGCACTTCTGTCTGTACTTTCAGATATATACAGCAGAGGTGAAGAACAAAATAGGCCATTGCTTATCCTTTCCAAACAAGAAATTATCCAGTCAGATAGGAATGAAACTCAGAGAGCAGTCCTTTCTGCTTGAAATAGGGGACCTTTAAGATCATCTAGTTCCAACTCCCCGTGCTGTGGGCAGGAACACCTCCCACTAGACCAGGCTGCTTGAAGCCTTATCCAGCCTGGCTTTGAACACTGCCAGAATTTGGGAATCCACAGCCTCCTTGGGTAACCTGTTCCAGTATCTCACCACCCTCACAGTAAAGAATTTTGTCCTAATACCTAACTGAATTTCCCCTCTTTCAGTGTGTACCCATTCCTCCTTGCCCTGTCACTCCAGTTCCTGTCAGAGAATCCCTCTCCAGCTTCCCTGTAGGCCCCTTCAGATACTGGGAGGTGTCTGTGAGGTTCCCACACAAGCCTCTCTTCTCCAGGCTGAACAGCCCCCATTTTCTCAGCCTGACTTCATAGAAGAGGTGCTTCAGTCCTTTTATCAATCTCCTGGCTCTCCTCTGGAATTAGACTTAGAATGTGCTCCAGATTTAGATTTACCAGAAGTAAATAATGGTTTTATACTATCTTTCTAAAAACTAGTTAACTATTTTTCTGCAATTGTAACCATGCAGAATGGTAGGCAGCTGTTGGTCGAGTTGGTTGTTTCATCTCCCTAAGTGCTCTAACTGAGCATCTCTGGGTTTTTTAGTGCACTAAAAGAGGGCCTTTAGTGCATTTTGCTCGAAAAAAATAGTGCAGCTACAAGAAGTGCTCCATTTGTATTAGAGTTTGTGCTGTCCCCAGGCTGTTTTTCTTTCATCTTTTCTGCTGTTGAAAGTAGAACATATTCAGTGCCTTACCTGCTGTGAAATACATGACACTAATATTCATGTGTGTGTGTTGGAAAGCAGCTCCTTGACTCAGTTATCATAATACAATTTTTGTTATGTTTCTAAGAATTTGTATAATGCTTGACAAATAGAGCACTTGTGCTCCAGCTGTCTGAAACTCTTAATTGGTGTAGGGTGTGTTTGCTTGTATTGTTTCAAGGTCTTGTATTTTGCAAATTATTTGCCAGGATGAGCTATGCCAGTCTGTGATCAGAGATTTGGATGGATAGTTAGAAAACCTCTTTTAGCTGCTAGTGTTGCACAGCACAAATCTTTATTCTTCCTTTTTCTTGGAGTCATGTGTCATCCATCCCTGTCCCTGGTCTCCTGTTGTCCCAATTTTCTTTTGTATGCATTTTCTTTCTTATTTATTTTAAAAATTATTTTTGCTTTTCTAGGTCTGGGTGGGTTCAGTCACAGAAATAACTGTTGATGACCTCTGTGCAGAAGACAAGGACTCCTCACCATCAGAACTGGTGTATTCTATTACTCCGCCGAGCAATGGGCACTTGGCTCTGAAGTCTTCTCCAAACAAGAGCATCCTTACTTTTACCCAGGCTGATATAACTAAAGGGCAGCTGGTATTTGTACACAATGGTATGTGATTTCAAAAATACCACATCTGATACCAGAATAATGCTCCTATTCAGTATATTTGTGTTTATAATCCATTAAAGATCCCTTTGTAATGTCGCAAAGATCTCAGAGCACTGGGTATGTGAAGTGTTATACACTGGTTACACATTATCTCAAAAACTAAATAAGAAAGGGTCTGATGTCTACTTAAATGTGTGCTCACTGGGAAACCTTGGTGTTCTTGTGGTTCGTTAGACAGCAGCTTTCATTCTGAAAGCAGTTTTGCAGTAGGGGAACATTTCCATGCACCTTTCAGAGACAGGAAATCCATTTTTTTGACTACTGTGGTCGAAAATTTCCTGAAGCTTTTCTGTCTTGCTACAGTGCAAAGCTGTTCATAGACCAACTGTCTCACCTGCCATAGTGCAGTGATGGATGATGAAGTTTTGGTTCATCTGTGTGAGATCGGTGTCCCTTTCAGGTTCTGAAATAATTAAGCTTTAAACATTGACTTTTTCTCTTATTGTCCAGAGCTAGAGATTGGGTTTTTTTTCGCATTTGGGAGAATTTGTGGGGAGTAAAAGAAGTCAGGGCAGCTTCGTGCATCCTTGAGTGGCAGTGGTGGGAAGCCACAGGAAAGAACTTCCCAGTGGGGTTGCAGCCAGAAGAAGTAGGGCTTTCACAGCTACCTGTTTCCTGCTCCAGCTGTTTTACAACTTATCTCAGTTGAAAGAAGTAAGGAGTTGCTACAGAAGGAATAAATCATTGTTTTGAGATGGAGATAGAAGAGATACACTTCTTTCCTGCCAGCCCTGAGGCAGGCTGTAGTTCCAGTGCTCCCTTGGGTGCAGCAGTCACTCCAGATTTGTGCTGTGTCTTCATGAGGCTGAAGTACTCTGCCTTATGATGCACTGTCTTGCAAAGTACATAGGTGTTGTTGAAATTGCTTTACAATCAGCTGCTGGTGAGCTGTAAGTATCCTGCTCAAATAATTTTATTTGAAATAAAAGAAATAGGAAAATAAAAGGAAAGGAAATAAAAGGTCAAGAGCATGATAAAAGTGGGCCAAGCTATTTAAATTGTTCCAAGGGAGACTTTGACATGTAAAAAGCCCTGTGATGTGGTAAGTGTGAGGAAATTAATCTGCTCTATGTTCCAGAAAGGGCAAATACACATCTGTAGTCTTAGAAGTGAATCTTGATTAATAAAGGTGAAAAGAACAGAAAATTTCATTTTCCAGTGAGTGGGAGTGTAGAGTAAATTTGTAACATAAAATTAGCCAGGTTGTGTGTCAGGTCTTGCATCTTCTCTGGCTCTGCTGTCTGCTCAACCTTATGGTCTCCAGTGCTTCACAAAGCACTCTCGTCATTTTACTTTTTTGCATTTCTTGGTCATCCATTTTCTTCCCTCCTTCATCTTGACCTGTTGCTGGAAATGTAATTGTTACTCCTATCTTACTGCCCCCAGCCTTGACCTGGGGCCTTTCCTTATGTTGTTGCTGTCATTCAGCTTTTTATCCCTTTTCTCTGTGTTTCCTCTGTTCCTTATCATCAGTCTTACAGTGTATGCTGGCTTCTTTGTCTCCTCTTGGAAGTACCCCCATCTACTCTTTCTACTCACTTGAACCCTTTCCAAAGGCAAGAGCAGGTTCTTCTTGGCTGAGGAGTTTTTCCATCTTCTGGTACTTCTTATGGCACTACACATTTTTTTGAACCTGTACATGGCAATGACTCTTCATCCTCAGTGTCTTTTTTACTGCCATTGAAAGTACTACTATACTTTGCTTTTGTGCCTCTAAATTAGACCTCAGAATTTTCCCTTTCCACTGCTCAGCCTTATGAGTTACATTATGCTGCTTATTCTGTGGTGTGAGTTGCAAATCTTCCTCTTTGCTCTCATGTTTTCCCATTGGATTTTTTGTTTCTTTCCTCCATAACCCCTGATTGTTCTATCACCAGCTTAAATGCAAAACTAGAACACATTTTTCCTTTTCTTGTACCCCTCTTTCAGCATAAGAATTCCTTCTCTTTTTCACTCTTACTTCACTCTGGGGTGCTCCCCTCTCACTTTTGCAGTATGGGCCCTGCCCTTACACCCTGACAGTGTTTTTCTTAGGGCAGTAATAAATTGAACTCTTGTTGCTTCTGAAGTCCTTGTGCTTCTCAGTGCACCTTTTACAAACCCTCTTTCTGATGTCCTTTTAATCACCTCTGATCAGACATATCTTAAAAAATTAATTGTGATAAATGCTCCACCCAAGCAGAACTTCAAGATGCAGTTCTGTTCCTGACTGCTGATGACAGAATGTCTTTGTCAATCAAGCAGTTGACCTGCCTTAGCCAAAAAAAGCAAGTGAGGCTGCATAAGCAGGTTTGCTTGGGGTTTTTTTTCAACTTAGTACAAATAATGGACTCCCAGATGCTTTTTTGAGTAAGCAACTGGTTCTTTTTTATCAGAATGTATCAGAAAATAAAAACTTTTAAAATAAAAACAATATGATCAGATCTTCCAGAGCTGCTTCAGCTGCCTGGCTAATATAAGAGCATTTTTTAGGTGTATTTTTAACTGTAATGTCAGAACACAAATTTGATTCTTCTGAAATGTTAATTTATAGTTAGGCAAAGTATGATGATCTTTACGAGAAAGTATGTGGTACTCTCTATTCAGTATCTGTATTCTTGTAGCAATATCTTACGGCTAAGTTGGGCAAAGCAAATACAAATTACCAAATATATGGTAATTCTTTGCAGCAGTTAATGTTTCACTTTATTTTTTTGTCTTTTTACCTAATTGAATAACATGGGGAACCTCTGCTTAAAAGCAGCCTGTCAGTTCTGAGACACGTATTTTTACAGGAATCCATTCAGACTCCTGGAGGTATTTTGCTATTGCTTGTGCCAAAGTACATACAGGTCCTAAGATTAAAGGGAAAAATGTGCATTTATTATGAGTGCACATAACCTCTGAAACAGTTTAAGCTATGACAACATACCTTCTTCAGCAAAGCTGAAGTGCAGCGAAGAGGCTAAGGAAACAACCCGAGAATTTATTCAGACTTTTAAAAATAAAACAAAATGAAAGAACATTCAAGTTAGTTTTCTCCCCAGATTCCTTCTTTGCCAAAATGTGACTGCCTAAGAGCTTTGGACCCTCCTATGACATAAATGGAGTCGGAAATTTTGGAGTAATTTTCTCCCCAAGTTTAACTAGATTTCAGCTCCACCAAGTCAGTGAAGAAAGAGAAGAAGGGGGCACTCTTGCTGATTTACATCTAAGGGGTGTCTGGCTTTCACTGAAAACAACAGCCAGTAGTTCTTCCTGGGGAATGTATTAATTGCATTATCAATTTATTTAATTCTAATTAAGATACAAGGGCTCCCATCAAAAGTTGCTTTCAGGATGATTTTGGATATATTGCTAGGAAACTTTCCTGTCTGCTCATCCAGGAGTCACTTTGGCCGTCACACTGACACCACCCAGGACTTTGATTTTTGAGACGGAGCCCCCTTCTCAGCTGGTAGCTCCAGTGAGTCCTGCTTGACATACCCAACACTTACACAGTCAAACAAGGTTTCCTCACTGACTTCACCTCAGGTTTTCCTTAGTAGAATCTCAGGTGCCTGTATCCTTAAAATAATTTAATTATTGTGCAACAACAGAATAATGGCTCTGCCTGGGAGCCCCTGACAGAGGAGCCTGACCAAGAGACTTTGCAGTCTAAGCCATGAAAATCTGAAGTCCTCAGCTCCTGCCATGTCTCTGAGTGTTGGTCCCCTGGCAGCAGGTCCCTGTGCCCTTTGTTAAGCAAAGGCTCAGCAGTTCAGGGTCTCTTGTCTCAGGCTCCTGCCACCCAGAGCTCAACCTGCAGCTGCACCCAGAGCTACCTGCCCTGAATGTATTCCTCAACAGTATTTCACTGTAGCCAAGAGTGAAAGGTGTCCAGTGTATGTTTGTGTTTTGTGTGACAGGGTAATACAAGAATAAATTTATGGTTTTGATTTCCACAGGAGCAGTGTCTGGAGGCTTCAACTTTCAGGTGACAGACGGTTTGAACTTCGCACCCCGACAGATTTTTAGCATCACAGCTCAGATGCTGGTCATTAGCCTTGAAGTGAACAAAGGGCTCGGAGTTTTTCCAGGTCTGTTTTTTTGAGATGATCATGATTTTGTCCACTTGAAAATATTGCCTAATGTAGAGTTATTTATCAGATAATTAACTGACTAAACTATGGAAAACTGTAGCTGGGAACATTTATGTGTATTTTTACAAAAAGGGTTAATGTTTTCTCAAACAGCATACTGCTTTTTTGCTTTATGGTCTTTAACCTTTTGATATGTGCATGCTTGGCGTCAGAGAAACTGTCAGTGAAATGTTCAGCTACAATGTGATAATAGCACTGTCTGCCTAAGCTCTGGAGATTTCCTATTCAGGTTTGTTTAAAATCTGTGTAGTCCATTCAGATACTTAGAGACGTCTTAGGTGGTTGTGATAGCACCTTGTAAAAGCAATAGAGGAGTGAAGCTTGTGGCCATGAGAGTCTGAATAGCACATATAAGTTTCCAGATTGCTAGTTCACTTTTCTTTTGTTTAAAATGAGTTACAGACAGCAGCGCAGACTCACTGAGGAATCAGAAGGACTGAAAACTTTGATTCATATTTGTACATCTGTAGCTAGTTGGTTCAGCAGCTGAGTATTTTTTAATGAAATCATACCATTGAAGGAGTTGATGTGCTAAGAGGTCTCACCAGAGCCGTTTATTCCTTTGCACTGGCAAGAGTAATCCCTCATTGAGTTAGGAATCTAACATTTATTGCAGGATTAAAGGAGAAATAAAGATGAGTTTTCTCTCAGTAGTATCTTGCATCACACTTTTGTTTGTGATGCCTTCTTTTTTTGTTTCTCTGAACGTGATCTGTAGAATCAGAGAGATACTAAGAATTGGCAGAGTTCTAGAGGTTGCAATCTGTACCTTGATTTATTAATTGGATATGGAAGAGGAGCACTTCATCTTACACTTCCTGAATATAAGTTGCATAAACAAAGGTTTGCAGCAAAAGCCACTTAAACATAGGCAACAAAAAATGAGATTGTAGCAGCATGATCTTCTAATTCAGTCAATATAAATGGGATTCACATAAATCCACTTACAAAGCTTATTAACCTGCAATTTTGATGTGTAAGGTTGCCTTGGGCACAGGGATTTACTGGAATTCTATCTTAAGCCAATGATAATTGCAAGAAAAGTATGCCTAATACTTCCATAGAAGGCAAAGTCTCTAGGCTGTCAATCAGTTCTTCCGTTTACAAAATACAGTATTTCTTACAGCACTGCAAACTGTTCATCCAAGATTGCAGTTTTTTCCATGAATTCTCACTTACTTTGGGTTAACAAATTTCCTTTTAGATGTTATAAAGTGTTACTAGCTTTTTTACATGTTCTCTTTATGGTATTTTTTAGGGACATTCTGGAGCTATATGGCTTTCAGCTGTACTTTGCCATCATGAAATGACTATTATAACAATGAGGGTGCCAAATGGTTACTATATATAAAAACAACAGCCAGTGTCCTGTTAAATTTAATAGCCTTACTAAAAAGGGATATTTTTGAGCCAGCTTGAGAAATCTCTCTGGGGTAGTAAAAATTGAATTTATTGTGAAGAATTTACCATGTCTTATGAATGGGTGTAAACTATTCTCTAAAGCATATTGTTCTGCAATTTTATAAGAGCATGAACTGCTGTCTTTTTTTGTGTTGGGTACCAGATCTGTTTATATAGTTCATAGATTTTTCTTCTGTTTTAGCAGAAGCTTGTTTTATTCAGCATACTCAGAAAATTGACTGCTGGATATATCCAGCTGGATATATTAGCTTTTTCTACTGTATGCTAGATATGTGCAGTGGGAGGATTTGCTTCTTCAGGAAGGCAGTTGCTCAAACAAGAAGTGAGCTGATTTTCTCTGAGGAGAGTAAGCATGAGTTGTAGTTAATTGTAACAGAGCTGTCTAATCAGTAAATGAGGTGATTTATAACTGTTCAGCAGTGGTAGGAAGAATGCTCATGCCAAAGGATTTTCCATATCTTAAATGTAGGCAGTAAAAATGTGTAACAAAGTTATTAGGCACCAACATTATGCTGTTGCACTCTACTTCAATTGATTAGCTTGGCCCTACTCAGTGTCACCTGTTCTTGTTGTGTGTCTTCTTCCTCTGTCTGTTCCTGTCCCCTATGTTTGGGTGGGGTTTTTGTGATCTCTCCTTCTGTGATTGGGAACACACAGGGAGTGTTCTCACTACATTTTCTTTCACCCAGTCTGCTGGCTGGCAAATAACCTTCCTCTCCCTGTTGAGGTGTCAGACCAGAGAACTACTGTGAGTGCCAGGGAAGTTCTCAACTCTCAGGTGAGAAGTGGGTGAAGGAGAAGGTTATGTTTTGGGGGAGGTTGCTAATTTACAGAAGAGCGTGATAGACTAGGAATCGAGGGGGTTTTGTGACATTCCTTTGCTCCCCATGGCCATGCTCTGTGATGGCAGTGGTGTGGTACCTGGTATGGTCAAGAAAAATTCGAGCAGTAACTTCCATCACTATAGTGTGACCGTGTTCTAAAGTTATTCTTTGCTACTCTGTTAAGGCAATAAGGCCTGATTTGCATAACTAGCAGGTTATGCAAATAACTGCATTTGCAGGTTTATGTGGTTTGATTAATTGTTGTGCTAAGTTGTACATTCTTGACCACATCTGCTGTATGCACAAGGTCATTGTTCCCTCCATTCCTGTCACAGAAAAAAAGGAAAAGAAAGGAGTGGTAGAGGAGGGAGACTTCTTGAATAAGAAACTGTCTGGGAGAATTTTTCTCAATTTTCAAAACAGAATTTTTATAAGAATTTTTCACTTTTCAAAACAGTATGGACACAGAGAGACATGGGAAGGTAAAAATGGGAAAACAGAGCGCGACAGAAGATCTTACAACACCTCTGTTTCAGAGTAGTTGTTGTTTGAACCAGAGCACAAGCAGATGTGAGCAAGCAGACTCCTGATATTAATAATGGCTTTCAAAGCATCCCTATTCTTCAATGTCCTTGCCATGTTTTTTTTCTTCTTAATATTATGGCATATCTATATCTATATATATATATAAAATATATGTGTTATTTTGTGTTATTGTGTATGAGATGGATTGGTAATTCAGACTTCAAGTATATTTAACACCATATAGTCTTTGAAATTATGTATTGAAACCTATAAAGCTTGTTGCTCAAGGAGAAGAGAAAATCTGAAAATGGAGGCAGAAGTGGGGATGCAGGGGGAATAGGATGATGGGAATCTTGCTTCTTTAAAATTGTCATTGAACAAAAATTTTAGTTTGCTGACTGTGTACCTTGAAACATCTGAGAAGAGAAGAGAAGCCAGATTTTTTTTTTCTTTTCTAAAAGGAAATTACTAGCTAGGAAATTACCGCCCCAGCTGTGTCAAAAATTGTCTTGGTTTGACTAATGCCAGAAAGCTCTTTATAGTCTTTAAGACAGAAGGTAGTAGTAGGTGAGCATTGTGTTATGTATTAAAAGAATTTTGTTACCCCTCAGTCTCCATCTATCTTAATAAATAATACATTATTTAATTTCAGGCTGCTATTTCTGTTACATGGTGTTCTTCCCAGTTTGTTTAATTCAGTACTTATGTTTTAATGTTATTTAATGAAAATCCTATTTTATGTTGATAAAGCGTACTTTTGTTAATGATTGATTTTAGTTTATGTGTTCACTAGAAACTTTGCTGTTTTGAATCTTCTGTGAGTCAAATCACCTGTGTCTTCTGTGTCAGCTGGGAATACCAAAAAAATTGGAGTTTGAATTCCGCTCTAGACGTGTGATGTAGAAACAGAACTTCTTATAAATGCTCTGTTCTATACTTCAGGTAGTTTTTGCAGAAGCCAGTATTTAGTGATTACATGTGCTGAAGAGATGCATTTTCATTTTTAAAACATGGGTAAATCCTACTAATGGGTTTTTTAATTGAAAAAGCTGTCGAAGGGTTGTAACCACAAGGTTACTAGAAAAGGAGTAACCTTGCTGATCTTAGAAAATGTTATTAAAATACTAAGTAGAATACCTGGGTGAGAGTGTGAGTTGTGGATACAAAACTTAGACTTCTGGAAAAAAATTAGGTTGTAAATCTTCTTCCTATACTTGACATTTTTTAGGTTCCAGGAAACCTATTTCACAACATGATCTGAAAGCTGTAACCAATGATGTGACCAGTGCAGGAAACAGAACTATAACTTTTGTGATTGTAACTTCCCCAAAACTTGGAAGGCTGATCAGAGTAGATTCTGATGGTACCACTCAGGAAATCTTCAGTTTTACACAGTCTATGGTAAGCATTTACTTTGTAACAACTAGTTGAAGGGTAGATTGTTAGTGCAGAGGGCATCTCAGTTGCTCATTCTTCATGTGATCCATTTATATCTGTTAAGTAACGAGGCATATGTGACCCATCAGTGTAATCACCAAGATTTGCTATGTCATTAAATATCTGGCATCTAGTAATGAACACAAGAGGAACCTTTGTTCCCTTCTGCTTGGATACTAGCAGGGTCTTGGCAATTCCCACTGTTTTGCTTGTAAGACTGTTTGTCAAGAAGAGCTGTTCTGGTGCCATTAACCAGCAGTCAGAGGTTGGAAGCTTTTAGCTTTTGGCAGAAGAAGCAGCCTTTTTCTCTATGAAAAGTCCAAGTATCAGATCCATTTCAGCTGTACAAAGTCCTCATGGCTGTCCCCAAGATGACTTTTATTGACTGGATTGGCTGTGGTACTAAGTGTGTGAAGTATCTTAACTGTGATACAGGCTCTCTTACTGAATGACTAAAACGTGGCAGCTTATGTAGCTTGATGGAAAAATTCTTCTGTAAAAGGAATTACTTGTCTGTGTGCAGAATTTGAATGTAACTATCTTCAGCATACATCAAGCTATTCTCAGAAAATTGAAGTGAATGAGATAAAAGGGGGTCAATCTTCTGATTTTGCTCATGGGAAAACTACAGATTTTAAATGTGGCTATTTGATTGAGTATATGAAGGAATAAGAAAATCTATTGGCCAGAATTTGAAACTTGGGCAGTAAAACCTGGAAAAAGGACAACATTTTTATTTGTTGTCATCAGGCTTTGAAACAACCTGACCAAGGACGGTTGTAGAATGGGTCTCCACCTGGACTTTATAAATCAAGATGAACACAGAATGGTTCTCATAAAAAACATGTTGTAATCCTGTTATGTCATTGGTCTTGTTTCAAAGGTTGATGAGTTTTGATTTGTTTTATGAAAGCGATGAACTGTATAATGACACTTTATCCTTCTGATCCCAAAAGATATGATTTTTGTGATTATTAGATGAAACAATTAAGCATGTTAGAAAATATTTTGGCTAAAGTTTTGAAGTGTCACTCTTTTTGCCTGTGGATATGACCATTATGTGTGTTTATCAAACAGTACCATGTCAGAACACGTCACTTATTCTCTGTAGCTTTAGTTTTTAGTAACATATAGCTGAATTTCCTTTTAACTTTGTAAACTGTGAAAAGTTTTGGGCTGAAATAATATGTATGCTTTTCTTGTCTGTAGGAGATATTTTTATTGGACATTTTAATTTCAAACAAGTAGAGGTAAATGACTTCTTGCAGGTGTAATTCAAGTATCCAAACAAGATTGCTATTTATTCTGGTAGAGGGTGAGATATAAGAGAGAGAAAAGGGATCCTAAATAAACTTTCAGTCCAGTGTGTTGTAATCACAGGGAGTTAAATATGAGTGGAGAAAATTGCATTTATGTTACAAACACTGTACAGTTTCCATGTAACAGAGACTAAAGCATTTAGTTCCTGTTTGGTAATAAGCCTGTAAAACTGATTTGAATTGAAAAACATTTTTCATTGGTGTAGGTCTGTGGATATTCATTGACTTAATTCTGTGTTAAGGAACTTGGAATTTCATGTTGGAAAAGGAGTTACTGCTTTTGCTGGGGTGCTAAACTCTTCTGTATGCACTGTGGTTTACTGCTTTGTTGCCAAAGGGAAAAAAAAACCCAGCAAAAAGAAACAGAAATTACTATTGCATTCCAAGATGTTTTTCTTGAACAGATGTTGTTCAGCTAATGTAAGAAAATCATGTGCACATTATACACTCTTGAGTAATGCAGGAGTTTTTCAACATAATATTTGATTTCTGTTTTTCTCTGCGGTACTTTCTGTGGTGTCTTAGAAGTATTTTCATCTCACAGCAAGCCACAGCTTCTTCATTATATGGGGTCATTGCAGAGGTAAATACAGAAATCCTCACTAATTCCGTTCTGTTTTTAGCCCAGACATTAGAATGGAATTGCAGTCAAAAACCCCCAAAACAACCAACCAATTAAGATGGATACTGAACACTGCTAAATTTAAAGGATGTGTATTGTGCCTGTATTTGTTAGAAAAATTTGCTGTCCTCAGCTTGAAGTCCTAGAGAGGTTTTGGAAAGTTACCCTGAACTAACATATCCTTTTGCTTTTTTTTTTTTTTTTTGTTGTTTGTCCTATAGTAGCCATTAAGAATCAAATCAGTACAGGGAAAGCAGAAACTTGGAGATGTGCATAAAGGATTTTATCACATCAGTCTAAATTTTTTACAAAAAAATTGGGATGTTTTTGAGGCTGCTGAGAAAACTGACCTTGAAAGCCCAGTTTGCCTAGTGATCTCAGTGGAGGCTGTTGCAGTAATTTCAGGATTCAGTCTCTCTGTGTTTATACCTCAGTTTTTATACTTCTAAATTGCTTAATCTGTGATAACACTAGGGGATTTTGTTTTCCTTTTTTCACATCTTTCAAGCGTATATGATAGAATTGTGTACTAATGAGTCCCTTCAAGGTGTTTTCAGGGTGTGAGGAGTGTGTTAAAATAGTAAATTTAAAACCAGCACCATCTCAAACAGGAATCTCCCTGCAGTTATGAACTAACATGTGCAGATCTGGTCAGTTGTTGCCTGGGAACTTGCCAAGGATTTAATGGGTGTAGCTGTCATCTCTCCAGGCCAGTGAATGAATTATCAAGCAGACCAGATGCTGAATCTACTGGATAAGATTCAGTAAGTGGTCTAGTCTTGCAATCATTACGAATTCTATTACAGTTCAAATATATTATAGTATTGATCATAAAATTCAGGTATAGTTCCAGCTGGTGAGAAATAATCTGAAAATACTGCCTTTTTCTTTGGGGTCTTAAGAGATAAATGGTTTTATCTTATATGTGTATTTGTTTCTCTGGAGATTTACTGCAGTATCTTGCAATACTTTGAAGCTTGATTACTCACAGTGGACTGATTAGATTCCTTGAGTATGATGATCTGCAAGGTCAGTGCAGGCAGGGAGAGGACAAACCAGATTCCTTCTTGCCTTTTAGGAATCCACGTCTTGCTGTGATGTAGAAATTTTCCACTGCATAATTCCATCAACTTTCTGCTTGTGAGTGGTCATTACACTTCCTTTAGTTTAGTTTTCTTAGTCTCTTTCCAAGTGTCTTTTGCCATTTGAAGGAAATAACATCAGAGCCCTTCTCCAGCCTTCGGCCTTTCATATGCTTTTTCAGGACAAATAATCCAGCCCTGCTGGTGTCCTTGCAAAGAAAACCCTGGATGTTGATACTTTGATTTATAAAAATCACGTGCTCCATCTGAGCATGTGATCACCATTACTAGTTTGAGACAGTTTCTCAGTGTTATATATCTCTCTGCTCTTCATGTAAGGCTTTTACTAAGCATTCATGCCCAGTAACATTTCACTTAATTTCAACTGTTTATCTGGCAACATAGAGTCCATCTTAAGAGAAAGAGAAATGCAGGATAATCTCAGTGTACAAACAAGCTGGATTGATGAGCTGAGGCCAGTGGTGTGAGGTTCAACAAGGCCAAGTGCCAGGTCCTGCCCTTGGGTCACAACAGCCCCAGGCAGTGCCACAGGCTGGGACAGAGTGGCTGGAAAGGGCCTGGGGGTGCTGGTGACAGCAGCTGAGCATGAGCCAGGGTGTGCCCAGGTGGCCAAGGGGGCCAGTGGCATCCTGGCCTGGATCAGCAATGGTGTGGGCAGCAGGGCCAGGGCAGGGATTGTCCCCCTGTCCTGGGCACTGGTGAGGCCACACCTCGAGTGCTGTGTCCAGTGCTGGGCCCTCACTGCAGGAAAGGCACTGAGGAGCTGGAGTGAGTCCAGAGAAGGGCAGTGGAGCTGTGGAAGGGTCTGGAGCCCAAGTCCTGTGAGGAGCAGCTGAGGGAGCTGGGGGTGTTTATCCTGGAGAAAAGGAGGCTCAGGGGAGACCTTATCACTCCCTACAACTGCCTGAGAGGAGGTTGTATCCAGGTGGGTGTTGGCCTCTTTGCCCAAGTAACAAGTAGTAGGATGAGAGGACATGGCCTCAGTCTGTGCCAGGGGAGGTTTAAATGGAATAGTAGGACATCTTTCTTCATATGAAACATAGCCAAGTAATTAACCAGGCTGCCCAGAAAAGTGGTTGAATCACCAACTGGATATTTTAAAAGACGTGTAGATGTGGCACTTGGGACATGGTTTAGTGGTGGACTTGGCAGCTCTGGGTTAAGATCTGGATTTGATCTTACAGGTGTTTTGCAACCTAAACAGTTCTATGATTCTGTATACACTGTGCATGGACTAAGGTACAAAGGTCTATTTGAACAATGTTCTCAAGATGCTTTTTCTGTCCTTAACACTCCTCTGTTTATAATCACCTTGCTCTTACACATATGTCTTCTTTTTACCTGGAACAGGTCGATGAAGGTGTGATCATGTATGAACACTTACATGCTGAGTCAGCTGACTGGAGTGCAGAAGATTTCTTTACATTTACTGTATCCTCTCCACCATCAGCTTTAGATATCCAGATGTTCCATGTTGTCATTTCATATGAAATAGACAGGCATGATCAGAATAGTCGTCTTCTAGCAAATACAGGTAAAAATGCTTCACATTTTTACAGGTAAAAATGCTTCACACAAAATAATGCTTGTTTTGGGCTCAAAATTGTTTTGGATCTGTCAGAGGTCCATTAAAGAATGGAAAAAAGAAATTTCTTTCTCTTCAGTAAGCAGTGACCAGAATACTTCTGAGACAGAGTACTGTAGGGTAGTAGCTTGGAAAGCTGCGTTCACTGCACCTTTAGAAATGAAATAGGTGCATACATATGTTTTGATGCTTCTTACTGCTGTAGAAGATACATTCGCTTTTTGTTTTCTATAATGGTGGATAAAAAAAACTATCAGAAGCTTTTAGATACTGGTATTTCTTTAATCTTAGTGCATGCATCAGTCAAAAATCTTGTCTCTTATACCTGATTGTATTTTAAAAGTAGTGGTAATATATTTTTAGCCATGACATATGGATACCACAAAGGAGAAAATTTTTTGAGCGTCATCAGTGTTTGATATGTAGTTTCTGAACCATTGCAGCTATAAAATGTTCAGTTTCTAAGATTCTCTTTTCATTTCTGCCAGGTGCCATAGTCCAGGAAGGAGGTAGAGTATTAATCAACAAAACAAATTTAGATGCTTCAAACCTATTGATTAAACTACCTGATGTACAGCGCTCCGTGTATGAAGTCTGGTATCAGGTTGTGTCTTTACCCCAACATGGCATGATTGTTGTTGGAGAACTAAACGTTACCAAAGAAAAGCCTAACTTCTCCCAATATGTACTGGACAAATTTGGAATTATGTACATACATGATAATTCTGAATCTCTTAGTGACAATTTCACTTTTGCTGTCTGGTTGAACCTGAAGAGCAAACCTGCTACAAAGCCCCATAGTGAAGTTTTAGAGGAGATGTTTAATATCACTGTTTTCCCAGTGAATGACCAATCTCCAGAACTGAAGACTAAAAGACTGCACTTGAAAGTCCTGCAGGGAGATGTGTCAATGCTGGGAGCAGAGAATCTGAAAGTTGAAGACTTAGATAATGCTCCAGCTGAGCTGAAATACACTATTGTTAGCAACCCCAATAATGGTTACTTAGCAATGAAAAGCAATCTCAGTGTCTCTATAAAAGATTTCACACAAGCTGATGTTGACAGTGGTAAAGTCTGGTTTGTACAGGATGGAAGTTCATCTTCTGGGGTGTTTTATTTCAGTGTGACTGATGGTAAACATCGCCCTTTATACAAACTGTTCAGTCTTGAAGTCGTACCAATTGCTCTTGTCCTTGTCAACCTTACCAATGTTGCGCTGCCACAGGGCCAGACATCTGTCACAATTACTGACGTTCACCTTTCAGCCATCACAAATGGAAAAAGCACTAATATTATATATGAAATAACTCAGCCACTCAAATATGGGCACCTGATGATTGAAAATGAGCAGGTTACTAAATTTGAGCAGGCAGATTTGTACTCGGGAAGGCTCTCTTACCACCTGACAAATCTTACTGCTTCCAGTGATGTGCTGGAGTTTATGCTTTTTACTGCAGAAGGCAATCTAACAGGACAAGTGCTGAACATCACAGCGAAGCCTTTAGTACAAGTTATATCTGACCTACAGATTTCAAATCAAGCAGCTTATAAATTTGGAAGCAGTGACCTGGATGCTTCTGAGCTAGCCAATTTGACAAACAGTAATCCTAGATTTGAAGTGATAGTGCCCCCCTCTCACGGAAGGATTGTAAAGAAAAAATTTGTGAATGATGCAGTGTTTGAAGATACTCAGATGTTCACCCAGGCTGACATTGATAGTGGTGTTTTGTTTCTAGACATAGACACAAATATGACGGGCATTGATCTCTTGAATGACTCATTTACATTTATACTGAGGGCAGATGCTGTGCAGCCTGCTGTTGGCTGTTTTCAGTATTCCATTGTGCCACACAGTCCTCCACTTGTGCAGGGTTTTACAACAGAAGTGCTTTTTGTAACCAGCATGACCACTTTCAAGGCTGACTCTACCTCAAAGGATGAGGCACCAGTCTTCTCACAGAATGAAGAGCCTGCAATAGGACCACAGAAGACTGAACCAACTATGTGGCCAGGGCAGAATCCCTGGGGAAACCTACATGAGGAAGGTCCATTGCTAGATCAGGCCTCGGGAACAAGTGTATCTGTGGGGTTGAAGATTACAAACCAGGTTAATGCCAGGGGTCCCAGAGAGCAGGCAGGTGAAAGCAACCCTTGGTACGTTATTATCCCCCTGGTTCTGGTGTCTGTGCTACTCGTTGTTGCTGTTACTTCCATTTGCATTTTGTTAATGTGCCAGAAGAAAGAGAAGACAAAACCTTTAGTCAAAAGTCAAACAGATGCAGTCCTCAGTAGTGCAGATCGACGTCTGGAACGGAGTTTGACTGTGCCCTCTGTCACAGTGACTCCTCTCCTGAAGGGGGCTGAGAGAAGCACAGCGTCTACATTCATGGCAGTAAAACATGAGCAGCTGCTTCCTACAGTGGTTTCTCCAACTACTGAAAGATATCTGAAAACCAGCTTTTTAAATCTTGATCCTGAAATGATCCAATATTGTCGAAAAACAAACCCAACTTTGAGGCACAATCAGTACTGGGTATAGTTACACCAGTTTTGGTCATGCTAATTGATGTCGTATGGAAAAGTGAATATATATTGTTGACATTTAATTTGTCGTTTATTACACTCATTTATCATTGGTCAAATGATACACTGTGTGTTAGATGAAATCTAAATACCTGTGAAATAATAATAACAAAAATCCTGCTGATTACAGTGGCCATGATAGAAGATTTGCAGTTGGTATGTCAGCAAAATTCTCACTTAATTCAGTGGGGAATTTGGCCTCATGGATTTTGAGTGCACCCCATGTATGCAGTATTTTTTATTTCCCATGAAAGGTAAAATAGAATGTTCTGTTATGGATTATATATTTTTAATGGAATTGTTGGGGTTTTTTTAAAACTCATTTTGCTATAAAGAGCTTTTATTCCTTCTGAATCACTACTTCTCTTTGAAGAACTTCAGATTGTTTCAATAAGTAATTTTTCCATTATGCTAACTTCAATAATGTAACTGTGACCTGAAGGCTGTTCAGAGGCCAATACTAAAGAAATAAAACTGAATATTTTAAAAGGTCACTAAACCTGATATCCAGAATTCAATTCCACAACAACAATACAGCAGTGAATAAGGATTCTGGTGAAATACTGTGAGACGTTGTTGTTTTTTGTTTTGGTTTCTTTTTTCCTGATTTGATACTCTAGCCTTTAGTGTCTGAAAACTGCTAAAATATATCCTTTACCTCTACTCCACATGGCAAAAATTGAGTATCTGTCAGTCAGCCTGTCTGCTTAATTACCTTTAGGCTTAGATTATGTCTGGATGTACATAAAATTTCCTGCTCCTGAGAAAGGGGTAAATTCTGCTTTCAGTGAAGCAAACACTACTTTTTCTGGAGTCTGTGTGCTCAAGCAGATGGCAGTAGCATCAAGGCCTGGGCTGCATACTGTCTTGGGTCCTGAAGCTACTGACAGAAGCAATCCTGCAAGGTACCAAGGTATTATGTATGCTCTTCTGAAGTTTCACAGTTTACCCATCATCTTCCAGAGCACTGAACAAGTATGCCTTATGCACTGCTACCAAGTACTATGTACTCCAGTTTTGCTCTGGTGATAAAGTGTGTGATAATTTCTGTGCAAAGGGAATATTTCACTATCTTTGGGAAACCAAGCTCAGTAGTGATGTGCAGTCTGCAGTTAAGGCCCAATTTTATTTCCACCGAGAACAAATAATAAAATTTCTGTTGACTACAAAGAACGAACTGACTTCAAGGAAATGGCGCTGTGATCATAACCGGTGTCTTATTAACAGTGAAGTTCTCAACTCTTTTTCGCCTTTAAATTGCTACAGCTTCCATCCAGCCTTTTTGTAAAAGCTCTGTTCTCAGCAGTCTCAGCACTGCACCCCCTCAGTAAACACTGAAATACCATTTTTATTTAGGCCTAATTTTGTTTAGGTACTGCTGGTTTTGCTTTTATAGAATGGATTTGCTGACCTCAAGATCATTGGTGCTATTCATCTCACACTACTTTGTTTTGGATGATTTTTGAAATTTTTCATGATTAAGTGTGTTTCTGTCATTTATAGATTCTAGTTATGGGAAATTTTCACCTGCAAGGTGGGTCAGATGTAAACTGTGTTTACTGCTGTGTTCTGGGAGCTGAACACAGGAGCAGTGGGAGTAGTCCTCATATTTACCACCTCACATGATTGTGGTGTATTTTTTAGAGGCCACTTCAAGAAGAGTAGTCCATGTCAGTGGAAAATATACAACCCATGTCTTCAGCTGGTCAAGTTATTAGACCACTAGAGATTAAAGATATTAGCCCTTCATATGCTCAAACTAAAATATTTTAGAACCTTGTCACACAGTTTTTACATTTGTCATTAATGTATCTTCCTGATGCCAGTGTGTGAATTCAAGTATGTGATCAACGTAAAGGGCTGTTCAGGTGTCTCACTTGGATCTCACTGTAGATCTGTGTGGTGGACCTCTGCTGCTTTCCCAGAAGAGGTCTCTGGGACTGTTCTGAGCACCTCTCAGCCAGAGGTGGTGTTGCCAGCCACCACAGGGACACCCCTGCACCCCTTGTGGAGGTACAGCTGTATGTCTCTTGCCATTTCCTGGGACCCCTTCTACCAACACCAAGCAGACACCAGCTTCCTCCGGGTCCCAGCTGTCAGATGCAGCCTGCCTCCAACACCTTCCAGACAGCAGCAGCAACGTGATCCCTTTACACCTTCTCCAGGCCACACTCCAAGGAGGAGTAAAGAATTTTAATCTCAGCACTTCCCTGACACATGAAGAAGCCTGCTTTGCATTTTTCTAGCTCTGAGACCTTCCTGTCAAGAGCAAAAGACACCTCATGCTCCAAATCCTTCCAAGCAGTGCACCTACATTTTCATACCAAAATAGTGCACTGCTGGAAAGTCCTGAAAAATACACAGTGTCAGCCTGTGACTGGGTGAACAAATACACAGAAATTAAATGTGTTCTTTATGAGATTTTGCTGAGTGTATTGGTGTAAAGACAGGTGTGCCTAAATTTGTGGTGTTTAGTCTGCCCATGGAACATAGGTCTGATGTAGTGCTGGTGATGTAAAAAATGAGACTATGACATAATTGTCAAAAAACCTGCTGTTCAGTTATAACTCCACAGTTGAATGGGCATTTTTGAGTTCAAGCATTTGCATGGTAGGAGAAAAAAGCTCTACATAAGAACATCAAAAAAGGTGGTTGAATTTGTTCTGGCTCTTTTGGCTTTAGCATAAGAGACTGAAATCTTGCTCTGTTTCTGAAAGGGTTTTGGTTGACAACAGATGTTCATTTCCAGTAGCTTAGCCATTATGAGATTATATCTTGTGCGTTTTGCTCAATTTTTAAAGCATTGAGTGGTTTTTTTTTTCAGTTTTGTTTTTGTTTTTATAGTTAAAATCAGCCTTAACACCTAGCTAATCAGGAAGTGTGCCAGCATTCAGTTTTCTTCCTCAGCTTTTGCTGCTGTGAGACAACTGTGCCGAAGTGCCTGTCATATTATGGAATGTTTTGATGAAAACTTTGTATGAATGTAAGTTTATTGTTAATCAGTGATTACTTGGTTTAATGCAAAATGCAGAGGCAATATTGTAACTGATAACTACATAAGAATTTAGCTTTAAAATCCCATCCTGAATCCCTAATAAAAAAACCCCCCAAAATTAAAAACTCTGATTATGTTAAACTTTCCCTGTGGACAGTGCAGAATAGTCTATGGCACAGGATGGTTTATCTTGTTCATACTTAGATATTTAATATGGATAAGTCTGCTCTGTCTTAGCTAGTCCAGGTTTGAGATGATAAAAACTAGCTGGGCTGAATCTCATACTGGGTTTCCTAAATTACAATCAATCTAGAAAATGCAAAAAAACCTACCCCAGTTCATGGTTATTGATTCTTTTGAGATTCTAGGAACACACATATTTTAGGTCAGAATCTGGCTTGAATATTTTGGTTGTTTCCCTTGGCCTTGAAATTGTGTGTTTTATTTAGTGAAGATGGCGTTTCTGAAGGATTCCCCTTTTTACCAAATGGAGTTATAAACTGCAACATGTAAGTGCCTTGAAAATATATATTAAATCAATAAACTTTCTGTTTATAATCCATGCACTTAATGTTTTTGTGCTTTCTTTAAAGACCTGTGAAGTGCAGAGACACAAGAGAATTCCATTGCCTTTAACAACATTCTTCTGAGTTTTCAAATGTTGTATTTTTTAAATTGCACATGTGTTAGGGTGGATGCTGTGCTGTGCCTAGTGACACTCAGTGTGTGTGGCTGTAAAAGGAGAGACTTCTCACTGTGCACCTAACCTGGCCGTGTCCAGCACTTGCAGGAATGTAACATCAAAATAAATGCATTGATTTGAACTTGCTCAAACAGTACTGCACTGGGTTTATTTCAGATTTTCTGTTATTTAACTGCATCTGATTTTAAAATATCAAGTTCTTAAATACATTAATGTTAATACATTAGTGCTGTTTCTTCTTTGATTTTCATCTTGATTTAAAATACCCCCTCACTCGAGCCTCACACCAAATGCACTGTTCAACCTGATTCTTTTTCTCAAACAGAATTTAGCTGTTTTGCAGTCGTTCCTGTAAACTGAGGTAAGGAACTTCCTCTTGAGACGTCAGAAATACTGGTGGCCCTGGGGAGCAGCTTCTTGTACACCATGAATCAGTGCCCTGTGCACAGAAGTCTGTCAGCAGTAATGAGTTGTGTCCCCCTCCTACACCTCAGAAAATACTGGTTTGGAAAGAAGAGAAAACAGGACAGAAATGGTAATAAACCCTTTACATTCTCCTTTTATTTAAGTATGGATGAGGGCCAGCTACAACTTTTGTTGCAGTAGCCTTTGCTACCTTCTACAATTCCAAATTCAGCTGAGGGTCTACTTACGTGGCCTCCAGTCTGCTTTGCACCACTTTTTTCAAGTCAGTCCTTGTGATGCTATGTTGAAGTACATTCTGTGAATATTTTTAAACAGGCTGAAAATAATTGTCCTGGCATATTCAATGGAAACTGTATTAATTTATCTTCACTCATTTCAAGCTAAGTAATTCCTGCCAGAGCTTGCATATCCCAAATGTAGTCCCAGA
The DNA here is from genome assembly GCA_013397555.1 of Urocynchramus pylzowi. Classification (NCBI taxonomy): domain Eukaryota; kingdom Metazoa; phylum Chordata; class Aves; order Passeriformes; family Fringillidae; genus Urocynchramus; species Urocynchramus pylzowi. The sequence goes on from VZRH01005125.1 coordinate 197,072, forward strand.
ACAAAATGTTCTTTCATTGCAACTGGTGAAATCTATATTTTCACATCTATTTGTACGGAGAGTCTGCATGGTGAAATGCTTGCTTTACGTGATCATTTCCTCATTTCCATCTTGCTGCTTGGTTGTTTCTGTGGGAGTGCTTTATACATGCTGTTAGGCACTGCTAGACAAGAAGTTATTTGCAGTTTGAGGTTTTAGCTGCAAAGCATTTGCATGGCTTCACAGTGAGAGGGACATTGCTTCACATAAATTTGTTGGGGAAAACAAAGGAGGAGTAGATTGAGCATTGGGATGGCAGTGTCAGAACTCCTTGCAAGAACACAGGCAATAGATCAGAATAAATTTATGCAAAGTAAAACGTGTGACGGATCACAGTGATTTGCTCCAGCTCATACACTTCATCCTGCATAGGTACGAGATGTGGTGCACGAAAGCACATTGGTGAGAAAATTCTCGAGAGAATAGAAAATCAGTAATCAAGGGCTTGCTTTTCATTTACAAGTATAGACATTGAAGTACATATCAATGAAATTGAATCTCTTAGGGAGAGGCGTGTTGGAAGTTGTTTTGAGACATGCAAAGCCCCCAGGAAGCTGCTTTGCTGGCAGTGAGTGCTGAGGAAGAAGTTGGTTAGAGAGGCAGGGAGAGATAGGAGGATTACAGAGGCAAACTTTATGGGATTAGATGGAGGCAGACCCATGGGTTTGTTTGAAAGGGAGAGTTGATGTGCTGGGCTGTGCCTTAGGCACCACACTGCCTGAGAAGTGAAAGTGTCAAGGTGAGTTCTGCTTGTACTAGAAGGGAGAGTGCTGCTTAGAGATGGGTGTCAAGACCTAGAAACTCAGTTTGCCTTTTCTTTTGTTTCCCTCTGCAGCTGGCAAGAGCTATTATTTCTATTAGAAATAAATAATCTATGGCATGAATTTTGGCTTAAGAAGGTTCTTTCAAGAACTCCAGTTGTGGAGTTCATCAGATCTGGTCACTAAAATCCTTCTTTATTATAACCACCACCTAGACTGGCTGAGTTAAGTTGCCTAGGGTATAATTCAGATATTAGGTTTGTTGGCATGCATGTTACCTTGAAAACAGAGTTGCAGTGTTCCTAGTGTCTCAATCAAAGTGCAGAAAGGAACAGGATGAACTTGCTTTGGATTTTGGCTGATTGTATTAATTTGAAGCAATTAATGATTAATGGTAAATCTAGCAATCTTCAGATATGAATGGTATTTATAAGTAAGGCAACAGAGGTCTTGATTTTGAGCACTGAGCTGACTACACAGACAAAAATGGACCAGAACTTAATCCTTGAAGAAATTAATGTATCTGGAGAGCTGATCTCATTTACACATGGTTGCACAAAATACTGTTGAAAAGCAGCACTAGGGTAAGATTACATCAGGTGTAAGCAGAAGTGGGATGAAGCAACTAGAACAAACAACTGCCTTCTTCATTAACTGTGTGGGTGAGACATTGACTGTCTCACTCAATCTGTATTAGCCATTTAAAGTCCTATAGGCTTCTAGGAATGGTGGAATATAATCATCAGTGAGTGCCCATTTTCCTTCCTGAAGTCACCTTGTTCCTGGTTGCAGCACTTGGGTTCATTTAGTCTTTTCTATGGTGCTGATTTCTGGGATTCAGAGATATCTCCTTGGTTCTCAGCATGGAATCTGCCCTCAGAAGCCAAGTACTTCTGTGCGTGCCATTCAAGAGCAAGTAGGGAGGTAATGGTTGGTCACCACTGATCTCTGTAATGGCCTACTCTAATCTGAACCCACAGTTTAAACTTAAAGGTACTTTAAACCCATTTCTGTTTTATTGGTTCCCCAGAAAGCCTGAAAGGTTGTAAAATGGTGGGTTCATGGTGCCTCTATGTGAGTCCACAGCTCAGGAAGCAGCAGCTTGTTCCCTCAACACCAAGCTCAGCTTGTGCTGTGCTTAGCAGACCTTGGAAATTTAGCAGCCTATTTCATGTCCCATCATGCTACAGACAGAGGGTGAGAGCCTTCACTGCCTGGCCTCTCTGCACTCCTCCTGCTGTCAGAGAGAGGCCCTCTCCTGCATCTTCAGTGCAGCTGCAGAGGAAGGAGTTGCTCTGCTTTCACAGGCAGTCAGGCAGTGGAGCCCTGGTCTAGTTTCACAGATGTCCTACTGCCACCCTGCTGGGGAGTTCTCAGACTGGCAACTATATGCAGAGGGCAGATCTTTGCTAAGAAATGCCTGTAGTACATGGTCTGCTTTAGAGTTTTATCTTCCTTAAAAAAAAATCCAAACAACAAACCAATATCTTTTTTGAGAAATGCAAACACAGAAGAAGAATATATGAACGCAGATATATATAAATAAGTAAATAAATATTAATCAGACCCTCTGTCAGATATTGGAATAAACAGTAAACAGTGCATCTCCTCCCAGGCACTAGAGCTACAGTCTGTATAGGATGGATGTACATACTGAATTCAGTTTTGCCCATTACCTCAGTGATAGTTTAGCACCTCCACTGTAGGTGCTGTCATTTTATTTAACAAGCCTGACTGCCTAGGAATTCACTTGTCTCTGTTAAGTAACTGTTATGTGGTTTAATTGCACATTGGCCACAAGTCACAAATATGTGTTTATTTTATGGGAAAGTTCAGTGAGAAGATGTTCCTGTGCATAGATTTTGTAACAGAAAGTTTCTAGTTCTTCAAATATTTGGAAGTCTTTGTAACTCCAGACCTCTTGGAGCTGATATTTGTATTTCAAAGAGTAGCATGGCTGCTGTTGACAACTTGTTCAACTTTTCCTGCTTTGGGAAAAAACACACCAACCCTGTTACACATGGGTAACTGTAGAATAATTTGAAATAAATAGCAAAATTTATTTTGTCTACACACTGGTTTCTGGTATGCAAGACATGAACCTGTTTGTTTCTTAGCTATTGATACAATAAAATAAAGCAAAAATGAGGAAGCCAGTTGTTTTTACAGCCAATGTTGAATCCACTGAGACTGAGTGCCTTTCTTTAGCAAGTGCAGAGCAGCTGTAACTGGAAATGTGTTTGGATGCTGCATGGGTAAATCATCCAGCTGGTTATACTGACAGCATATGCTTAAGAAATACCAGAGCAAGTATCTAGCAAGTATCTCAAAAAGGTGTTTTATTTTCTTGTTTACAATTTTCATAGAGGAATGGAAGATGTTGTTTTCCTGTTAGGAGATACTTACATTTACAAAGTATTTGACTGAGTTCAACTTTTTGTCCCATGCTAGAATAGATGACACAAGTGACTAATAGCTTCTACACAAGCATGTGATATGGAAAGAAGGAGATGCCTGACTCAAAGTCTCTGCAAACTGCCTTTGAAGATTCCACAGACACAGGAAATGGCATGGCCTTTCTTGTGTTTAGGGCAGACAAACAGGACTCTTACTTTCTTTGAAAATAAAATGGATACTGGAAACTTGGATAGTTACACAGCAAATCTGTATCCTCTCTGATTGGAAGTGACTCCTCTGTGTCAATTTGCTCCTTCAAACCTGACTCAGGGGGATCTCACACGGAGGTGAAATGGGAGCAAGCACTGTTGGCACTAGAGTGTTGTCAGCCTGTGACATCTGCTGGGTTGGCCATAGCCAATGGTAAAAAGACACTGATAAAAAGGAAGAACATCAACTGAGCTCTTTCACTCTGAGGTTAAAGAACAACAAGGACCTGGAATCACCATACCTGCATATTGACGTACACCAGCATTCACTAAACCTTCAATACCCCAGGAGGAGTCTGACAGTGCCTGGTTTCACTGAAGGATGCTGAAATCAGAATGGCCTTTCTTTGGGTTTCCCCTGGATTTACACTCTGCTGACTGATAGACTAGAGAGCCCGGGCTGGCAGTTCAGGGTCTCAAGTGATCCAGCTCTAGCCTACATCTTGCCACTAGGTTTGCAAATCCCATATACTCTGGGAAAGTCTTGGTAAAGATTGTGGTTAGGTAAGGGGCATCCATGTGAATGGGGCATCCATGTAATATTGGGGAAATAAAAAATTTTAAATAAATTAAATCCAGATTTAAACCTTCTGTCTCTGACTGAGAAAATGTTTCCTTCCACTCCCAGAAGAGAGTCCAAACCTGTGAGCCATACAGGCTCTTTGCAAAAATACTGAAGGAGCAAGAGGACACTAAATCATGCAGGGAGCACCATCCAGAGAACCAGGGTCAAGACTTCAGTAAGCCAGGTGAGTGGTTTTTTTCCATTACTATGTGCAAAAAGCAAGGGAAAATATGTTTTCCTGCAGAGGATCCTCCAGGGCCTTCTGGGCAGAACTGCTGAGCTGGCTTAGCTGTTACCTGAGACACTGACTGGTGAGTGCTGGCAGTCTATGGTGAATGGAGACTGGCCCTGTCCTGCACCCCCACAGCTGGAAACCAACTTCTCTTTCATGACACAGACCTTGTTCCTTTTGTTTGGCCCAGGCAGCTCCAGGTCTGTATCAGTAGCTGCTATGAAAAGTTTTTCAGATATCTAATGCTCTGTGTCTAACACATTACCTCTGTGTTTTTATTTGTAATTTTTTTTTTAAATGTAAAGCCACTAACTCCCAGCATGTTTTTGTCTAAGTATTCAGGTATTCTTCAACAACAGTATTGCATACATTTTCTTCTCCAGACAAACACCTGTAGATGTTAATACCAAGGGTTTTTCTTTTCCAATTGTTTTACTTCTTTTTTTGCTATTTTCAGTTCTCACATAAATGGTCCCACAGAAATCATGTCACAGAAATCATTACACTTTCCTGCAGCCCCAGGCAAAGCAAGTTTTCTGACATTTTACTGCCTCTCAGCAGTTACCCAACAGACACATTTTCCCAATTCTTTTGCGACAATGCTTACTTGGTTTTCAAGTTTTGATGGGTTATATTCAACTATGTCTTCTTTCTCTTGACAGATTATTCTCCAATTGCTGCTCCATCATCTACTGTTTAACATCCAATAAATGGGCCCAGCTGGCAGCAGATGTGATTTTACCATGGTAGAGTCTCTTAGATTAGTACAACACAAAATCACACTCATAAACCCCTGCTGTTTTGGAACCACTTTGCAAGAGGCTATTTAGACTTGCTTTTGAAAATGCAGGAGCCTTCAAAGAACACTGCCCAAACTTGCTGCTGAATGAACTTTTATTAAATGCTGCTTTTTGAGAGTGGGAATAATAACATAAAGGTACAGAATCCCTTGTGACATCTTACCAGGTTTCTCAGGTCAATGCATTTCAAAACCTGGTTCTGTACTTATCTGAAAGCAATACACATGTCTAAGCTACAAATAGGTTAGGGCCAATATTGGTGCAAAGAAAAGGCCCTCATCAAGTGTAAATGAAATGATTTTTTATTGGAAGCTGATATAAAATTTAATCAGCTCAAACATTTCATTTGGCACAGTGATCTTTTACATATAGTAAGGATGGTGTGAGGTGATGACTATGCATTGGGAAAAGCTGGCATAACAGGTGTGTTTGTATAAGGCTGTCATCTCTTCATTGAGTTTTCTGGATTTAATGGAATTTCCCAGTGTCTTGTCTGTGCTGGTACTCCTTATTATTGTGAAGTAACTAACTAAACCCACTGATGATCTGGTACTGAGTCGAGAATTTATCAGTGATTCTCCTTTCCTTGTTCTCATCAACAAGGTGGTAATTTCTTTAATATTAATTAGAGGAAGATGAGGAGCAGCAAGATGAACAGCTTCTTGAGGTTCTGTGTTTTATAGGCCCTGGTTCTGCCCTTGCTCATGTTCACCTTCATGTCCTTTCCCCCAGTCTTACATAGAAAACGTGCAGTGTTTCCTGTTGCTGATCCAGAGTTACATGTGTAGGCTCTGCAGAGGGATCTGGACAGGCTGCATCGCTGGGCTGAGGCCAGTGGTGTGAGGTTCAACAAGGCCAAGTGCCAGGTCCTGCCCTTGGGTCACAACAGCCCCAGGCAGTGCCACAGGCTGGGACAGAGTGGCTGGAAAGGGCCTGGGGGTGCTGGTGACAGCAGCTGAGCATGAGCCAGGGTGTGCCCAGGTGGCCAAGGGGGCCAGTGGCATCCTGGCCTGGATCAGCAATGGTGTGGGCAGCAGGGCCAGGGCAGGGATTGTCCCCCTGTCCTGGGCACTGGTGAGGCCACACCTCGAGTGCTGTGTCCAGTGCTGGGCCCTCACTGCAGGAAAGGCACTGAGGGGCTGGAGTGAGTGCAGAGAAGGGCAGTGGAGCTGGGGCAGGGTCTGGAGCACAAGTCCTGTGAGGAGCAGCTGAGGGAGCTGGGGATGTTTATCTTGGAGAAAAGGAGGCTCAGGAGAGATCTTATCACTCAGGAAAAATTTCTTCATGGCATGGTTGTTAAATGTTGGAATGGGCTGTCCAGGAACGTGGTAGAATCACTGTCCTTAGATGTCTTCAACAAATGACTGGACGTGGCACTTAGTACCACTGTCTAGTTGCCAAGGTGTGATCAGTCAAAGGTATGCTTGGAGATTTTTTTCCAGCCTTAATAATTCTGTTATTTTGTGATTCTGTAATTCTGTGTCTTGGCAAATCAGCCAAAATGTGCCTACACACTGGCCAGATGGCTGCTGCCTCTTCAAATAGAGACATTGAGTTGGATCTGTCTTTGACTCACCATGAAATACTAAATTGGGCTTCTTTCCTCTTTTAGGCTGCAAATTATCGAATGAACTTGTAATAACTTATCATCTTTGAGAATGTTGCACCTCTATCAAATTTGGCTCAAGGTGGATGTTGCATTGAAGTTGGAGATGGGAGGCAGACAGGCAGATGGCATGGTTGTACAGGGGTGGTTCCTATGGAAAACAAGCTAGAAAGGAAGAAATACAATTCAGAGTTCAGTGATTTTACAGTGTTTCATATATTGAAAGACTGAAATGGAAAACAGCTACACTGAAGATACCTAGTAACATGGTATTTTTGTAAATAATTGAAGGGTGAGGAATTGTGTTTTCAGACACGTCTGTGACTGTCAAAGATAGATGTTATTAACACATTGCTACAGTTTTCCCTCCCTTTCTTCTTCCTGTGGTACCCTCAGTTATTGGGTTCTGACTTAATTTTTTCTTTTCTGTACTTCAGATGTAAGAGGAGAGTGGACTTAAGAAAAAACTCCAACTGCATTCACATGTAACCATATCTGAGGAAAAAGACAAAAAAAAGACAAAAATGAAGTTTTTCCTCTTCCTAGAAATCAGTGACACTGAGCAGGACCTGCACATGAATGCAGATGACAGTAGAAAACCTGATCAGTTTAACCTGACCTGCAGCTCAGTGTTTTAGATCGAAGAGGATAATCCTAGGCTCTAGTAGCTTAAGAAAGAAATATTAACTCCATGCAGCATTGATGGGAGCAAAATGAAACGGATTTTTTGATGCTGATGTCCATGTTTGTAAAGGTAAGAACCTAGACCAGTGTTATAGGGAGGAGAGATATTTCAGGAAATCAAATTTCTCCCTCTTGTGAGAAGATTAGTAAGTCACAAATATTTTGCTTTATGAGAAAATGACCAAGGTCTGTCGATGATGGCTTATGGTAGGTTAACAAGTAACCAAGGTAACAAAAAAAGGCAGAGTGAATAGAAAACTTTTCTGGTGCACAGTTTAAGTATTGCAAAAACATACTTATGATGGGAATATAATTTTACTGTTGTTTATTTGGAAGACTTCAAGTTGAGCCTTCAGATTTAGCCTTTCTTAAATATGAAGACCTGAAGACATTCAAAGGCTTAACCAGACTTAAAGTCTGAAAAATTATGAACTCAAGGACAGAGTAAAGTGTTGTCAAGCTGAAGTGCTGTGCTGAAAGAATGAAGTAAAAACAAATGCCAGCAGCCAAGCAAAGACATCTACTCACCCCCTCTCCTTGAGGAAAGGGGAAATGAATGGCTGGCCTATCCTGATACCTGTGTACATCCTCATGGGCACAGCACATGAATTCTCTCCTTCCTTGCCTCTACTTTCTCCCATTCCAACAGTCTCTAGTTTCTTGGTCCAGTGAGGGTAGGTATTTCCTGCCTAAACATGTGGACTTCTGCAGTGGTGGGACAATCATTTGAGTCTTGACTATTTCACACTTTGCTCTGACAAACAGGCTGGTGTCGAAGGTTCTCCTAAAATAACAGAGCCATGGCATGCTCTTTACCTCTTAGAATCAGTCTATGGTGTAAGTATTCTGCCAGGCATTTTGGAGTCTAATCAAAGCCACCTTAAATTTTAATGTTGGCCCCAGTGCACTCAGTCTCTGTCACAGCAGATGTTTTTCTCAAAGACTAGTGAAGTTTTGGTTTGGGAAGGAAGTTAAAGGCTTGGAAGGAAAGAGCAAATCTGGAAGGGTTGACCTGTACTTCCTTAGGCTTTTGTTAACTAATACTCTTTTTTGGAAGAGTCAAGTAACCATCTGGGTGCAGCTGGGTGCCTGTGCAAAGACAGTCCTCACAGTGCTGTGCTCCTTGAGCACAGCAGCTCTCCTGCTGACCAATGCAGAGACCTTTGGGTCATTCCCCATGTTTAAACAGAAGAAATCACAGTTCCTTTTCAAAAGGAAATGACATTAGCATGAAAATGAACCTATCTACCCCAATGAGTAAGGCAGGGAAGTGTCTACAATATTGAAGAAAAATATTCTACATGATTTGTCCTGCATTTTCCCACTATGCATACAGCTCACATTCTTGGAAAAAATGAAGAAAATATGTTTCTTACTCTGTTTTTAAATTCCTAAAAGGCATTTTTATTGTGTAACACCTAGCTGCTGTTTAGTCCTCAATTTACTGTCCTCAGTTAAATAAGGACAGTAGTCTGAACAGGCATCCAAAGAACAGGTATCTGTATCAGTGGAATTACCAAAGTAATTAATAAAGAGGCCAGAATCTTTGGGGATATGGAGGGTAAGTAACCTTTCCTTAATGAACTTTTTTTGTGTAAGATTTTTGATTGAGGTTGTGGTTTTTTGGCTCTGTTTTTTCTCGGACAAAAATGTTGAGAAACACCCTGATGCCAAGTTTTTGGTATTGCTGTATTTCTAATCATAGAATGCCTTAGGCTGGAAGGGGCCTTAAAGTTTCCGAATTCCACTGCCTCTGCCATGGGCTGGGACACCTTTCACTAGACCCAGCTGCTCAGAGCCCCACATTGTGGGTGCTGTATGCCTGTCCTGATCATCTTAATCAGGAAATAAATGTTTGTGTTAAATTAAATGATGGAAAAATACAAATAAAACCAAGATGATTTATTTTTAGAAAGCTCATTTTTCTTATTTGCCTTTTGACACTACTATTTTGAATTATAGTAGCTAAACTCCTAGGGTGAAAACAATGAAAATTGTTGCAATACAAAAAAAATGACAGGTATACCATTAATTGCAGCTCAAGAAGTAAATGACATGAGCCTTTCCCATTATAAAAATATGCAGTATCTTATAAGCGTGATATATTAGCAAAATAAATAAAATCAGGTTTCAGAAAATTCATTAAACATTTAAATCGCAAATTAACAACAAAAAATTATTTTGAGCAAGAACAGATTTGTTGTGGGTTTTCTGCCTCAGAGTGGAATTTAAATTAGATTCAATAATTTAGTAGTTTTATGCTTTTTAAGGCCATTAGATGATAATACCATCCCAGGAGAAACCTGTTTGCCAATCAAGTAGAAAGACTAATGGGTTGTTTTAGAATGTGTACCCAATTATTTGAGTTACATTAGTAATGGCAAGAACTATATATTTGAGGTACATATTCAAAGCAGAGTATTTATATATTTGGGGAATTATAGCAGGCGTAAGTACTAATAACTTGAAAATATTTTGAGTGTGACTTTTAGCTTTCAAATGTTAAAGGCAGACTAGCTTTCCCCTCTCAACTTCACAATAAATAGAGAATGACTCATACTTAGTCATACTTAACTAACTTAGTGGTTAGTTCTGCCTAGGATCTCTCTGTCATGAAACAAACCCCTTTCATTGCCCAGAATTTACTGCTGGTCACTCACTTTTGCAAGAAAATATAAGCTTTTGTTTAATTTCTGCTTACTTCAGTTGAAGTTGATATACTAGTGACTTCCTAAACAAAAGACACATTTTGTATTCCTGTATTGATTAGAAGAGCATTCAAGGATTCAAGGATTGAAGAGAATTCAAGGATTTAAACTTAGCAGCAGTCAGGAACATTAGGACAAGCAATTAAAATTTTGTCTATATGCTCCTCATATTTCAATTCAATTATTTCCACAATTTTTACATCATGTACAATATGTGTAGATCTGTGATTTATCCGTGATCACTTGCTCTGAATAGGAGGAAGTAGATAATAAGAGGTAGCTAAATATGCCTATCCAGATTTTAGAAATCTGGCTTCTCATTGTAATTCACACTGATTTAGTTTTAGTCTTCAGCTGAAGTTCATTCATATGGAGACATATTTGCACACATCTTCAGTGCCTAAAAATGAAGATCATCAGGAAACAATGGCTAAATACATACACCTTATCTTTTGTTTGTCCCCCAAAAAATTTGACTCTGAATGATGATCATCATCTTCACCAACTTGACACAAATATTTACATATTAATGTTTTTAAAAGAATTTTTTGATGCTTATTTTGATTAAATCTATGCAATTCAGCCATACTACAGTCTCAGAAAAGGAGGAGAGCAAGGAAAGTGAATTGCTGCTAATAGAACATCATAAGTCTGAAAGCAAAGGTCCCTGCAAGGACTTAGCAGCAGTCTGGGGTGCCAAGACTGGGGCACAGGCTCAGCTCATGTTTTGCAACTCACATTCTCACTTCCTCTCATGCAAATTGCCCCAGTGGGCAGGGGCAGACGGTCAGTGCCCTGCAGTGGCACCCACCCCCTCCTTTCCCACCACAGTGGGAATAACCCACCTGTAATATAACAAAGGCATGAGGTCCCACACCTGCTCATGGTGGTCCATCCCTCTCCTTGCCTTGCTCATCCTGCTCAAATCACAGAGCTAACTCTGCCTTTCTCCTGCTTGCTTTATGCCATAGAGCCCTTGCCTCCCAAGACACAATTGTGACTCCCTTTAGTTGAATTTAACTGTCTTGATCTTCTGTATATCCAGCTATGGCTAATTCCACTAGTGACTCTTTCAATGTATGTGTGGTGGAGTAGTGCTGCAGTCTGATAGGGCCCTCATTGACCAGAATTTTCAATGATGAGGGAATTCCTGAATACAGGATTAATGTCTCCTCAAGGGCATTAAACATGCAATAAAGATAGCAACGGGAGGCAGAGATACCCAAACGTGTCTGAATCTGTCCTAGTGGCAGTTCTTAGCAGTTCCCCTTCCTTGCAATGAATCTATTCTCAGGATACAGCCATGCTACAGGCTCAACATTTTCTTTTTCATGTGTTTGTGGAAAACACTATTTTATTTTGTGTGCTGACAGCAAAAACATTTTGTCTGACATAATGCCTTTTAAGGCAAAACAAAACAAAAAAAAAAGGGGTGGTACTAACGTGCATAAAACTTGTGTGACCTTGCTTGCAATGTGTCTAAGATGGAGAATTACTAAGATTCAGGTTTTCTTTCCATTATGTCAACATTTCCTGGTTGCAATAGTCATGGGTTTCTCTTTCACTGAAACATGAAGAGTTGAGCAATTGGCCTCTTGCTGTGCTGTCTGGAAGATGATGCTACAAACTACACTAAATCCACTATTGCAGATCCCCTCTGTCCTCCACTCCTGCAGTGCTTGGTTTTCCCTTTGTTCCATGGGCACCTATGCTTTCCAATTTTATTTTTCACTGGTCTGATGAAGAAGCAAAAAATGAAAGAGAAATACAGGGGAAAAAATATAGTGGTAAAAGTAATTTTCCCAGTGCTGAAATATCAAGGCAGCCACAAAGTGCACAAAGAATAAGGTAGCTCTTATTTATTATTATTTTAAAGTATTTATTTCTATAGTACTCTTGCTGACTTAGAGGGATGATACACTGATTAAAGATGACCATCTGCATGATACTCACTTTTTCTGAAACTTGTACTCTTTTGCTTTATTCTGACATTACAAGTTGATAACACAACAGTTTGCAGAGCTGCAGCTCAGATATAGTTGCTGCAACTATATCTGAAGACCAAAACTGAGAAAAATAGCAGCCAGTTTTTATGAGTGGTAATTTCATATGTGGTTTGTTCATAAAAATGCCAACAATAAAACTTCTATTGGCTTCTTTGGACTGAGCTCCTATTGCTGTTATTTGTTCTCTCTTCCCATCCAGGAAAAACTACTTTCAAATTTCATTCCAAAAGCACAAGAACTTGTCAGTGCTTTTTTCTTTTTTTTTTTTTTTT
>VZRH01005125.1:209442-219609 GCA_013397555.1 Urocynchramus pylzowi
TTTTTTTTTTTTTTTTTTTTTTTTTTTCCAAAGACAAGTTCCAATTTCCTGTGTTAGCTGTCCAGAAGGAACAAGGTCTCACATCATCTGTGTCAGCCTCAGAAGGAAGATGGAAAAGTTTGATTTAACCCAAGGTCAAGTCAGGAGTCTTGCAGACAGTGAGGCACTGCTGTTATGGATTTCACCCTGCTGTGCTGTGCATGCTCTGGGGCAGATTTAGGGGCCATAGTATGATTTGTAGATACCAGCTATTGTAATAATAAAATCCAAAGATCACTATTAGTGAATCACTGAAGTAAGAGTTCCATTTGTTGATTACATCTGTGCTTGTATATCAATCATAACAGATTTTTAATAGCACAGAGGCCAATCCTCTTAGAATTCTGAGCTCATGGCTTGTTACATCCTATTAAAATATGATGGCCAAAACTGGAAATTACCATATCTAGGAGGTTTTGGGAGTCTGCTTGTTTTGTGAGACTGAAACCACACTGAAGGTGATCCTAATGATCTAACACCATCGAGTGTCACTGCCTAGGCAAATCCCACAGAACTGTTCAATTCCTTAGCACTGGCCTACTTAGCATGACTGTATTCCCTGAGCTTCAGTGCAGAGCTAACCCCCAGTACACAGTGCAGCTTGTGGCAGCACCATGTTACATCAATTTTTCGGGCAATGTTTCAGTTCCTGGACCTTATGTTGAAAGAAGTGCATAAGCCCCAAAATATTAAGCCTCTTTCAAAGAGAGATTCTTCCCCTGAGCACTATGAGGCTCCACTGGAGGAGATGACAGCACAGGTACAGCAGTGCCCTGTGGCTTGCAGCTGTATATTTCACTCTTCTGGCACTGTCATGTGAAAAAATAGCCCAACCTTCTGTGGGACTGCAAAGTCCCCAGAAAGATTTCCACATATAAAATTAATCTGGGACACAATTCATCATCAAAAAGTGTAAAGACTGTTTATACCAGCAAAAATACAGTGACGAAATGCTTAAACTGGTAGTGGATGATAAGAGAATATAGAATCCCAGTGACTTCACTGTCATATATGACTTCCATCAATGAGTTGTGTTAACCAATCTTTAAAAAATATATGTGTTCTTGTGTATGGTTTGGCTTCCTGATTCTTTTTGCTCTGAATTATTCTGCAGAACACAAAGGGAATGGCTTTTGTACTGGTTATGTTTATGAAACAAGGCATTAGTTAGATTAGCCAGATTAGGCAGATTTGCTCCAGAGGATGTTGTGTGTGAAGGAGACAGGAGAGAAATGAGTGATCAGAGTGTTTTTCATGACCTCAGCATTGAGGAAGACAAGAAGTGGCTTATACCCTGTTTTTGAAAAGTATGACATCTGGGGAAACTGAGCCCAGTGAAACTACTTGTTTTTATGGAAAAAAAAAGAAAAAAACAGCTGACTGAAAATGAACAGGAATTTAAGATTATGGCCACAGACATTCAGCATCTGACACAAAGTGCTGAGTAAGTTTGAAAAGATTTCTTTGCCAGCAAACAGGAACTGTTAACTAATCTACTGGCTTAGCTCTGATATATTTTTTAAAGAAATGTCAAAATTCTTGGGGTTTGTCTCCTGAAAGAAAGGTCTGATCCTACAATTACCATCCATCCCAAGTGCTGTTGAGGCTACCTACCCTAAATTCAGTTTCTCAGCAAGGTGCACCTTAAGCTGGCAAACTGAGTTCTAAAAGCTGGGGCTTTTTTGAGTAATTTTGTTCAGCTGGAAGAGAATAGATAGGGTGACTCCTGGAAGAAACAAGGAAAGGTTGATCTTTTTGTCTTGCAGACAACTGAAAGCTCAAGTACATCTGTACTATGATCTTGTGGTTCTGCTCATACAAATGAGGACCCACATTTAAAAAAGAAGAACTGAAGATAGTCCTTCACTTCCTAGGGAATTCAGACTATTTCACCTCAGTGGAAGGACCCTGATTTATGCACATTCAGCTCCTGATTCCACACTAGCTACTCTATCCTTAATTGGGACTTAATTTTAAAATAATTTTAAAATTATGTTTTGAAGATTCAGAACTAGTATTGCAGATGATCAGATCATTTTACTGTGATTGGGAGACTAGGAGAGGTATCTGGACAGCCTAATTCAATGATTTAAAGTTATTTAATGAAGATAGATGAATTATTAATACTGAATAATTAAGCTGCCCAACATGGAAATTTCTCTGCATAGAAATAATACATTAAAAAATTATTGTTATTGTTAGTTGTTAATGTTAGTGTTATTGTTATTATTCGTCCTGCCTTCACTTTTGAAAAGGCTTAAAATTTGGCCTTACATACAGGCATTTCAAAAAGTGTGAAAATAAAGATCTTTTTTTATCAGAGTTACTGCCTAAATTGATTTTTTCTTCTTTTTTCTTTTTGTTATGGTATTTTAAGGTGGCAATAACAGAAAAACCTCTGTGACTCCCAATGTGAAAGAAAGAAGTGAGAGAACACAAGAGTTCCTCATGCAGACGTTAGGTCATGAGAGTTTGTGCTGGTTTATGCATTAACAGTTAAAACATAGGGAAGGCATCAATTTCCATGTGCAGTTGCTTATATTGAGCAATGTTTAACAAAAGCACAATCCACACTTTTCTGCTTCTCTGCAGAGAAGTGTGGTAGCATTGAATTAACTGATAAATCAGTTCCTTGTTGACTTTTATAAAACTGGGACTGCTTTTGGAAAAAACTAGGTGTTTAAAAAGTTCTATCTGAAACGGCACAAGTTGATTTTATTTTATTCTTTCATCTACAGATGTCACCAGTCTTTTCCACTGCATGGAAAAATACAGCTCATTTAGAGGAAATTTAAGCCTGCTGACAATTTGCTTGGCTTTCTGTTACTGCTTGTGAACCTCATAGTAAAAGTCTACAGATCATAAATAAAAAATGGTAAACCAGGAGAGAGCATTGTAAAATGCTTTTAAATTACTTCTATCATTTCATCAGTAGGATATAATGTCTGAGTTACTTAAAATAAGGAAAAGAGTGCTCACTGTAACGTACTTGTCACCAGTAAAGCTATGGTGCTAATCCAGGAAGACTGAAATATTCACAGTGAATGATACTGGGAGAGTTATGTATCTGCCTTGACATTCCAGAAAATAACCACCAATGGTGATTATTCCTCCTAGACTCCACTGTAAACCATATGCTGGACACTTAAAAGTCAGGTCATGATCTGCATGTCTGAAATAAAAGTAATTTCAGCTGTTGCTGGTAGTCCACAATCTTGTGTTCTTTACATCTGTGCTCTCCTGGGACTATTTTCATTACACTCAATAATCCAATTAATCCATTACCTGCACTTAACCTTTATCATGACAAAGTGACATATCGACTTACAAGCATTACACAAATGGACAAAGCAGAAGGTGCCATTTGAACATTAGTATTCCTTGGAAGTCAGGTTAGTTCTAAAATTCACAGGGCCTTTCTTAGTGTTTCCTTCTGAGTAAACAGATTCATTTATAGAAAAATGTGTTTTACGTGGCAGAGACACAGTATGTTTTAAAATTTCTCACTTAGATAAGAGTTTTAAAATGTTTGGAGGTGTAGTTCCCATGGATAGTTTAAAAAATAATGCTGTTTCTTCCATGTTATCACCAGTTTACCAAGATATCCTGTGCACACTGAATCCATGCATGATTTACAAGCCTATGAAGACTGGGATAATTCCAGTAGCAATTTTAGAAGGTAGATATGTAACAAGTGCCATACCGATGCAAAGGTCCATCTATGCCATTATCCTGTATATTGGATACCTACCCAAAATGTAAATCAAGACAGGATGCATACATAATATTTGCTCATGTGCTCCTAATATCTACGGTGGCTTTCTCTGCTGCTATTTTGTTTAGCTGCTTCCTAAACATATGTGGGGTTTTTTTGCTTAAGAAAGTTCCTATGGTGCACAACTGAATGACTAGCACTGTGTTGAGATATTAAAAAAGAAAAGAGTGTTATCCTAAATCTCTTCATGGTATTCATGAGCTTATCTATGTCTTTAATATCTCTTCTAATTTGCCACTTTCCAGTCCCAGTCTATATGGTCCTTCTGTATTTTCAGTCATCTGACTCCAGTCAGGATCTTATTTATAGGATAGCACTGTTTGTCTAAATGCATATTGAATGCATTTAGAGGGTGTGCTCTCTAAGGAGGTAATCCTTGTAATGGCTAGAAAATTAAGGCACATTACAAATACATAAATTCATGTGGTTTATCCCCTGGGGAATACCTGTAAAAGAAAATGTGTTTGCTGATAGGGATGCCTTACTGGCTAATCCCAACTATCTAACTTGCTCTGCAAAACAATCCCTCTGCTCCCCAGATTGAGTATTGTAAAGAATGCTTTGCTTAATTGCTGAACTCATGTTTAAAATGGCAGAAAACATGCTTTGCTGTCATTTTTCTGCTGAGCTTGAATACTGAGTTCCAGTGACACCACTGTTCAGCACAAGGCCACTGCCAGCAATAACCTCGTATTAAGAATGATAGCTGAAATATTTATTCACAAACACAATTGCAGGCTACACATACTCTCTGCATGTGCATTTCCAGTGGCATGGAAATTACTTGTTTCCTGCTTGATGTTATTTCTGCTTCAGCTGCTTGGCTCTTGCTCACACTCCTGCAGCCAGGTTGCCAGGGGCACAAAAACCAACTCCAGACCTCAGAGACAGATGTGCTCTTGTCAGTCTGATCAATGAGCAAGGTGGAAGGCAGAGCCACTGTCTTGTGCTGTGGCTCACGGGGCTGCCATTTACTTTGCTACCTCTGAAAGACAAATGAGGTCTCTAGTGGAAGTGAATTTTCTAATTGAATTATCCAGTCTCCCAGATGGAAGAGACTTAAAAGCCCAGACCATGCAAAGAAGATGTAATCTGAAAGGAAATCTGATTCACATGGCACATTAACCTGAGCATTTTTCTGAATTTGGCCTATTTATGACCTAATGCATGCAGTATCTGCTATTTTTGATGTCTAAGATAAATATTTATCTCTATTTCTGGGACTGTGTGGATAATACAGGAGGCCCTTCTGTTGGAACAAGAAACTGCTATAGCTGTCACCTAAGTTATTGGCAGCTCTCAAGAAGTTCATGTGGGATTCCCACACAGGACTCAGTTAACACCTGTTTGTGAGGCTATGCTGTTCTCCTCAGCATTGGGAAGAAGCAATTCCAAGGACACAGTGAGCCTGGGAATGCTGTGAGGCTGGAGATTCAGTGAGGCTGGGGATGTGGTGTGTGTCCAGTGCAACACCCTCCACAATGCAAGGGAGTCTGGCTTTGTCCTGGCTGCAATCCAGCTGCCTGAGCAGCTCTAAACCCTGCTTTTTGCTTTTGAGAACCCCTCCGGGTTCTCCTCTTCAGTAATATCTTCAGTAATCACTTGCCATCTTGCACCTCATGTCTCTTACTAACATGAGAAATTCTGTAGGGTCAAGATGGTAGGATGAATCCTTTGCAAAGTCTGTGGCCCTGTCCTCAGAGCAAGGATCAGTGGCTGTCCTTTTGGCTGTGTGCTGACATCAAGGCAGAGGCTGCCTGTGTGCCACCCCACTCAGGAGCTAGGAAGATCTAGTTGGTCCTATAGGATGTGAAAGCAGATGACAAGTATTCCTGTCTTACTGCAAGGAAACTGAGTCAGGGAACTGTCAGGACACATCATTTCATTTGATTGTATCACTGTTCCTGACAATTTCCTCCAGATATTTACCGGAATATATCCGGAATGCTAAAAAAACCACCACATTTCCTCATTTATCATGCATATTTGCTTGTTCCAGCTTCCTGTCATGGAGACTTTTGCTGGCTGAATTTGCTTAGGTAATAATATTATACACACTTTCCGCATAGCTTTTCTTCTGGTTAATATTTTGTTAATAGTACTTGTTGTGCATTCATCCTTCAATTCCAGCGACACCAATAACAAACATGAATATAGTAACCCTTATAAAATAATGTAAATAAAATTTCTAATTTTTGTGTGTCATCAAATTATTCAATTCAATTGAAAGAATAGCACAATACAAAAAATTTATCAGACAACACCTAGATAGGGGAAGGAGGATTCTCCTGGGTTTATAATTGGACACTGCAAAGTAGGCTAGCAGAAAGTCTCAGTTGAAAAGGAGAAATCTTAACCTAAAAAGGTAAACATTTTTTCTAGCTGGTGACTCAAAAGATCTCTATAATCGAATGTTAATTTAATACTTAAATTTTTCTCTTTTTTTTTCCCAGAAAGGTAGGAAAAAGGGAAAAAAATTGTTTTCCCATTAAAAAAAATGTAATGGTGTGTTTTGGATTACTTTTGCTTGTAAGAAATTAAATTCTATATATTCAAAAATACTGCTGTTTCATGCAGGAACCAGCTAAGAGTGGATGTATTGCAATACTTTATATGGTCTGTTTTCCTTGGAAAAAATTGGCACTACACTATTGAAAAGTTTTTTACACTCTGCTTCTAAGGCAAACAGTAAGCCTATACAGAAGTTCTTGTACAGTCTGTGGAATTTAGTGTAGCTTTCTCATTTTTCACAGGGCCAGTGGAGTGGGGCATCAGGAATAAAACATTGAAATTCTGAAATACAGAATAAAATTACAGAATAGAGAACAATTTATCCTAAATTTAGGTAGACCTTTTTCATGTGGTGTGATTTAACTTGCTGTGTAGAGTACAAGACAGCTTGGTAAAATGGTTACTAATGTTGTGATTTGATTTATGTGCACTCTGCATTTTTTTGTTTAGTTCACTGTGTTCCATCTGAAGTTTTGATATTCATAGTGAGGAAGCAGGTAAGTATGGAAAATAGGTGCAAGATTATGTAGAAAGACAGAGGAAAAATGCATTGATGTGGAGAAAGTAATGCATGCACTCTATTAATAGTCTACTTATAGAAAAGTCACTGTAAGTTTAACTTGGTTTGAAAGCTCCTTTCTCTAATCCCAGGCAGGTACAGCTGCCTAGACTGGGGCTGGGACAAAAGTGGAAACAAAGTATTGAATATTCAAATTTTTAGTTGAGAAGTTAAGAGTCCTGGGCCTAAGCTCAGTTTGTCATGTATTTACTGACAATGATAGGGCACAGAAAGGTCACCTTGAGCAGAGCCTTGGTTTCATCATCAATTTGGGCTGGCCTCAGGTGTCCCTGCTGGCTTAGACCTGGTCAGAGAGGCACTGCCACCCTCTTGGTGGCTTTGCTTTCCTCTTGCCCCACTTCTTCCCATGTGCTGCACCGAGTCAGGGAACTGATTTTTAGGTAAACTGTATGGTTGAAGTAGGGGCAAAAGTTGTGGTTGTCATAATCAAACAAGAACACTGTTTATGAGGCTGAAAAATTTCTTATTTCTGAATGTTTTCAATGGATCACATTCACATCACAATGTTCAAATGCAAGAGGTTTCTGAGGAGGCAACTCCCTAAAGTGTGGAAAAAAAAAGCAAGGAATACATAGATGTACATAGGAAGTTGGTAGAAAAAGTAAGAGGAAGGAACAAATAGCTAAAATAAGCATGGAGTGAATAAGGAGGAAATAATATGAAGTCGTGTGTAGATAATCTAATGACTCAAGAGAAAACAGGAAGAATAATACCAGCAGAAAATGGCAAGCACCAAAAAAGTAATAGAAAAAGGTCACTGTTGAGTGTCTGTAAGCAAAACCACAAAGACATGATATTTGGAGATAGTGGTAGAAGCATGTCATGATGTAATGGTTGATGTTTGACAAACTGATTTCTTTTGTACCCATATTTTCACAATGGAGGGAAATGGATACTGTTCTACCAGTAGCATCTACATACCATAATTTTTTAAAAATTCTATTTCATTTGTGAACTTCAGAGAATTGTAATCAGCTTTTGACAGGATCATCATCTCTCGGACTGCAATATAATTTGAGAAACAAAACCACTTCATAATCAAGCATGAAGTCTGTAAGCTTCAGGCCAAGCTGATGAGACCCTGGGACATTCCTGTGAGCATGAGACCCATTTATGACGTGCTAGAATGATGTTAAGCTGCCTCTTTGGGCCTGGGGCAGTTGGGGGCTATGATGTGGACTCAGCTCTATAATCTTCACATCCAACACCTAGATACTGAAGAAACCATCTCAAGTTAGGAACATGTGAGAAAATTTGCTTCTTTAGTCCCAGACCATCTTATTCTGGCTCAACCAGGCCACTTCCAGCTCAACAAGTGGCTTTGCAGCATCACACACTTACTCATGTCACCCTCTACTGACCTGCCAAACATTGTAATTCCCTTTGTTTGTAACATTGTACCCTGCCTTTGAGTTTTGGATACAGCAAGAACAACCACAATAAAATGTTCCAAAAATCAGTGCAGCAGAAAATTTTGTAGGTGGTGAACAAGATATATGAAGGGGCTAATATAACACAAGGTCTGATTTCTATTGAAGTTGTACTACTGTTGCAGGAATAAAAATTGGCAAGTTAGACCACAATGAGAGTAGTTACTGTCATCCTCAGATACCATGAACACCTCTGAAATGGTATTGAGCAAGTACTGGAACTGTTCAGTTTGGGAGAAGTGGAAATGAAGGAAAAAGATTCCAATCTGTAGAAGACTTTACCTAAAGTAAAGCTGACAGCATGCTGTATAACTGGAAATTTGATGAAGAAAGAAAAGGAAACAAATCTATGATTTCAAGAAGTACTATCAAAATTTAAATCACCATAGGAGCCAAGAGATTAATTTTTTTTCCGATCACAGATACTCTGGATGGAAGTTAGTTGAGAACATCAAGATTGGAGGCAGGCTGGGCTGCAGTGATCATGCACTGGTGGAATCTGCAGTCCTGAGGGATATGGGTCAGGTAAGGAGCAAAGAGCTTCACCTATGAAAATTTCTAGCTCTTCAAGGAGATTGTGAAGAGGATGCCCTGGGACACCACCCTCAGGGCCGAGGGAGTGGAACAACTTTTCCAGGAAATCTTCTGCAGAGTGTGAGACCTGACAAACCCCAGGAACAAGAATCTGGACATAGAAGGCAAGAGACCAGCATGGCTGAGCAGAGTCCTGATGGAAATATTAAAGGGAAAGAAGCAAATAAAGAGATGAAGTTCATTTGGGTAAGGGTGGGGTGAGAAAGGCTGAAGCTGAAGCCGACAAAGGATGCAAAGAACACCAAAAAGGGCTTCAGTGGGTGTGTTAACCAGAAAAGGAAGGACAGAGAAAATGTATCACCCCTGATAAACAACTCTGGGAAACTTGCAATGACAGATGAGGAGAAGGCTGAGGTACTCAACAACTCTTTTGTCTCATTCTTCAAGGGTAATATCTCTTCCCACACCTCTTGAGTCAGTGGGAGTTACTGACTTGTCAGCATCACTTCTGTGCCTGGGAAGATCATGGAACAAATCCTCCTGGAAGCTGTGCTAAGGCACATGGAGGACAGGGAGGTGATTCAAGACACAAGCACAGCTTCACCAGTGTCAAGTCCTGTCTGACAGACCCAGTGGCCTTCTGTAGTGGACTGACTGCTTCAGGGGACAAGGGAAGGGGTGTGGTTGTCCTGGACTTCTGTAAATCCTTTGACATGGCCCCTCACAACATCCTACTCTCTAAATTGGAGAGAGATGGATTCCATGAGTGGACAGTTCTTTCGATAAGGAATTGGTTGCTCAGTCACATCCAGAGCATCGTGTCAAGGACTTGGAGTCTGAGTCAGTGACAAGTGGTAAGAGGGGCCCTCAGAGGTCTGCATTGGGACCATTATTATTTAACATCTTCATCAATGACATAGACAATGGGCATCCTCAAACAAGTTTGCAGATGACCCCAAGGTGAGAGGTGCTGTTGACACACCTGAAGGATGGGATGCCATCCAGAGGGACCTGGACAAGCTCAAGAGGTGGTCTTATGGGAATCTCGTTAGGTTTAAAAAAACCAAGTTCAAGGTGCTGCACCTGAGTCAGGACCATCCCAGACAAGAGTAGAACACAGACTTGCAGCACATGTAGCACACAGATTTGCTTCTGTAGCAAGAGCAAACACTTAGAACTGTATCCTAATGAGAATCCGAAGGAGCTTCTTGCCTTACAAGCAAAACTGAAATGACTGATGAACTTAACTATCTTCTTTTAGTTTTAGGCTCTTTTTTTTTTTTTTTTTTTTTTTTTTT
>VZRH01005125.1:221932-298512 GCA_013397555.1 Urocynchramus pylzowi
CAGCCGGAGCTGGGCAAGGGAGGTCAGGTCTGATCCCCTGCTGGACCCAAAGAGGAAGTTCCCCTGGGAATGCTCTGCTTTAACCCTGTGTGTTTTCAAAGGCGTGTCCAGGTTCCTAGTGGCCACCCCAGGTGCCAATATTCACCTCTGGCCACTGATTGGTTTGACCACCACCTTCCCAAGAAACTTCCTTCCTCGTCAAACCACCACAAATAGAACTACTGCATTTTCCACATTAGAGATATTCTCCAGTCTTTCTCAGAATTTGTTAATCTTCTGCCATTTCCACTGGCAGGGTCTTACTGCATAGCAGGATACTGACTGGAGTAACAGTGAAACTTTCAAAAAAAGTTTATGTTAAGCAGCTGAAGCTTATAGGAAAATTCACAAGTCTCCAGACTGTACAGACATTCACAGATTTTTCATAGCTTATCAGATGCTGAAGTTTGGTTTTGTTGGGTTTTTTTTACTTGAGATTAAAATTAAAGTAGCTGGTGATTTCCAGTAACTATCCAAACTGCCAGCAAGTTTAAAGATAGCCTCACAGGATCTGGGAGTACTCATATGTGAGAGAGGGGGCAAGAGTGAAAGGAATGTATAAATAAACTCTGGAGTGCTTTTGACAGCTCAAAAATTTGAAGAATGCTGACTGTCACAGCAGTAGAAATTAAACCTGCAGTTGGGTTCCTACTTGTGAGGTTTAAGAAAACAAATGGGATTCATAATTTTCCTACCCTATTCTATGTGATGGCCACAAAAAATAAAACCATAACACATCCATCTCCTTCCACTGTGGCAGTTGTAGTTCAGTGCTCCAGCAGTACACACATGGAACACCTTGTGATGACTCTGTGCACGGGGCAGCAGCAGCTGGGCTGCAGTCCTTGGGATGCTTTCATCATTAGGCAGTGGGATATTGCCCAAGCCAGCACCTGGGAGAGGAGCAGGATGCTACTGAATACAGCTCTTGCTGCTGCAAAGGCATAAGAACAGACAAACAGACATTGCATCTACAGCCCTGTGACTATGGCTAGGTGATTAATGCACACTGATACAGCTGGATGATCTATCACCCCAAAACAACATTAATTATTGCTTTTCCTATAGCTAGTATGAGGGCTGCAAACATAGTTAATGATGATGTACATGCTCATGATGTTCTCAGTTCTGGTCAGTCAAATGGGTAAAAGATACCCAGCTTGTACAGGACAACCCATTATACCCCATCTTATACTCAGCCTTTTGTGCCATCCTTTGCCTCACCAAAGAAATTGGGGCCATCTGACTGCAACCCTAGGCAAATACAAGAGAGTAAATGAAAGTAATTCAGACTTGCTGGTTCCTTACTCTAGCTTTGTTCTACTTTGTACTTGTAAGATTACAAGTGCATTTGCTTACTAATCAAAATAAAGATTTTTAAAAGGAAAATGCAGCATTGTCAAAGTGACTTCTGAAGTTCATTTGTAAAGAATTCTGGAAAATGTGATTACAAAAGCCTCTAGTCAAAAAGCTTTATAGTCAAGTGCTGACCACAAAGTCTGCCATCCAAAGTCTGCTCTCAAAGTAGCATAAATCTAGTTTAATACCCATGGTTTGGTGGAGCTACTCTAGTTTTACACAGCAGTAACTGAGAATTGAACCTAGATCTTTGCCTTAAATTTTCTCCAAAAATGGGAAAATAGAAAAAAGTATACTTTCGACAGGGAGTCACACAGGAATTCAGAGGGTCATCACATTGAATAATTTTCCCAATTGCTCCCCATGACTTCCCACAAAACAAACAAACAAACAAGCATAACCAACAAAAAAAAAACCAACCCAAAACAGCAGCAGCTCAGTTGCTCAGTGTTGCATCAGCTCAGCTGTCAAGAGAAAAATAATGCAGATTTTCCTAATATACACATGAACATAGGTGTGAAACATTTGCAGTGTGAGATATTTTGATAACTTGCTGTACAGTAGTACTGTGGGGAAGAATTAGTTATTTTCAAAGGCTTTTTAAGTGTGTAGGTGAATTATGACAGCCATCACATTTATAATCATTGTAAAAAGTCTTAAGAAGTTAATTGCAGAATTGCAGGTATGTACCCTTTGATCTTTGCAAAGGCTGAAGGCTCAGATATAGATTGCAGTGCAAAGGCACAGTGCTGAGGGATTCTGAGATCAACATCTAGTACCCAGGATGTGGTTAGAAGCCTCAGCATCTTTCAGAGTGGTGTGGTAAGTGTAAGGGCTTGTCTGTCTGGGGACTTACCCCTGATTAACTCCATGTGTGGACACTCCCATTCCAGAATAGTGGGTGGAGAGCAAGTCCTTAAGCTGGAGAAGCATTGTCTCCCTCTCCATATTATCCTTGGCTATGACCCCAGTGATGGTTCTGGGGACATCTGCTGAGGAAGCTGAGGACAAACTGGCAAATGAAACAAGGATTGCCTCCCCAGACAACAGAGAGGGCCCATAGTCTGAGGTGCTCTCTAAAACAAAGCCCTGGCATGATTGCTTTTACATACAGCAGTATGGCAGGCTTCCCCTGGAAGGAAAATTGGAATCAGCTGTGTCAACATATGCCATAAATAGAATACTTTTCTCAGGAAAATAGCCAGCAAAAATAGAGCACAGTAATTTTCAGGCCAATATTTACATATTGCTAATGCCAAAAAAAAAAACATTAAAAGGGACAATGGAAGAGGATTATTCTACTTAGAAGAGCAAAGCATTAAGAAGGATGTGGACCCTGTATGAGAGCTCTGCAAACCTCTGCAAAGAAAAAAAAATTTCATGACAACAGATGAAAATTCAAGAGCAGCATTATGGTTATTTGGAATAGCTTGAATTATTATAATCCTGAACAGTCTAGCTGGGAATCCACCCACTGTGGCATTTTGCCAAGATGAGTGTATATATCTCAAAATGCTTCAAGGAGGCAGCTTATAAAACTGGTTGAGAGAGAGACTAAAGTGTTTTATTAGAATCTCTTTCTTCTAAGACTGTGGAATGCAACTGGCATATTCCCAAAGCTCAGCCCAGTACACTGGCATTGGCAGGACTGTATGGCTGTAACCCTCCCGAATTTAGTGTTTGCAGCATGCATTACTGGCTGTTTTAATCACCATTTCTAGAGTGACACTTGGTCAAGCAGCTGAGCACACCTTAGAGCAGCTGTGCCGTGTTGTTATGGGAATGCTTGCTGCAGGGCAGGGAAGTGAAGGGCAAGGTCACATCATTTTGAGAGGCTCTTTGTCTGATTGCAATACTGAGGTCTACACATCCATAAATTTTTCCTTTCCTGTGTTGCAGGGTGAGGCATACACAAAACAAATATGCTGTTTTATTGAAATATTTTCATAGGGAATAAGATTTCTGTTTCCCCCATGCGCTGTAGAGAAACAGGCGCTACTTAAAAAAATAAGGCAAGCAGATTACTGAGCTTGTCTTACCCTTCTTTCTCAAGTAGCTTTATCAGCTCTCTGCATGCATATCTCAAAAGGGGTTGTTACTCTTTGTAAACAGGTTGTTTTTATTGTTGTGCTGAGCAGCAGAAGAGGAATGTGGATTTGCAGGGAAGGCAGGGAAAGGGCAGTCAGCCTACCAGTGGTGCTGATGCTGACTGATATCAAGGGCCAGTTTCTTACAGCTCTTATAGCAGGCTTGAAAAGCTTATTCATTTGATAGAGTAGCCACAATATTACCCAGTTGTAAAGATAATAATAGCCTAGCCTGTGTTGAATTCAGTAGGCTGTGATTAAGTATAGCCAAGTAATCATTCATTTTAAGTAACTCACCTTTTTATGCATCTAACACTCCATCTGCTTGGGAATTAAACACATAAAAAAGGCAATTCCAGCCACCTGTTCCTCACTTGTAGTGTTTTACTAACACAGTGCATTTAGATATTTCAGTGTCTAGATTTGAACAGTCCATGCAAAATTTTGCTATTTGTGAGTGCTTTAGCACCATCAGAGGCACACTGTGCCATTTTGATTTACTCTGTGTGTGTTTGTGGGTGTGGGTGTGTGTGAGTGAATGGGGAACGAGCAGCTGGAGTCAGAGCCCTGGTCACTGGGCCTGTGAGTCCATGGGGCCAGCAACTGGGGCAAGTGAGTGTGTGCAAATGAGGGTGGGATCACTAGCAGGTGTCAGATGGGACCCACTGGTGAGTAGATTAAGTGGCCTGGGGGCGACTCTGGGGCAAGTTTCTCCTTCTTGTTACTGGTGCTAAGACTTTCATTTGATATTACCAGGTATAGTTTGTATTTATAATGCTGTACTCATGAAGGTGGCTTATTTCTAATTTTTGTTTCATGGAGAGATTTTTGATATGTTGTTAACAGGAAATTTATAGAACAAGGGGCAACAGCTTTAAACTGAAAGAAGAAAGACTCATCTGAGTCTTTATTTTTAGGAAGAAATTCTTTACTGTGAGGGTGGTGAGACATTGGAACAGGTTGTCCAGAGAAGTTGTGGATACCTCACTCCTGGAAGTGTTCAAGGCCCCATTGGGTGAAACTTTGAGCAACCTGGTTTAGTAGGAAGGAG
Organism: Urocynchramus pylzowi; assembly: GCA_013397555.1. NCBI lineage: Eukaryota > Metazoa > Chordata > Aves > Passeriformes > Fringillidae > Urocynchramus > Urocynchramus pylzowi. Next base: position 226,469 of record VZRH01005125.1, read on the forward strand.
GTGTCCCTGCCCATGGAAGAGGAGTTGGAAAAAAAAAAATCTTCTCATGAAGATTTTCACAATCCTTTACAACTCAAACCATTCTATCATTCTATGATCCAGTGGCTGCTATTTCTACATGTCAAAGCCAGCAAAGAAAAAAAAAGATTGCTGAAATCAGGTCAAGAGACCTAAGGAATATTTCCTAGATAATAGGAAGAGAAGGTAAATCCATGAGTGAATGAATTTTATTTTAAGATGTGTTTTTTTCAAGGCTTGATGTAATTCTTTTGAACCTCTGGTGACATAGACTCACAGAACAGTCTGGACTGGAAGGATTATCAAGTCCAACTCAAAAATGAATGCATTGGGAATGTGACTACATGGATCAGACCCACTACTTTGGCCCTATTAGCACCATCCTCTAACTTATTGAGCTAGTCCCAGTATAGTTGATGGAAATTATCTAATTTTTGCATGGTTTGAGCTGCAAATAATGACAGAGTAGAAAGACACAAGTTTTGGATTTATTTCATTTCCTAAGGTGGCCAAGGTGGATTATGTCTAAAATGTGTTTCTTTTCACTAGTGCTATAAAGGAGCCCAGGATTATTTGTGCATCTGAAGACCTACTCATTGTAGGCATCAAATGTTCAACTTGCCTTGAAGAAGTTTACATTTCATGCTATTTGTTTAGTGATGCATAAGAGGTAGCACATAGAGAATTTGATAGCAGCCAAGGAAGATATCATAATGGAGGTCAAATTTCTTGGTTTTATTAAGAGCTGAAACAAGTATATGAATACTGAATTATACTAGAATTTCTAAACTGTGTAGCTGTATGAATGTGTTTGACCTCCTTTCTTTTTTGGTTTTTTTTTTTGCATATCATACGATTTCTTTACAATGCCCAACAAATATACATCTTTACAAGGCTCATTAGGAGTCCCAAATATTTTTATTAAAAAAATTATTTTAGAGCTTGCAATGAAACTGTATTTTAAATTGACATTTACAATTTTTCCTTAGGAAAAAAAGCCTTTTTAGCCTAATTATCCTTTACTTTCTGGAAGGCATTTTTCTGTTGTGACCCCTAGCTACTAGAAATTTTTCTGGCTAGATATTGACTTTGCATAATATTAATTGGTCCATCTGTATTTGATTGATAACACAATGGAGCCTTTTAGAGTAGCTATTATTTCAGCCTGACTGTATTTAATATTTTACTGTGGCAATTCCCAGTGTGAAACAATGAATATGCTTCTGAAACACTTGGCTTATATTCTGTGCTTTAGAGGATGCACAGAGAAACATCTTGCTCATAACAAGAAGCCACATCAAGAGAGGCTCATGCTAATCATAGCCAGAATATATTTACAATTTAATAGCAAAGATTATCCTAGGTAGAGGAGTGGATATCATTCCATGCTCTTGGAAAGCTCTCAATTTGTGATGCAGTTGGTATTGGAGTGTTTCACACAGATAGCAGCAGTTTACAGCACAGCATGGCAGCCTCACAAGAATGAGATGTCTCAAACCTGGCAGTTCACCAGCTGGCAATAAGCAGCACTCTCTCCTCTACAGTTAATTTGCCCCTGCATTTGAAAGCACTGATTTATTTTCATCTTCACAAAAGTGTCTCAAAGGTGCTGGGGTAATCTTAGATTTTATAGAATCTAACACATTGGGGATACTTGGCTAAGTGTGTCTGCAAAACTTCCATGAGAGATCAGAGAATCATAGAATGGTTTCAGCTGGAAGGGACCTTAAATATCACTCATTTCCTGTTTTGCCACCACAGGCAGGGATGTCACACACTAGGTCAGGTTGCCCAGGGCCCCTTCCAACCTGGCCTTGAACATTTCCAGGGATGGGACATCCACAATGTCTCTGGGAAACATGTTCCCTTGCCTCACCATCTTTTAAGTAAAGAATTTATTCCTAATATCTAATCCAAATCTCTCTTCTTTCAATTTAAAATCTCTCTCTTTTAATTTTGTTTTATCACTATCTGCCCATGCAAAAAGTTCCTCTCCCTTTTTTTCATAAGCTCCTTTTAAGTACTCAAAGACCTCAACAGGGTGCCCCCAGAGCCTTTTCTCCTCCAGGATGAACAATCTCAACACTCTCAGCCTGTCTTCAGAGGAGAAATGCTCCAGCCCTCTGATCATCTTGGTGGCCTTGTCTATGCCCTTCTTGTATTGGCAGCCCCAGAGCTGGATACAGCACTCTGGGTGGGGTCTCACAGGGGCAGAACACAGGGCAGAATCCCCTCCCCAACCATGGATACAGTGGATGGATGCTGGTGCTTTGGATGCAGCCCAGGACACGTTTGGCTTTCTGGGCTGTGAGTGCCATGGCTGGGCCACGTCCAGCAACCCCAAGTCCTCCTGAGCAGGGCTGGTCTCAGTGACTTCTCCAGTCTGTGCCCATGTCTGGGATTGGCCCAACCCAGGTGCAGCACTTTGCACTTGGCCTGGTAAAATTCATGGAGTTCTTGTTAGCTCATTTCTTAAGCTTGTCCAGGTCCTTCTGGATTGTGTCCTGTTCTTCTGTTGTCAGCTGCACATGTCAGCTTGGTGTCATCTGCAAACTTGACGAGGTGCTCTTGATCCCACTGTCTGTGTCATTGATAAAAGTATTAAAAGGCACCAGTCCCAAGACAGAGCCCTGAGGGACACCACTCATCACAAGCTCCCACCTGGACATGCAGCCATTGACCACAACTCTCTGGCTGTGTCCCTCCAGACAGTTCCTTATCCGCTGAATAGTCCACCTTTCAAACCCATGTGTCTCCAATTTAGAGATAAGGATGGGACCATGTCAAAAGCCTTACAGAAGTCCAGGTAGATGCCATTGGTTGGTCAGTGGATGGTTGCTTTTTCTACTCACAAAACCAGGGTTACTATTTTTCATCTGTGTAAGCAATTATCTTCAAAACCTGCAGTTAATTCTGTGTTGCCCAAAATATACACAACAGTAGAGAGCAAGAGAATCTCTCCTTGTTTCCTTCTACACTTACAAGGGCTTGTGACATAGGTTGGTTTTATTTATGTTGGCACAAAGATTTATTCACTAACAGGTTAATTCCATGTTTTATGTTCACAAGAATGCCACAGTATCAGTCTCTGTGACCCAGGACTGGATCTGTCATACTCCAAGACCTCTTTCATTCAAGCTTCTTCAAGTTTTTAACTAAAACATGTCACTCTCCACTGTATTTGATTCCTGGCAAATGTGTATTTCTGGCTGGAGTATTGAAAGCTGAAGAGTTTTCCTTTTAGAAGTGTAATTCAAGGAGATAATTTGCTCATAAAACTCATCAGGAAAAAGACAGTAGTACCTAATATGTTTACACATCTTTCAGCTGGTGTCTGTATTAGCAATTTGTTTTGAAGAGATTTTGTTTATTTACCATGTGCTGTGTTTTTCCTCCAAGTTGTTGATGCTTATCAGATTTCCTCCAAAGGGAACTAAGTCAGATGCTCCAGTCCTCTGCCTGCTGGCATCATTAGGTTCCATACCCATACATAAGCCTTATCCCCAAGAAAAAAGGAGATACTTCCATGTCATCATCATAAATAGTTTAACTTTTTTTCTTTTTTTTTTTTTTTTTTGCTTGTGTTGCCTATTTATAATTGTTAAAACACCAGCTGAGGCTTTTCTATTTTGAAGACCAGGTTTAGCCATGCATTTAAAGACTGGTGCTGGATCTGAATTTGTGTACAGCTCAGAACACTCTCGTGGTTCAGAAATAGCTTCAGATGAAATCAGTTTTTCAAAGCTCAGCTGCTTTACAATGAAGCAGAATTGGTCCTGCTGTTTCTGGCATAGAAAGGGAAGAGTCATGTCCTTTCCTTTCTCATTTTGTTCCTTTCCAATATTACTGCAATACCTGAGTTTCCCAGAAACATCATGACTGTTTCCAAGCTCTGCCAGTGTGTGGTAGGGAAGTATGTCAATTTTTGGTTTGTATGTGGAGGAAAAGGAAGGCTCCAAGATCCATGAAACAGCTAGCATGACACACTGAAAGTTTGTTAGGGAGTCCTGAAACTAAAACTTTGTCTGCATGAGTAACTTAGGCTAACATACTTTTTTTTTTTTTTTTTTTTTTCATAGAATCACAGAATCATCATTACTGGAAAAGACCCTCAGGATCACCTATCCCACCATGTGCCACATCCAGGGGNTTCATCAGTAACTTAGCCTAACATACTTTTTTTTTTTTTTTTTTTTCATAGAATCACAGAATCATCATTACTGGAAAAGACCCTCAGGATCACCTATCCCACCATGTGCCACATCCAGGGGCCTCTTGAAACACTTCTAGAAGTGGTGACTCCTCCACTTCTGCACTAGCAGCCCAAGACAGATTTGTCATCCTTCAGATGGCTTCCTAACTGGTGTCAAAGGTACAGACAGGCTGTGGACAGCAGTCTGTGTTTCAAGTATTGAGTGTAGAACAGGCCCTGAAAAGGCCTGTTTTTTGCCCACATCCCCTGGCAAAAAAATATGAGCCAAGATGACAAGGAAGAAAAATTGTCTCTAGCTATCAAAATGAAAAAGCAAGGGTTTTAAAAATTTAACTGCTGCCAAGCAATCTTCAGTATTACAAGAGAATTTCAGCTCACCCTATAAGTTTCAGATAAATGTGAGAGGCAGGGGGAAAAAGAAGTGAAATAAAAAAAATACTCCAAAAGTTTGGTTTTTTTGTAAAGAAGACTCAAGAAAACTTTATACAAGGAACTTTTCAATGGGTTAAAAAATGGGGTTATTAATGAAACAGACAAAATTTTATTCTTTGATGTTTGAAGAATATTAGTGTAATAAAGTGCACATATTGAAGAGAATTATTTTCAGTGCTCATTACAAAGAAAGCAAAGCTCTAAAATAATCCTACAAAAAGTGAAGTTATAGAAAAAGCAGAGTAGGAACTTCTCAGAAGTGCACAGCCAGAGCACAATGGGCAAAAAGCAAATATCCAAATGGCAGTTGGATTTAAAGAAACAAGAAATCCTCATAATGAAAGTGATTAAGCACTGTAACACATTCCCAGAAAAAACATGAAATTTCTCTCCTTGGTGATTGTTAAAAGTCAGCTGACAACACCCTATACTTTCAGAGATTTCCTTGCATCAGGAACACCTGCAACCTGCATTAGGCTAACTAGCACATTTTTACTTTTTTAGACCTAAATGTGACTTTTTTGATTAGAAAACATAAGCCAAAAGATGGAGGCAAGGATCCAGGAAGAAGCTTGGGTATAACCCTGTGTTTACTGAATCTTTGTTTTTGAAGAACTGGGTTTACCATCATGCAAAGCCTCCTCTGCTGTCAGGAGCTTGTGAGTTACAGTGAACAGCAAAGGGATATATTTTTCTGTGTGAATTTCTCATTTCTTATTTTCTTTAAAATTCTATAAATATTGTAATTCTTCATGAGAAAATTAATTATATTTTTATAGTATCTTAGTGTTAGCCTTTTAAGGAGAAAAAGTAGCTTTGATTTGAAATAGTTTTTTTTCTTTGAGGCACAAAAAAAGTAAAAAAGAAGGTAAACTACATGGCAGAACAGTTTTCATTGTTTTTTGTCAGTTTCAATTCAGAGACTGCTTTGTGTGCTTTTTTACCTTCAGTAATAAGCAGTTAAGATGTTGCATATTTTAAACACATTTTCTAGCTGAAATAGGGAGGAAAATGAACTGGAAAGAAAGAAGGAGAAAAAAAAAAAGAGATTAAGAAAAATCCCAAGATATTAGACTTTTTTCCAAATCCTTAAGAATTTCTTTTTGCTAAGATACATACACAATATATCCTTTTGAAGAATTACATTGTTTGTGAATATTTTATGAAAGGAGATCTTAGATTAAACCCTGTTGAAATATTAATTGGAAAGACTTCAGCCAGCTCTGACAAATAGCTTTTAGCTTCATAATGTTCATTAGAGTCTGTTTTGTTATCTAATCAGCAAAAGCAGTGAAACAGATTCCATTTACAGGCCAGGAAGGTGAAGGGGGAATAATTCAGTGCTGGGATGCTAAAACACAAGTGCTGCCTGGAAACACATCTACAAAAGTAAGTGGCTAAATTCATGGCAATAGTCTGTATTTTAAAAGAAAGGGGGTTATCTCCTGTTGCAAGCAACATTAATTTTTCCTGTCGAGGTCACTTATCAAAGTGTTTGGCCACACTCCCCTGCTGTTCAGCAGCAAATCTCTGGAAGAACACTTTGGCAGGCCTAGGAATATATGGTGTCTGTGTTCCCTGCTTCCTGCTTTTGTTAGGCTTAAAGCTAAATTGCTGCCAGACTCTTTCCAATCACAACATACTGTAGTGTACTGGCAGCCCTCTAAGAATATGGTTTAAAAGACAGAAAAACTAGAAAGGATGACAGGCACCTGTTTAGAGACAGATCTTGACAACTGAACTCACTGGTACAACAGCCTTTCCAGAGAAAATATTTCAGGTCTTAGTAAACCACAGTTAAACACAATTTGAAAAAAAAAAAAAATCTTTTCCCTGCATGTTTACTTGAGTGCCTTGCTGGGTAGCAAACACTTCAATGAGTGCTTGGAATTTGTGATGAAGTACATTTCAGACAGATTCACATTGAGATAAAGATAGGTATGTTCAACTAGAATATTCTTCCTTATTCTCTGTGTGATTAATGATGCAGGAATAGAATATGCTGTGACTTGAAAGATCCCCGAAGGAACTGAGAGACTTGCAGGAAACCAGCAAGGGAAATGTGCATCAGCTCTAAGCTATGCATGACGTTTCCCTCTGAATTAAATGGCTGAAAGTGTTTTTAAAAGGGTTTTCCTTGGGGAATTGTATGAATAAGAATGAAGATCCTAGGCAGCTTATCTTAGAAGCAAAATACTCTGTCCTGGACAGGAAGAAATAATATTTACTTTTACTTCTTTGGATTTGACACTCTGGTGCTTATTGACTTATTTCACTGGGAATTTTATTCAGCTTTTAACTGCAGGAAAACAATTTCACAGTTAGCACTAAACATACACAGAATTTTAGAAAGGAAGGGTAACAGTTATTTCCTACCTCTGTACAAAATCCTTTTGAAGCCAGTTATTCTTTCTGTTATAATCTTACAGCTTTTCCTCTGAGATCATAAGCATTTTCTTGAAGGGACAGGCCTGCAGTTCTTCAGAGAGAATAAGAATATTAATTCTGTAACTGAAGTGCATCCAAATTTTGAAGCCATGTTCTTGAATGCCATTAAAAGAAAAATTAAAATGCAAACATCTGCTATGCATTAGATTAGTAACCACTATTTCTGCACCATTGATTTCATTCTGATAATAGCTGACACAGTTAAATCAACTCATAACTTCATTTTTATGCTGTCAGTGTGAAAACTCAGACAGTGAAAATAAAAAGTTTCAGCAGAAAGATGGTCAGTGTGCCATCATATGAAGTGTGAGGGTAGATCTCTTTTTGCTGAGTAACAGAACTCTCTTTTTCTAGAGGCAAAAGAGATGTACAGCTAAATACAGTAAAATAAAGTAAAAACAGAGATGTACAGCTAAATACAGTTAAACTATGTATCATCATTCCCTCTTTACAATGTACATTTTAGTAATGCTCCAAAATACACTGCAACTGTAAAGTTCATTGAGGAGGAAACTAAACACTCACCACATAAGTTTACTGCAGCTTGTTACCCAACTCTCCATCCTTGCAGAATGGCTTCTGGAAAGCATAAGACTTTATAAGTGTCCTATATTAATTTCTGCAGTAGTAGAAATTAAATCCCAAAGACATGTGCTTGGAAACATTCAGTGTTTTTTGCTTCACATAGAAACATCATTAAGAGGAAAAAAATGTGAGCATCTGCTGTTGTACTGAAGAAAGGAACAATCAGTGCATGAACCTTGGTGGAAAAGCAAAAGTCATGGCAATGAAGTAGTGGAAGACAGAATTAAATCAGGCTCAAATAGCTTGGATCTGTTGACAAGATATTGAAGTGGTTGGTTTGCTGGAGCTGATGTTCCAGATTGATCCCCAAATCACACTGCTATACTGTGACAAATGTTTCCATTGCCAGTCTAGAAACAGTCTTATAATTTCCCGGTGTAACACGTTATAAATACAGTGTTAATGCATTTGTAGGAATTGTGAAAGAGATGGACTCTAAGTCATTGAACTTTTAATGAGAATTCTAAATGGAGGGAAAAGTAGCTGGTCCTTACAAATGATGCAATTCCTGCTGTTAAAATGAGTCAATAAAAGGCTGTGGGCACAGCAATTATCATATGCAGTCATTGGTGTTTTCTTCTGAACCTGGTAAGAGGCTATGCAGCAAATTGTATAGTGATATTTCTGGACACCTGTGGAAGAGAAACAGACATTTCTGCTTATTGTGAGCATATTGCCTGAAGACAGAACAAAAGGACATATGGAGGACGCAGTGATTTCCAGGCTAACTGCTAAAAGAATGCTGAAATGAAGGTCAGAATTTTTCATGGACTGTGCTGCTGTGGGTGTTTCACACAGTGGGTCTCTCTGTGAAACTCAGCCTCTAGAAAACACCCCTGTATTTCCTCTTGTTCTTAAGGGACATAAATTTCATGTCACAATAGATGTTAAATGGTATTTTCTGAAGCTGGCTGGTCTGGCATTCACAAAAATAACTTTGCAATTTAACAGGTAGAATTTTGTACCACACCAAAGCAAGCAGTATTTGACTACCATTTGCCAGCAATTCTCAAATAGATATGTATTTCTAGCACTCCGAAACCTTTAGAATCTCCAAAATGAAACTGTGTTTCAATACTGAAATGGAAAACTATGTACATTCCTAAGATTTCTATGATTCCTCTTATTATTTCAGACCTCCAGAAGTTTCCTGCTGACAATGGCAGAAATTCCCTTCCCCCAGCATTGAGCCAGGCTGCAATTTTCCATAGTATTTAACATGCTGCTACATATTCTCATTTTCCTACAAGTACATGCTCTGGGTTTCAAGTGCTTGTTAAACACAGCCACAGTAACTTTGTGGGGAAGCATCCCAGAAGGACCTCTGGAAGCTTGAAACAAAGAATTCAGTATACAATAGGCATCTCTCAGAGTTTCCCAGAATAATGAGCAGTACACATGGCACAAAGGATTTCTGGGGTTTGAATGCTGCCTTTTTACCAGGAAGTGAGTTGGAAAAGGCTTGGCTTATTTATAAATAAAACATAAATGTTTGGATGCTTATGTGATCAACAGCATGGCTTGCTCAAAGTACAAGACTGTAAAGGTCAGTTCTAATTCTCCTTTCCCTCACATCATAGAACAACACTTATAATGTCAGCATTTATACCATTTTTAAAGTTTTGAAAGAAAGCCAGGATCAATATCATGGCTGCCTTCCTATGCAGTGAGTTTCAAGATAGGATATTGCTTAATGGTAATCTCCTGTCCTGGCTTCTGCTATCCCTTAAATAATGTTGACAATAGTGGCTTTGTTTTTTTGAAGTACCCCAAATTTTGCTGGCATTAACAGATTCAGCCAAAAGGAAAAGATCCATAAAAAGTGTGGGCCTGGTTCTTCTCTCCCTTCTCACTTTATTACTAACTCTGGAAGAACTAATCTCACTGACTTACTCTGGACCTAGCCCTGACTCAGCCAAGCCCTACAACACTTAACTTCCATTACACAGGAGATCCTCTTCCTGTTCACAAATTAAACTATAAGCACTTGATCAAGTCCCACTAGAAGCCTGGGCAGATAGGAGCAAGAAGTTACTAGTGTGCCAGAAATCAGCAGAGCAGAGCACTGCTACACACCAACACATCATCGGGAGTCATAAACCCACTTGCTTGATCTACAAATAATCAGAGAGGTGCTTTTTGCCATGAAACAGATTGTACAGGGAAAAAGACATGGTCCCTTCTCCTCCTTTTAGCATTCTTGATTTTCAGGAAAACTGAGGTGTCCAAGGCCCTGATGCCTGCTCCTGAAGGCTTAAAGGACCATGCTTGAGGCAGTGGGGTGGTTCACCGAGAGGGGAGCATGTCCTCACATGCTTGGCCACAGGACAGCAATGCATGTTTCACCTCACCAGACCCACAGTGCTTTGTGTTTGGTATGCTCTGTAATCCTGACTGAGAAACTCCAGGCACTATTTCCTCTCTCCACCTCGAGCCTCTGCAGGTTTTAGCCAGTCACCAGTCACTGTCTGCCTCCAGTGGAGAGAAGCTACCTATGGATTAACATCCCCTGCTTCCCCAAAGTCCTTCACCTTGCTATAGCCCTGCTCTTCACTGAAAGCTAACCTCTGTGCCATGGTTTACAGTGATATTGCCTAAAAACCTTTCTGGGTTCCAGCCAAGTATATTGCAGACTGATCTGGTTTTACCCCAGCCAGCATGGGAAGCACTCATCTTGATTGTGCTGCAGTTTGAACATTTTGCAGTTAGATCAGTGTGAAACACCAGGTAAAATAAAGCTGGGAGAGGCCTTTGGCAGAATTTTAGCTGTGGTGTGTCGGGTACTTTAATTGTATGTGGGCAAGCACTGATGTAATCCAGAACAAGAAGATTATGTACAGACCAAACAGTTATTATTTTACCAGTGTATGCTCGACTGACCTCTATAAATACAGTAAGGAACTTTAAGGCACTGTTTCTCAACCTTGTTTACAGTGGATTATTATTTTAGTTATATCCAATTCATCAAACAGAAAATCTAACATTTAACTCAAGCTGAAATAACCAAACACTGCCTCTATGGGAAAATATTTCAGAACAGACACAGTGATACAAAAAGAAGTCACTTCCTTCTATAATGAGAAAACATTTTGGCCAGCAAGGACTTAGGTCCACACAGCACATCCTGCAGTCCTTATCCTTGCTGGAGTCCCCATGCTGGGTTCGCCTGAGAGCATAATTCCCTTCTGGGGTAAGAGGGAAGACACACCTTCATCTTGCCTGGGTACTGTCTTGGGATGCAGCTGGGTCACATCTCCAGGAATACAGGCACTCTCATTGCCCCAGCATAGGCCTAAAAGGAAACAGAGGATGAAGGAAAAGGAAAGATCCAGGAAAAGACAGAAAAACCTATAGCCTGGGAGAGAGAGAAGTAGCAAATAAACATGCAGTATGCAAACACAGAGTCCAAACTGAACAAGGTCTGTTCACATGTCTTTTTCAGGTTGAAACCACAGCTGGCCTCAGGAAAGAGCCAGTCTTGAGAGAAACAAACTATTTTAAACTGCCCTCGTGCTCCTGCCCTTTCACAGTGAGTCACACTGTTCTGCCTGCTGCCAGCTTCAAGGCTCAATTCCCTGCTAGGACTTTGGTTGAAAATGTCTCAAGGCCCATACATACCTACTGACAGTGTGCCCACCTTGGCTCCTAGAGAAATTGGGGTTGGGAGGAATTGGAGTATCCCAAACTATTGGAAAAAAAAAAAAAAAAAAAAAAAAAAAAAAAAAAAAAAGAATTCCTGAAAAAGAAAAAAATAAAACTGAAATCACAAGGCTGCTAGGAAGTGCAAAGTGCAATGTCAGCACTGTGCTTGCCTGTTGGGCCAGCAGAGGTAGGGGATGCAAATGACTCTGAGCCACAATGGGAGATTTTACTGAGACTGTGAATGGTATAAGTAGAGCTGGACCCTAAAAAGTAGCCAAAGCAGTACCACCCAGAGAAAAAAAAAAGACAAGACCTTAACTGTAGAATTCTTTTCATGGTGTGTATCTTGGTAGAGGACAATTTGAAATCAGATTTCACATCACCGCTTACAGTAGAAAGTATTTTTCAGTTAAGTCCTGAATGGGGCAGCATCAGTCACATGGTTAGTTCCAGTCAGAGTATTTGTTCTGAAATAATCTCCTGTAGAAATGGTAGTACATAAAGAGCTGAAGCATGGGCATGCCAAAGAGCAAGAAAATGAATGTCCTGACTCTTATGGTACAGCTGCCTTTGCATGCAGTCAGTCTCCATCAGTGGTTATACAGTTGCCACTGTTAAATCATCTTCTAAATTCTGTCAGTTTTTGTTACTGTACAAATCTGATCTCATCCTGGTCCCCTGCCAGTGCCAAAGAGCTGCTCTATTTACCCATTGCTGATGCAATAGCTAAACTCAAAAGGTTTACAGTAAGATATTTAAGATAGAGGGGTAATAAAAACCAGTGCTAGTGCAGTAACTTATGCCTGAAACATAGTTTAAGGTAGTTTGCCAGTTTAAGAAAAAACAAAAAAACAAAAAACAAAAAACAAAAAACCAAAGCAAAACAAAACAAAAAAACCCCACTTTGAATGGTTTAATCAACTTATGGAAAGGTCCAAGGAATGCCAGAGCCCTGGGTTAGGATCAGGGAAGGTGCAACAAGCCCTTCTCTAACCATCAACCTGCAACATTAGCCCGGCTGCTCACAGGCCTATAGCCTCTAACAGCCAGGAGGCACAAGGAAAGGCTTTTAAGCTGCATGTAAATACAGAATAAGTGCAGGCTCTGCAACACTGCTTTTACATGTCTTTAAATACATTGAGTAGCTAAATGTGCAGTTGCATCCTGGGGACTACAGGGAGGGACTGTGTACAGCAGGGACAGAACATCAGAGAGGTCATAACAGGTTATTAAGTTCTTAATTTTTCCATAATGATTTAATTCTCAGGATGATGTGTAAGTATGCTTCTTTGAAGATTATGACCAAGAACTCAGTATGATGTGACCATGTCTTTCAGAAATATTCTCAGAGAAGTAAGTGGGAGGCTGTTTTGTTTTGTTTTGTTTTGTTTTGTTTTGTTTGCTTTGTTTTGTTTTGTTTGTTATTGTTGTTGCTGTTGTTAATTCTATTTTTTCTTGGTTTGAGCATGCTGTCAGGGTTGCTTGGTTCCAGCCATATCATTTTCTTTGGGACTTGGCATACTGGAAATACACCACACTTCAGGATAAACAGAATAAATGAAATATCATAAGTGGTTTTATGTGTGTCCAACATGTGGTAGTTTTCATTAAGAGGGTGTGGCTGAACAGCAGGGCATCAGGCTGCTCTGTTTGCCCAGTTTTAGCTCTACTTCATAGATTCAGATAAAATCATGATGAGGAAGCAAAGCATGCTTTGAGACCTGGGCATGCTCAGCTGGGGTAACCCAGGATCCACCACAGCAGTGGTAAAGGCCTTTTTGGGTCACAGCAAGGCAATGCCAAGCCTGAGAGATATCCATGGAACAAGCAGGCTTCCTTAAGACCCAGGAGAGGCTCTGAGCAGTTTATTAGAAAGCCAGCAAACTGCTGGAGGTCATTAGAGCAAGAGCAGGAAGAAAAAAGGATGTGCATTAGATTGTCACCACGCGTGGGAAGAGGGGGAGTAGTGGTAGGGATACTTGTTTCAGCTGCTCATGCTGGATTTAAAACCTTCTTATTTTAATATACAATTGTTACTGCTCTTGGAGACAAGTTGTATTGGTGGTGCTACTGTAATTATATCTGTACATTTGGTTTGTAATAACAATGTAACATTCTGAATATTCTAATGCATTTAAATTTACTTGCAATACTTGGAAGTATGAGAGCAACCTCTTTTTGAGGTTACTGTGCTTCCAAGAGCTAGAAAGAAGATTGTGATGAGAGATGAACAGTGCTCCAATGTGCCTATTCCTGCCTCAAACTGGGTCCAGTGTGCATTTTTCAGATAATCTGTTTAACTTTCACTTAATCCAGACCCTTAGTTCCTGGATCACACAGACTGACATTCTGCAGCCTCTCCCACCCCAGAAGTGAGGCTGCACCTCTCAGCTCTCTTTTCCCCCAAGCCTTCTTCCAAACTCAGTTCCAGTTAAGTCTGTCCCAAGTCCTAGCCTGGCTGTAACTTTTGGGTTCCCCCACTGCTGCCTGCCAAGACACTTCTTGTGGGCTGCTCTGACAAAGTTTGCACAGAGGAGGCTCCAAGAACTAAAGGTGGAGTACAGGCAGAGAAGGGAAAATGCTATTTTTAGTCATGTCAGATGTTGAAAGCTTTGTAGGAGGTTCTTTATAAAGCTCTGAGATTTCCTGAAACTCTTCAAATTTCTTCTTTGAGTTACACCTTTCACAGAAGGAACAATCTTTCTGCCTCAATTTATGTATAGACCATATGCCAGCCACCTATCTTATCTTGGAAAACTTTTTCTGTTTAACATAATGTTTTTCTTAAAACATTATGTTAAACAGAAAAGAAAACGTTTCATAGATGTCATAAACCCCCCACTTTTTTACTTTAAGCCAAACTACAGTAACTTCATAAAATGAATTAATTTTCCATAATGCATCAGAGATACTGTGATGAATAGAGTAGAAAATAATCTTTAGTAAAATTCTGACATGAGAATTACAAAAAGAATCAGAGTACATGTAATCTGTCTGAGAAGTAGCACAAGATTTGTTATGTGTCATAAAATTTCTGAAGTAAAAAACTACACCACAAACAGTATGTGAATCTTTTCACATACAAAAGCCATAATGTGTATGGCTGGTAAATAATTTATTTTATTATACAGAAGTTTTTTCTATTCTTGCTGTCATTTTAATTATTATCTTATTATATCAATGTAATACTTAGAACTTTTTTTTTTTTTCTAATCAGATCTTCCTATTGCTCAAGCCTGTTTTTCACTGGCATCTTGTTGTAAGTCATTGACCTCTTTACTTGTTTTGACTCTTTTCAGGAGTGTAGGAATATGATGAATTATTAACTTCCTTTTGATGTTATCTTAGTCCACACAGTTTAAGTAGATTATTAGATTTTTCTTTTCTCCTCCCTAACAAGGAAGAAAAGGAAAGGAAAGGAAAAAAATACTTTCAAAAGGTTTTCAAAACCCTTGGTGGCTGATTTGCAAAATAGTGAAATTCCTCATCTCTTTTCTGAGAAATAGCAAAAAAAGGTCAAATATTCAGCAGAAATCATTATACTGAAAGAAAATATATAAAATGCTCACATGAGAAACTTTTCACATTTGCTATGTTACCCAGGCCTTCCAGTGATTTTTTTTGCTTGTTGCTGTTTGTAAATCTGTGAAATACATTTATTACTCAGTATAAAATCCCTTTGAAATTTCTCTCCTTCCTCTGCAAATTGGTAGCTGCAAAAAATGTGCCAGTGCTCTCCATCATCCACAAATCAAGTGCATTAGCCACAGCTGTTCATGACACTCCAGCCCTTCACCAGTGCCAGTGGTGTTACTCCCAGTGACACACATCAGTTTCACCCTTAGTCTAATCCCCCAGTTCACCCCTTTGTAACCACCAACCTGCTCTTCAGAAATACACAAATCACAGCCTTTCCCAACCCTTCATTCTAGGTTAGCACACACTGGTTGGGTGTTGTTCCTAGGAAAACAAAAGGCTCCAGGGATCTTCTTTCTCAGCTCCCTCTAGTGTGTCTGCAGATTATAGAGATGAAGTCAGTAATAGTTTTTTGTATTCTTAGTCCTAAAAACCTCAGCACAGTTGAACTTTGCTCTGTCTTAAAATACTTTTTCTCTCCTTGGGGCTTTTAACACACTAAGTCTTTCAATTTCACATCAAACCTTGCCTGGACTCCTAACAGTGCTCCTTCAATGAACTCCTTGGCTCAGCTGGAGTCAATGACCTAAGTCCTCTGGCCTGCAGGAAAGGCAGGATTTCAGCTCTCATTCTTGCAAACTCTCTTCATTTTCACTGTACCCCTTCATCTTTATTTTTCATTTCCTATTGCTATTTCCTAAACCTCCTTCATTACTGGTTCATAGAATTTGTCTCAAATTCTCTATTTCCTTGGCATTTGTTGCTCTTCCGATGCTCCGGTTATAAATTTTGTGTATGTGCTTGTTGTGGGTGTATATGTCCTGTTTCAAATGAAATCATCAGAGCCTTTTTACTGGCTGGGTACATCTAATGCAAAGTTTCACTGCAAATGTGTGTGTTTGCTCAGCTTCCTGAGCCTGCTGACTGTTCATTTTTAATACCATGTGGTGAGTGTTGTCTTGGGATTTAGGTCATTTGAGGTTAGAACATGGAGAAACGGACACAAACTGAAAGTGGGGAAATTTAGGCTAAATATAGGAATAAATTCTTTACTGTGAGGGTAGTGAGACACTGGAATGGGTTACCCAGAGAAGTTGTGGATGCCCCATCCCTTGCAGTGACAAGGCCAGGCTGGATGAGGAGTTGAGCAATGTGGGCTAAAGGGGGACCTGTCATGGGTCCCCCATGACAGGGGGAGTTGGAGCTAGGTGATATTTAAGGTCTCTTCCAACTCCTAATAATCTATGGTTCTATGTTTTTTAAAAATAATGTTGCTTATAAATGCAAATAATTCAGGGAACTTTCCTTCTGAATGAAAACTGAACTTCTGATAGCTGGACCCACTCACATTTTTGGTCTTTGCTGGCCAAGTGATGCAACAGGCACAGTCTCACAGAGTGACCTTTCTCTTTGTTGGAAGGATGCCCATGCCTCCTCCTCTTCATGGCCCTTTAATTGGAGATGATTCAGATGCCATGATTTTGAGAGGACTGTTTGATGTGTGAATTGTTTTGGCTGGCTGTCCACAGGATGATATCGATGGGTCCTTAGCTACTGCTCCTTGGATGGAATGTATTTAAAGTAGGAGTTGCAATTGTGTTCCGGAATGCAAACAAGTGAAAAACAGAAGGGAAATACTGCCAGCCTGAATGGTGCCCTGCTGTCTCCTCTGAAAAAGTAGAGGTACAATACAGAAAGAAAGATTGATTCAATCAATCTACTGGCTGCTGGGCCAGGCCTGGCTGTAAGCAGTTGCTTCTCTAGATGTAGAAAAGATGTTTATTCATGGCAATCTCCACTTAGAATGTACTTGTTATCTTGAAAACATCCAAGTTGGGAAGCACTGCCCTTCCTGTTTTTTCTACATGCATTTACAACATAGTGAGGTCCTAAACTTTCTTTGAAATGCCACTAAAAAGTTTCTCTGTGTTGGATCTCTGTTCTGAGTCTTTGAAGATTCAAAATCACTGCTACTTTGGATAAGGAGCTTGCTAACAGTGGTACTCTTTGAAACTTGAGCCTTCAAATTGTTGACTCATACAGCACTTGGCTTAAAAGAAATGGCAGTTCTGTAAACCGTGGGTTTTAGTTACAAAAATATCCCCTCCCTCCCTGCAGGGATCAGGAAGAAGGTTTCTCACTTCCCTTCCTCACCAACATTCATGTTCACCAGAATGTTCCCTGTTTAATTCACTTCATACCTGCTGTTTTTTCAGGGTCCTGATGCTGTTAACGTTTCTTCCAGCCTTTCTAAATGCAATGGTAGAAAACAATGGTTTTCTTTAGGGCATGGGATATGATGGACCAAAACTCAGCTAGTATCTGAAAGCGTAGTCAGAAAATTGAATTTGCAAATATTGTGTCTTGTGGATGTAGTTACAACAGCATTATTTTGATTCCAGCCTTTCAGTATCAAATAACATCTTGAAAAACCAAGAGCTGGCTGAAGGATCTTTTAGAAGCTATATGCCATGCCTGTCATACATTCTTAAGACACATTGTTCTAAAAATATCTCAGATTTAGATGATTTTATCCTAAACACGTGGGTAACTGCACATACATACAAAAAGGAATAGCGATAAATCTAATTTTAATTTTCCTTTAAGAATAAATATTATCAGTTATAAACCAGTCCGTAGCAATTAGCAATTCATTAAAATTTAATCTCCTTGAGTAGATGGTAAGATACTAGATGTGAATTATGATAACCATGTCTAGACTAAGAAGCATAATCTTCTTTACTCCTTCCCTGTCAGGTGTGTTTGATAGCTCATATCAGATTTTGTAACATAACTTCGGCCGTTTTTAAGCTTCCCTTCTACTTCCAAATTGAAACTGGCAAAGACTGGATGTGAACAAATATTTCAGCAGTGCTATGAATTGTAATGCCAGTGGTTCTTGAACAATAGAATTCCCTGCTGAAGAGCTAACACAGTTTGGTGTCTCTCAAGCCCCGTTTTACTTGTCTTTTGGGAGTGGTCCTTGTGGTCAGCCACCTCCCTGCTTGCAGCCAAGCCCTGCTGTGGAGGGAGCTGGCTGGAGGAGCCTGTGCAGAGCTGTGAGCCAGCAGCTGATCAGCACAGTCATCACACCAGCAGCCTCAGACTGACGCCTGGCCCTCCTGCATTTGGCAGATAGGCACAGCCTTTGACTCATCTTGTAGCAACGTCCAAGGGCTTATGTGGTTTGTTTTTGCAGCTCTGATACTTAAAATCAGTTTAATAACACAAAATCCTCCCATTCAGACTGACCTCTTCATGAGAACTGGAAATGTATTTGAAGAGTACAGTTCTTGCTGTAGACCAGAGTTTGGTAAGAGGTCACGTCCGGAGAGCTGTGTGCACCCTAGGGGTCCTGAGTATGAGAAAGAACATACCTGCAGGAGGGAGTACAGCAAAGGGCCACAAAGGTGATTAAAGAGCTAGAACATCTGATGAAAAGGCAAGGCTGACAGAGCTGGGGCTGTTCAGCTTGGAGAAGAGAATACTCAAGGGGGATTTTGTGAATGCAGATAAAAAAACTGATGGGGAATCAAGGGCTGGATTCCTGGCTCTTCTCAGTGAAGCTCAGTGAAAGACAAGAGGCAACAGGCAGGAACTAAAATGCATGAATTTCCATTTAAATACAAGAAAATAACTTTTAACCTGAAGGTGGTCAAACCCTGTAACAAGTTACTGAGAGATGTTGTGTCTCCACCTTTGGAGGTACTCAAAGCCTGTCGGAACAGGGCCCTGGACAGCCTGTGACCTTGCCTAGAGCAAGGGGTTGGACAGGACAATTGCCAGAGATGCCTTCTAGTCTCAGGTGTTGCTTACAGAACACATTGTCAACAAAATAAATCTACAATATTTTTAACCTATTGCACAGACAAGGATATTTGCTGTCTTATATATAAACCTGGTAGAAGTCTAAGTGGAAAAACACCCAATTTAGTTGTGCTTATGAAAATAACATATGTACAAAACACAAACACTGCATGATTTTATTCTTTGTGCTAGCCATAAATTCTGATGGGCTTTCTCTCTCTCTCCATCTCTGTCCTTGTGAAAGAATTGCTCACTGTGACTACCATTTTCACCCTCAGTGTAGAAGAAGCCACATCTCCCCTGCTGTGACATCTGGTGCCAACCACCCTATGGGGCTTCCTTGTGCCATCTCCACCTCTGCTTCCATGGCCAGCAGTAAAAATTCCTGTCCAAAAGGGAAAGGGGCAACTTTTGCAATGGGCAGCCCTTGTATCTTGAAACAGCAGAAAGTTTTATGGCTACTACTCTTAGCCAAATTTTCCCCAGTAAAATATCCAGAAGATTTTGAAGGCTTTAACATGTGAGCACATGTTTTAATAAATTAATAGCTGGGGGACTGAAGCTGACTTGAGGCTGCCCCTCAGGTCAAAACTGAAGGTCATAAACTGAAGAACTGCAGCAGTTATAATGTTTGACATTGGAATTATTGACACAAAAGAGCAGGAGCTGCCAGGTCCAGAGAGATGGTCACAAGGGAAATCAGAAATGATATCCAGGAAAAAATACAAGCTATAGGAACTAGGAAGGCTTGTCCTGATGTTAAAAACATTGTAGTCTTGTGTAAGAAAAGGGCAGGGATAGAAAATATTTTAAATAAAAATCATGTGCTTTTTCTGTGTTTTCCCTAGGGGTGGTGGAGTATTTTCATAAATCTATGACTAATTTTTTAGTTCTGGATCTCAAGCCAACTCTGCAATTACCTAAACCTTTTAGTATTTTTAGTGAGATTACTATATGGATGTTTTCAGCCAAGTTAGTCACACACATGAACTTTTATTTTTTGCTTAACATCTATTATTCATGAAGGTTTAGTAAGTATGGCTGAGGAGGCAAACAAGGGGTTAATAGTTCCTTCAATAATGAAAAGGCCATATAATTGATGTGATAGGTCAAACCTTACCCAGAACTAGAACAGAAAATAAAAATTGCTATTACAAAAAAATTACTATCTTTAGATATCTAAAGATAGCAAAGTCTATCTTTAAACTTGGCTTCTTCTATAAAAACATCATGAAAGATGGGAGGGTTTTAATGTAATTAACTGGCAAGGAGAGTAATGAGACTGTTACTAAAGGGAGGTGGCATAGCATGCTAGTATTGCCTGGCTGGATGTGAACCTACTGAATATGCCAGTTCTTTCCTTAATTACGCACTAGTAATATGACTTTGATATTAGTTATGCTGCATTTTTCAGTTTTTTTGTAATGCTGTTTTTATAAATGATAGAATTCTTATAGTTAATCATGTATTCAAACTTCCATCTTTTTTCTTTTCTTCCTTATTTCTTGAACTCCAAATATTCTTTTGAAATTTTTTAAATCTGTGAAGCTCTCTAAGTAATTTTTTCTAAGAAATATTCATATTGAAGTAACTCAGTTGTGTTGAATCGTGAAAAGTGTTAATTAATTTAATTCAATATTTATTGTAATAAATGAAAGCCTTGTCAGATGCACGCAAATATTTTCCATAACACTAAGAATTGTTATGGTGTATAATAAATAACTTTGTAAATAAATAGCCCAATTCTCACTCTGCAGGCATTAGAAACATATTACTGGAGAAAGCAGTAATATCTTACAGTGGACTATATCTTGGCAAAGCTACTATATGGATTTAATTGCTATGTAGCAGAGATTTATTAATTTCAGACTTCTTGGTTCCCTGCTTTTCATTCTTTCTGGTATTTAATATTATTTCTAGCAAACCTATTCCCAATTAAAAGGAATATTTACAAGGGAAGTTTCTAGTTCAGAGTCTTCATAGGTACCTATTTCATTGCTTTTTGTATAAAAAACTATGCTTGAGGGCTGTAAAATTTGAACATCAAACTCATTTTATGTGTATTGTAGTAAAATACACATTTATTTTTGGCTGCATTCACAGCTTATATATTTACCATCCTGTATTCCCTTGCTAAAATTCTTAGTGGGGAACTTATTGAAAAACATGGAAATTCAGAAAACAGAAAAAATGTGGTAAATGTAAAGTCTTATGATGCTGGCTGTGCTGTTACAGTTTTTCTCAACTAGCTTCTGGAGACCATAATCTTAGAACAATCCTCTCAGCTGTATTTGGATCTACCTCCATCTCTCCTTACAACATAGACGATAAAGGAGAGTGATGGGACCACTGAAGACCTCTGTCTCCCTCATGGTTAAGTTGAAAGGACAGCCTTCTCAGCTTGGCTGTCAAGGGGAAGCATTTTGTATTATGAATTCAAAACCCTGTTTTTTTTGAGATGTAAATAATTGCCTCACAGCAGGAAAAGGCTTAGCTTGACTATTTGTGTTTTTTTCCTTTTTGATAGTGTTTCCAAAATCACACTGCTGTTTTGTTCATGGCCATGTTCTGAGCCTATTAATTAATCCCTCTTTGCTCATAGTGCGGCAGTGCTGAGATGCTCCAACCTTGTACATGGCTCCATACAAGCCTGTAATAAAGAGCTGAAGGTCTTTTTTCCTCCTCTGAAATTGGGTGAAGTGAGTAGGCCCAAAAGTTGGAAGGGCACAAGGCAGAGTAGGCAATAGATATGATTATGGCCTGTTCAAGTTTGAGCCCATTTTTGTGGGTAACCAAGGCAGTGGAGGTGTGGTGACATGCTTTGACACACGTCTGAAGGAAACCCACCCCTCCAGCCCCAGGTGCACATGCTGCTAACAGCAGCTAAAGCAGATGTCACTGTGACATTGCTGGGGCTAGGTGGAGACAGTGTAGGTCCAGCAGATATCATGGTTCTATCTTTATTTTGGTCCTGTAGACATACAGAATTGCAAAATAAATTGGATGGATTATGCATGCTGGCTGTATACTTGACAATATTTTGTCATCTTTGGTGCAGAGACAATTTAAGGAGAAAAGCAAGGCAGGATGAGGAGAGTCATGGCTCAATTTTAATCACAGCTGTTTTCTCTCCACTGCCAGGTGTGTTTGGCAGGTTAAATCTAGAGTGTTGGTGCTGCAGTTGTGTAATTTGCTCTGCACAGAGCAGTAGGGCTCTGCCAGGAGCTGTGATGGAGGGAAGGTGGGTTCAGAGGGACTGGACCAGCAACAGCAGGGATAGGATGTTTAACCAGCAGGATGCAGTAATCTCAATCCCCAGTGAATCTAGGCTCCAGAAAACAGAACACCTTAATTTACAAGGGAAAAACAAGTTATTAGGTATATTAGAGGTATTAGTTGGATCAGACCTTGAGAATCCTGAGAACAAGTCCCTCCTTTGCCAGCAAGGGATGAGTACCTGAACTCACATAGGGGTCCCTTCCTTTTGCAATTACTTGACTTAGTGTGAGTTTGACTTATGCACTGCTTTGATGTTAAAAAGTGTTTCTAGCATTTAAAGCAAACAGAAAATTTCTTGCAACTTACAAAATGCTTAAAAAAGAAAGCACTGGTTTTGCACAGATTAATAGAAAGGAAATGGTCAGTGATTCTTCCTTAATTAAAACGATCAGACTACAAGAGCCTTCTTTTTTTCCTAATGTGTTCTGTGGTAAACTTCACGTTTTCTTGAATATATTTTTGAATAAGGACTTTAGTAAATTTGAGAAGATTAGGGATTGGTTGGGTTGCAAAAGGTCCTTTTCAAGGCATCATGTGGGACCAGCTCTTTCTTCAGGTCAAATATTAGTATAAAATAAGGTTTTGTTTGTTTGCCCATTTTTGTGGAAATGGCAATGAATATGGAGTCTATAAGAGAGAAATTATGTGGCTTGTGTTACTGTATCTTCAGCAAATGCTTTCTTAGTATCTATTACTCTGAAAAGTATGTTTGGGATTCATGCTAATCAAATCATATTAACCCCTCATCACATATCTCTGCTGCATTATTTTGTGATCCATAATGTAGATCAAGATTTTTGAAGTACACCTCTCAAAAACAATTACTAGCAGACTACGCCCTCTCTCACTTGCATATTGACCAGTTCTTGTAACTTCTACTTGATGATAAAGCTCAGTTTTCCTGGAAGCCTCCAAGTTCCCGTGGCTCACACAAGCTGCATGTAAGGATATACTAGTCCCAGATGGCCATCTGTCTCTTCCTTCCCCAGCCAATTCAGCCAGGTTTCCTGATAAATGGTTCATGAAGTGTCAGCAGGTCCAGCTGGAGACCTGCATAACAGCATCAGGCTCACACGCTTATATTTTGCTTTTGATGACAGTATCAGCAGGAGAGGGACTGTAGGATTCTGGTTTTGGAAGTCAGTAGGAGAAGTGACTGAGTAAGGACTGTGTCTGGTTGATGACTTGCATCAGTTCTCAACTAAGTGTAGCAACTGACTGTGCTGCCCTTATTTCTCCTTAACTAAAATGTCCAAGGATTGCAGAGTATGCTGAGTTGGGAAGAATCCTCAAGGATCATTGAGTCCTGGCCCTACACAGAAGATTCCAACAGTCACACCTGTGCCTGAGAGCATTGTCCAAACACTTCTTGAACTCTGTCTGGCTTGGTGCTGTGACCACTTCCCTCAGGAGCCTGTTCCAGTGCCCAGCCACCCACTGGGTGAAGAACCTTTTCCTGATATCCAACCTAAACTACCCCCAACTCAGCTTAAGGCCATTCCCGGTATGGCTCCTGTCACCAGTCACACAGATAAGAGTTCAATGCCTGCCCCTTCTCTTCCCCATCCAAGGAACTTGTAACTGCAAGGAGGTTTTCCCTCAGTCTCCTCTCCAGACTGAATAAACAAACTGACCTCACCTGCTCCTCCTATGGTTTCCCCTCAAGGCCCTTCTCCATCTTTGTTGCCCTCCTTTGGGCTCTCTCTAGTACTTAAAATAACTTTTTTTTATATTGTGGCAGCCAAAAGTGCCCCCAGCACTGAGGTGAGGCTGCCCCAGAGCAGAGCAGAGCAGAGCAGGGCAGAGCAGAGCAGGACAATCCCCTCCCTTGCCCAGCTGGCCATGCTGTCCCTGATGCCCCCAGGACACTCTTGGCCCTCCTGGCTGCCAGGGCACTGCTGGCTCATGTTCAACTTGCCATGGACCAGAGCCCCAGGGCCCTTTCCATGGCACTGCTGTCCAGCCTCTCATTGCCCAGTCTGTCTGTACATCCAGGGTTTCCCAAGTGCAGAATCTGGCACTTTTTCCTATTGAACTTCATTTGGTTGGTAATGGCCAATTCTTCTAATTGTTGAGATCTCTCTGCAGGGCCTCTTTGCACTCAATTATGTGTCATTGTCAAAATTAGAATTCCTTTGAGTCCTGTGTTCAATGTACAACATATTGGGGTATTTATTTAATTTGATTTTTAAAATAGCTTATTTTCATAGGGAAAATATTGAATAAGCTCAAGAATAAGAATGCTAGAACAATTTATTTTATCTCCTACTGAATTCTTTGTTGGAGGGGCAAACTTTTCTAAGGCAAGGTCTGGTTGTCAACCCATATGCTGCTTAGGGGCAAATCTCTCCACATAAAAAATTAGTTATGCATTAAATGCTTTACCTCTGAAGAGTTCTTGTTTCTTTAGCAGTTTCAGCATTACAAATTAATCTTGGAGCGAACACCTAAGCCCTGGGGAGTGCTGGAATTTCAGGTACATTGTTATTCTCAGTGATTTCAGTGCAGTAATTTCAGGCAGCTTCCAGCTCAGCATGACGTATTGTGGAATTGTTTGTCTGAGGTAGCGAATCTGGATTTGAAAAGGGGTGGGCTTGCAAACCAAAGCTTGATACTATGTTTTTGAAAATTTTTTTCTTCTCAGCATAGCTCTTTTTTCAGGACAAATAATGATGTGAAACGATTCTTACCTTTGATTTGGAGCCTAATGGGGGAAAAAGGAAATCATTCAGGGTCAAAAACCAGCACGATGGTATGGGCCATGGTGCAACACTCCTATGTGAGCTGCTAGGGGTGGGCAAACCTGACGCACAGAGTGAAAATGGGGCTGGCCCCTGGGCTTCCTGCCAGCCAGTGCAGCCTGGCTGCTCTCTGGAAGCAAACAATGAAAACTGATGAATTTTGTTCCATTTACAAGATGGTGCCCTTTCCTGCCAAAGTCCAAGTTCTCTGGAAAAGCATTTATTTATTGCTTAGGCAATTTTGTAAAAACAAGTGAGCTCGACAAACAGAATAAAACCTGTGAGTGAGCGAGTGTTATTTGGCTAGTTCTGTTATCATTAGTGTTGAACCCCTTTTTTCCCCTGTTTTGTTTTTTTTTTTTTTTCTAGCATTACTCCATCTCACCTTACTTGTTTTACATATTAACTGAATTAATTAGTTGGGAAGGATTTGAGCCAGCTGGATTTTACTCTAACTGGATTACCTCACAGGAACGTGCAATCCATCAGACAGGCTAAAGTAAACACTTAGCTGGGTCACAATCTTCCTACAGCCCAGCCCATCTAAAATCCTGTATGAGATCACTGAAATCTCTAAGTAGATTACATGCTTATCGTTGTAATGTGGGGAGATGTTCTGGTAACAAAACGTTTGCATCCAGCCATCAGCCACTCTTGCCTGAGCCAGCCATGCTGCTGGGAACAGGAGGTGGTATGGACTTATGCTCTTCAGTAATTTAGAGCATTCCCTGTCTAAAGGCAAGGAACATTTTGATTAGAAATGGGATACTCCTACTCTGGTTTTATGGACAGCTATTTTATTGTTTTGAAATACTTTCAGGGATGAAGTTATTTTCTATTCTTCCATCAATGCAAGCCAAATGTCAAAGGTGTGAATGATGAAATACCCACAAATCTAACCACACTGGCAAGGGGAAACTTGTCAACATTGTACTAGCAACAGGTATTATCATCATGGGTGCCAGTCCTGTCAAACCTGCCTGTTCAAGTCTCTCTGCTTGTCCCTGTGAGCCCTCTGACAGGAACCCTTTGTAAAGCACCATCCCATTTTAGCTGGTTGCTGGTCTGGGATTCCCATCCCAGTGGGGAAAACCCTGTTCTGGCCTTCCAGCTACATCAACCACTGTGAGTGAACTCATGTGAATCATTAGTCTAATTTACTAAATTGCCCTTAAATAATTCCTGCCAGCTGCACACCGCTGAGCATCACACCTCAGTGTCTATGGAACTGCTGTCTGCTGGGGCACGGAGAGGGTCCAAAAACCTTTGCACCACATGGGGCTCTTGCAGCTGCAGTGGGGATTTACTCCTTTATTTCTAGTTGGATACTGGATGTGCTGAGCCCAACTGGGACATTCAATGGCAATTCTCATCTTTCTGCCTCCAGGGCTGGCAATGCAGGAGCTTCTTTGTGTGGCAGAAAGAGAAATTTCCATTTCAGCCATCCAGAATATTCAAATATACTATACTGAGGTTTACCTAAAAAATGTTTAAATAATTCTATGAATTAATACTTTCTCCCCCCACCCTCCACCTTAAATGCATACAACTACATTTTGGGGTAATCTGGAGCAATGAGAAGAGAGGTAGAAGATCTGCTTATAGCTTGCTGGATTGACTTCGTGGAATAACATCACTCTGAAATTTACAATTGCAACAAAATGGTTTATAAAGAGAACAGAGGAAACAGGAACTGTTTAAAAATGGAAAAAATGTAACTTTTTAGTGTTGTGGAACAGCTTTCAAGAAAGTATATTATATTGAAACCCAACAGCCTGGAAAATGCTTTGGAATTTTATTCAGAAGAAAACTGAATTTTTTGGCTTTTATCCAGCTTAAAATAAAGTCATACTACAAAAAATGAAATGCTTTTGTGAACTGGAATTTCCATACTTTGTATGGCTGTTGTTGTATCACCCATGCCCTACTTACGTTGCAGAAATGGGATGTGAAGACCACTGCAAGGTCAGCTTTTATTAACAGGTATGAGGAGAGTCTATTCTTCCATACATTCAAATTTTCTAGTACTCTTATTATTTTTTCCAGCTGCTGAGAGGTTTTCTGATGATTTCTTGTTGGAAGGGAAATTCCACTTAAATGTGGAAATAAGGGAAGTCAGAATGGGAAGACAATGTCAGATTAAAGCACAGGTATCTTGTCAGTATTACACATGTGGCAGGGAAGGAATAAAATTCTTCATAAGCAGCTGCTCAATTGGAGACACGGTGTAAAGCTCTATTCTTCCAAAAGAATTAGAGTTTCCATGTGGGGCTTCAACACAGTGTGACTTATCTTTCTTCATAAAATATCTTTCTGCATAAAATCCTTTGGATTCATCCACCGTAGAACCTCAGCCTTGTGATACAATCTCAATAACATTTTGACAGGGAAAGAAGTGTCATAAAGCCTTACCCTATTTTCCCTCCTTCTGAAATAGTCCTTGTGAAGGATGCCAAGTTTGAACCCCAGCTGGTAACTCAGCCCCACCCAGCCACTTGCTCACTCCCCCCACAAGTGGGGTGTGTGAGAGGACAGGAAGAGTAAAACTGAATGAACTCATGGGTTAAGATATAGACAGTTTAACAGGGAAAGCAAAAGCTGCACAATTAATTCACTGCTTCCCATGGGCAGGAATGTGTCCTGTCACCCCCAGGACAGCAAGGCTCCAAGACACCACCAAGGTTCTAAGACACCACTCCATACAGGGTGGTGACTTAGGAAAACAAACACCACCACTCTGAACTTCTCACCCCTGTGCTCCTTCTTCCTCCAGCTTTGTAGGCTGAGCATGCCACCATATGGAATGGGACATCCCTGTAGTCATTTGTGGACAGCTGCCCTGGCTGTGTCCCCTTCCCAACTTCTTATACACCTCCCTCCCTGAGCCTCCTCACTGGTGGGACACAGTGAGGAGCAGAAAAGGCCTCAATACTATATAAGCACTGCTCAGCAATAACTACAGCATCTCTGTTTCATCATCACCTTTTTAGCACAAATCCAAAGCACAGCCCCATAAAAGCTACTGTGAAGAGAACAAACTCCATCCCAGTAACCAAAAGTAATATGAAATTAAGATTTCTCTGACTCTCTTATAAGATTGTACTTATGAGGTGTGATTCAAAGCACACTCATTCTTGCATCTGTGTTACCTCACACAGCATCCCTCTCCACAGTGGAGGATGCCTGAGTGTGTAGATTCTGCTACAGCAGCCTTCCTGGGTGCTTTTGGCAGCTGCTGTTCCTTGGAGTAGCCACAAAGAGCAATCAAATCTTCAGAGATACTCAGATGTGTAGCAGTGGATTATCCAAGATGAACAGGGCTGCCTTGGAAAAGGTACCACTGCACTGCACATCTGGGTTTATGTAATGGGGTACTGTTTCTGAAGTTACACATTAAATGTACTTGCAGACCTTTTGTATGATAAGGTTGGCTCCAGGGAAACAAATCTGTGTTCCACATCTTTTCAAATCTCCCTCTGTAGACTCTCAATTGATAGAGCAAAACCACTTTTAATCTGCTCTGAAATGGAAAGCCCAGATTCCTCATCAGGATGATTTTCTGTTTCTTCTCTTTGCTGGTCCTGTTTCTTTTAGGCATTTTCTCTTATACCAATTCAATATACATTCTAAATTACATGGAAACTCTCCCCTCCCAGGGCACCTCAAACATTCAACAAATAGTATGCATAATCAACAATGTATCATCCAATTGCCAAAAGCTGACTACTATTCTGCATGATCAAATCACTAAATCCCCTGTGTCTGTCTCCTATCTGGGGCATGGATTTAAAAGGCAGCTGTATTCTGACTTCTATTCATTTGTTTGGAGCATTGCACAAGCCATGCTAACAATTACATAAATCAGTCTTTGTTTAATGTTAACTGATAGTCTTCATTTATCACTGGCCAAACTTCTTTTTGAATAATCTGTATTTAGTTCTGTATTTAATAACTCTTCTGGGTGCTATTATAAAAACCTGACGTATAAAGTCCTTTAAAACAGTCATTTTACAATATCCTCCCTCAAAATTCAGCTTGTTGCATTAATTTCCAAAACCACACAGAAACATTCTTTAAATGAGTACTAATTAGATGGAACATCAGGGCTTTGTTCAGTCTTTGACTAATTTGGTATACTATGGGAGCAGTGTCATTACCCACTGACCCTCCCCATCACTGGTATAGCCTCAATGCACACTGGTGCCCTTGCCAAGCCAATTGCATGTCTGTGACCATGCTCTCCCATCAGGTTCTTTCTCCTGTTCCACCTCATGGAACACAGGAACAGGATGGATTGATGGCTCATCATTTTTACTCTGGTTATTTATTGCTGCCTTGCTGTGTGGGCAAAACAGATGCAAAATAGAGAGATTTAGAATACAAACACCAGCTAAGCCATGCGAAGCTGCTTGTGGATCCCTGAGTCAGCAGCATCCTGCTCTGTGTCTGGATGCAGGGGGAGAGAGCAGCCCTGCAGTCTGACATGGCTCCACAGCTCTGCAAGCTGGACACATGGGTCCACACCTGCCCTTTCTCCGTAGAGTGGTCTTGCTGCAACTTCACCTGCTGAGCTGGCAGCAGGCATGGAGTGGGAGATTGCTGCTAGGTCACCATCTATCTTGTCTGATGCACTGTCAGTTAAGTGATCTCAATCAAATGTTGAAAAAGGGTTTTCACAGTCTGTGGAGAAATGGATCCCATCTGTCTCTGATCAGTGACATGCCTCATCTTTGCTTATGTGATGGATTCTTTCTCATACCAGATGTTATGTTAGCTAGACTTGCCAGCCAGAAATATTTTGGTAGTTTCAGAGGGACTGTGATAGCTCTTTGCTCAGCTGAGTTTGTTTGTCCACCATAAGCAGGATTTAATTAGTGTTGAAGACATTAAAGAAGAGCCAAGGAATGACTACCTTTATTCTTGCTCTGTAGGAACAATCTGATCACATTGGGTCTGCTGAGCTGTTTTAATGAGATTGCCCTTGCATGTGAGATTGGATCCTAGGACACTCTTGACCCATCAGCTTTAAACTGGTTGCCAACAGCCAGTTACTCATAAAGATGAAAAACTCCAGTTTATTCCAAGCCTGGAAATAAATGAACTCCCTCCAATTTACTGGGCTTCCTCACTTCTTCCATCACTCATCTCTGGCAGAAGTGTTAGTGTCAAGACTCCATTGACTATTCCATGTCTCTGGCAGCAGATGTTCTCAGCACATTAGAGCTGTTTTGAGACAGTTGTGGTGACAATAATTAGAAGAGCATAGAATAATTTACTTCGGGAAGCATCTTTAAGGTCACTGAGTCCAACCACTAATGTAGAACTGCCAAGTGCATCAGTAAACTATGTCCCTGGACTTATAGTTTTGTTCTTCCAATACACTACTGTGAGAGTATTGATTTCCAGTATATTCTCTGTTCTACATCGGTATTTTCAAGAAAATGAATGTTTATGAATCACTTGGGTATTCTATTCTTTTAAAGGAATTCTACATATGCCCCATTTAAGCAAGGGTATGCTGTTCTAGCATTCAGGTAGGATAGAGTTGGTTAAGTCCTGTCTGTACCTCATTTATATTGATGTCACTTGGAGTAAACTTATTGATTGACCAAGTCTGGCACTTAGCATTTCATAGTTTTCTATTGTGCAAGGCATTGGGGATAACACAGAGATGTAGAAAAAATTGTATTTATCTTTTATTTCTTTGGGATCCAAATCCATCCCTTTGCATCAGGCTTTTATGGCTTGTTGGAGTGTGTTTTGGAGACAGAAGACTGTGGCTTATCTTACACTGTAGGTCCATTTCCCTTATGGATTGTTAAAACTAAGAAACTGGGGAAAGAAACTATTTTTTCTTCCTATTTATACTTTTATGCTAAAGATTCAAGCAACTTTGCTAGCATTGTCTGTTCATGCAGTCTCATCCTGCTTCTCTTTAAGCAGCTCAGACCAACTCTGTGAATGGTTTGGAAGCACTCCTGGCAGCTGGATTGGGTGAGCAGATGTGTGAAAGGCACCCCCCAGCCACCCCTGCAGGACTGTGCTGCCCCCAAACCTGGCTGTCCCATCCTATGTCCCATTCCAGCTGGTGCTCCTCATGGGGAGAAGAACGCTGATGTCAGCAGGGGAAAAATTGCCTGTCTGGCATGGTTTTGACCAGCAGTTCCCGTAAGCTGGGCAGACTCCATTCCGACCTGCAGATCTGCTCGACTCCAACAAGCCTGCTTTGGAACCAGACTGTCACTGACCTACTTCTTTTCTGTCCGTGGCCCAGCTTGGCTGCTTTCTTCACTGCTGCATGCCCTGGCACCCCACAGCTTCCTTTCCATCTGCATGGTAACACACCTCACCCCACAACAACACATTCCGTTTCTAACACTTATCAGCTCTTTCCCTTTGTGGAAAGATCACTGTAACCTGATGTGCTTCCCTCTGATATTTGGCAGCTTTGCCTGGGGAAAGGAGCAGGGAAAGAAGAGTTAAGAGAGCATCTCTGACTGCAAGGGCAGATATTTTTGCCTTTTGCATACAGTTTTCATTCCCTCCAGGTAATTCTGAAACCAGCCAAAAGAATTCCTTCTTATGCCAACTTGAGTATATCAAGAAGTCATTTAATGCAGTGTCCAAGTCTGGCCAGAGCTGTTTTGATTTAGTAATGTCTCTTACAAATACATGCCAAAATATCTAGTTTTCTAGTAATAACTTTAGCCCTGGCAATATGACTTTCAGAACAAATACCAGGTTTTAAAATCTATCATGAGTGTGTTTGCAATTAGTTCACTTTTTATCTTTCAGATTTAAGAGGAGGATTTACTTAAAGATGGATAGGCAATAATTTGATCTATATATCAAAATAGGGCTTTGCTAATGAGGGAGAAAACAAGCAATTGTCTAATGTAAGGTGTACAGAAATTTATCTGTCTTTTAGAAAATTATTCCCTCTAGCACTTTTTAAAACTCACAATACAGCTGAGCACTATGATCTTCCTGCACATCTAATTTGAAGTGATTCTTTAACACATTAGACATTTAAAGTGTGAAAAATTCAAGAACCATTGAGATTGGGATTTTGGCTAGGGAACTTTAATCTGAAAAATTCAGGTTCCTGAGAATTATACTTTTTGGTTTTGGAGATATTGCCAGCTACCTCAACAAGAGAAGGTTCCTGCTTCTTTATTTTCATTTCTTCTTATTTCAGTGATTATAAAGTAAGGAAAAAGTTTCAGGAAAACATTCTTTGTGGGAAGTAAGTAACTTCTGGCAAGAATGAAATGTAATTTCTTAACAGGCATTTTGGAGCAATGAAGTTATCCAGCAGCCTATTAATATCTAACCTACTATTGCTATGTCCTTGACTGTGGTTTTGAATAATGTCTGCCTCTGAATCTCTTTTTGTCCTTTTTCTTTCCTTACTTTCCTCCTCCACCTCTGTGCAGTCCCTTTCCAAATCATGCAATAAATTATCAGTCTAGGATACAAAGTCAAATCCATGTTTCATAAACAACACAACTCTTCCAGATTTTCCCTTTATTAGGGAAAAAGCTAGAGCCCTGTCAGTAGCCAACACACAAAATATAAATTCCTGCTGAAATAACTGTACATTAAGGAACCCAGTTTAGTTATTGCTGGTGTCTGTAAATGTAATTTTCCCTCATACACTCTTGTCTGCTATTGCAACATGAACGTTACAAAGATTTGGGAGGGTGTTTCTTGACTACACTGTTTATTTAATTATTAGAATTTAATTATTAAAAAATAAGAATTTGCTGAGTAATCTCCTTAAAACAGTGTCTATTTTTCACAAGGAACCTCATTTTGGACAGCAGTCAGTCTATTAATGCAGGAAACTTGTATAGAATAACTTGTATAGAATATCTTTTAGCCCCTGCAAGATTCAAGTTCCACTAAAATGTTTCCAGTACTTTGATTGCAATACTAGTGAAGACCTCACATTTTCCTTTTTTATTTAGTCACAAAAAATTATACATTTTCGTTTTCAGCATAGTTTACAGTAAAAGCATCACATACTTTTTTAGTCTGCTATATCTGGTGTATTTGTTCTATTTACAGCAACCACAGATATTTCCAAGAAATCCTTGTATTGACAGGAAAAATACTGCAAGTATATATTCTTGGCGGAAGTATCAAAAATAACACATTTCACTTAGTAAATCAGCAGTTAAAAGTGTCTGGTAGTTTTCATCCACTGGTAAGGAGGTAGAGAGCACTGGGGTTCAGCCTACAACGTGACCTCCTGCTCTTGCTCCAGACACCAACCTCCACTTTATATGTAAAGAAGCCTATTACAGTTTTAACAATTATGTGAGTAACAGGGTCTGGCATGTGGAATCATCCATTACAGCTGCAAATTGTCATTCAGTTGTAATGCTCATTCACAGCTACTCTGCTGGAACTGGAGTCAGCTCATATAAACCTGACCTCAAGCTCAATTCCCTTCCCAGGCACAGATTTGCCCCCTTCTCATAGTGACTCACAGGAGACCAAAATCAGGCTCCTTGAGCAGAGCCTGAGGTTTCTGCATTGTTGAAGAAGCATCTCAGTATTTGGGACTGCCAAATGTGTAACAGGTCATTATGGAACCCTCATCCCCTTGATACCCACTGAAACACCCAGCTAGTACAAACCTTTATGAATTTAAAGACAGGCTAGCTCAGCAGTGCAATGAAGAGGAATGGTAAGGCATAATTTGTTTTCAACATAACATTCTTCATACTCCCATATATCTCAGCTGTATCTTTATGGAATGGCATATCAACTTTTCAATCCAGCACTCTATCCAACATAAGACTTGGACAATACTGTCAGGCACATGGTGTGATTCTTGGAGCTGTCCTGTGCAGGGCCAGGTGTTTGACTTCAACGGTCAGTACAGGGACCTTCCATCTCAGGCTACTCTTTGATTCTGTGATTTACTTTGTATTATCATGTGGTGGCAGCTCCCTGTCTTTTGTTTCAGAACAAATTCTGTGCAAATTCTGTTCTGTCCTAACTGAGATTCAAATACTTTTACA
The DNA here is from genome assembly GCA_013397555.1 of Urocynchramus pylzowi. Lineage (NCBI taxonomy): Eukaryota > Metazoa > Chordata > Aves > Passeriformes > Fringillidae > Urocynchramus > Urocynchramus pylzowi. Next base: position 260,302 of record VZRH01005125.1, read on the forward strand.
CCTAATAGAAACAAAAAAAATTCTTACTGATAGATACCTTTTGGGTAATAATCTTTCAAAAAATTAACCAGATGTAAAACCACTTTGGAAGGAAGGAAGAGGTGAAAACTTTTGTCAAAGTAATGCAACTGGAGAAAAATGTGCGCTTTCAGGTATGCAACTGCCCCCATTATGTCCTGAAGAAGCAGCTGAGAAAGATTTTTCATGTCCCAAACCTTCTGAGTTGTTCAGTTTCCTTTCTTCCAAATCTTAGTTGCTACATTTATGAACATTGGCTCTCTTATCATTTTAGACCACCATGACAATAACATCATTAAGGCCTCAAAATTTAGGATATGGGACAGTTCTTTCAAATCTAGTGGAAATACATGGAAGCCATTTATCTCAGCTGCCTTGAATTAGATTTGCAAAAATGACAGAAGACATTTTTATCTCATTTTTGTGTCATTTGGTTAAAACACAAATTTAAATTCAATGATTACCTACCTGTCCAGATAGAGAAATAACTAACAGGCCCTAAATAAAGGTAAATTTGAAGGGTTGTTGTTTCAGTAAGGAATAAAAAATACACTCCCATCAGCCTTAATGGGAAAGATTTTATGGTGGTCAATGGAAATAAATCCAGTTGGAAGCCAGGCACTAGAGGTGTTCCCCAGGACTGGGACCAGTCCTGTTTATTACTGCCATTGACGATCTGGACAAGGGGATTGAGTGTACCCTCAATAAGTTTGCAGATGACAACCAGCTGGCTGAGAGTGCTGATCTGCTGGAGGGCAGGAAGGCTCTGCAGCGGGATCTGGACAGGCTGCATCGATGGGCTGAGGCCGATGGTGTGAGGTTCAACAAGGCCAAGTGCCAGGTCCTGCCCTTGGGTCACAACAGCCCCAGGCAGTGCCATAGGCTGGGACAGAGTGGCTGGAAAGGACCTGGGGGGGCTGGTGACAGCAGCTGAGCATGAGCCAGGGTGTGCCCAGGTGGCCAAGGGGGCCAGTGGCATCCTGGCCTGGATCAGCAATGGTGTGGGCAGCAGGGCCAGGGCAGGGATTGTCCCCTGTCCTGGGCACTGGTGAGGCCACAGCTCAAATCCTGTGTCTAGTTTGGGGTTCCTCAGTTTAGGAAGGATATTGAGGGGCTGGAGTGAGGGAAAGAGACCAGAGAAGGGCAATGGAGATGGGGAAGAGTCTAGAAAGTAAGTCTTATTAAGCTGCAGAGGTAGTTTGGGTTCTTTAGTGTGGAGAAAAGGAGGCTCAGGGGAGACCTTATCACTCTACAACTCCCTGAAAGGAGGTTATAGCCAGGTGGGGGTCAGTCTCTCCTGCCACGTCTCAGGTGAAATGATGAGAGTAAATGTCTTTAAATTGTATCAGGGGAGGTGTGGGAAAATAACTGGGGCTAAAATCAGAGAAAACATGAAAGTCATATTCACATTCTAGTAGAAGTAATAACAGTACAGAAATGATAGGGTGAAATGCAGATGATACTCCCTGAATGGGATTACCCACTTCCCAAATGCAACCACTTCAGTGAACATGATGCATGATGAGTCACTCAAGCTCTCCTTAAATGCAAAGCCATTATAAAAGTAAGTTAAAAATGGGGAGAAGTAAAGGAAAACTCCATCATAATTTCTGGGATCAGTCAACGGGGTGAACATGTCTTCTTCCCCATAGAGATACCTATTGGATAAGAATTGCACTTCATGCATGTTGAATTATTATCTGACCTAACTTTTACCGGTGATTAGAGCTTGTCTGCATATTGCTTTGAAGATATTTTTGCAGCCAAATACTATCACCATCAATCTTGGAACTTGAACATGTCACAATTTTCTATTGTATTAATAAAGAATATATTCTGTAATCTATTCTGTAATTCTGTAACAAAGAATATATTCTGGAGTCTTCACAGGCTCCAGCAGTTGCTGGCAGCAGGTGACACACTCAACAATGGAGACCCAGGGGGAGGTCTGTTGTGTGTCCCTGAACAAGTAGGACTGCACTTCAGTCAGGTGGGGTCACCATCTCTGGAAGTGTTCAAGAGGTGCCTGGATGTGGCACCTGAAATTCAGAGAGAAAACCTTTTCTAAAGTCAATATAGATGCAGATTGCAAGCTTCAGGCTAGATGGTGTGTATTCTAGCCCTTTGCATCAAATCCTGAGGCAAGTGGATTTTTTGGAGAAACACATCAAAACCTGCTACAGTCAGAGCAGACTCTGAAGATACTGCTGTTAATTCTGGTACTTTCTCAAAGGACTGTGCATACAAGATATGGCAACATATAGGTTGGTGTAATTAACTTCTGAATCTAGGAAACTGTAAATCAGTACAAGATTTAAACTGTGTGTACTTGAAGGGAAACAAATAGAAAATTTGTTCAGGGAATATGCTGCAGGACATTTCATTGTGAGCAGTCAGTTATCAGAATAGTGCACATACTCTGGTGATAATTATTATGCACAAGAGTTTATTTTGCATGAGTAGCTATTTTTAAAGTACAGAGAATGAATGTGGATATATGGATGCATGTGTAACTTTAAAGGCCTTCATAACTTGAAATTATGGTCCTGATATTTCAGACAACAGAAAAAGCATTGTAAAATAAAGGCTTATTCCATTCCCTTGTTCTGTGCCTGCTAACATCTGTGCGTGCTTGTTTCCATGGACCTACAGCAATCCAAGCTTATCCATTTGAGTAAAGCCCTCACTTCTGCATGGTAGCACATTCCTCCTTTATGGCAAGTTGCTCAGTGTGTGGGACTCTCACAGGCACAGCAACTCTCAGCAGGCAGGAGTAGTAGTATTATTAGGCTGGAAACTTGCCTCTAAAAATATAAATATGCAGTTATTTCCTGGTAAAACCATATCAGATGGTATCTATAATAAGAACTTCTCTTCCCACATCCATCTCCTTTTGCCAAAACTGTAAGGATTTTTCTACTGTTCCCTGACATTTCAAGCTGTTCCCTGGTCCTCTGATGCTTATGGCTGCACAATAGTGTTTTTCAGAGTTAATCTCAGTTTAACATGTAAACACATCATTTCTAGAAATGGAGGTTCAAGTCTTTCAGGCATGGTCAAGATTTCCTTTTGGAGACCCTAAGATGACTTCAGCATGGTGTCTTTAATAGTAAGAAAGTAGTATTTTTACTTTGAGCTGTTACTGTTGTGGGTAACAGCTCTTGAGACAGAATCAGGGAAAAGACAAAACACATTGCCCTCTGAGATCAAGGCCAGGTGTCTCCCAAGGCTGTTAAATCTCTGCCCTCCCATTCCCACAGACAGGGACTGACATGGTTATCATGCCTGCTTTCCTCCCAAAGTGGTTGAAGTTAAATTTGTCCTTTTTTCCTGTGACTTTTACTCTGATATGGGCCAGGGTTGATGGTCAGCATTAGGGATGACCCAGACAGACCAGAGACACAGACCTGGGCCAGAAAGGGGACAGGCAGGACTCAGCAAGAGGGGGGGGCTCACCCAAACTGAGCAACAGCCATGTTGCTTTCCTCTGCTTTCCAGAGAGGCTCTTGACTGGAAACATCTTGTTTCTTCAGGAAATAGTGTCTGCAAAAGAATTTACAAATTGAAAATATGACCTGGCAAATCACTTTCAAAGGATGCTAGCTCCAGTGTAGCCATGCAGTCAGTGTCAGTACTGGGCAACAAGCTCAAAGTGCTGGCCTACCTTGTCTTAGGCACCCCCGAGGTGACAATAAACAGTTCTTTGCCTTCTGTGTGGGAATTAATACACTATTATGCTCAAAATTTTCTTTGTGAACTAAGAGAAAGCATGACACATACATAAGTAAAGCCAAGAATTTATTGTTACTGCAACAAAAATCTTAATGGTCTACTTCAAGAATCATTAATTAATCTACAATTCAAGAATGTAGATGTTATTATTGCAGGAGAAGGGAGACCAGGAATGCAGTTAGAGCACTTCTATACAGTAAAAGTCTGTCACAGCAATAATAAAATTGTCATTCATATATTTAATATTTTATACCCCTTTCCTTAGACATATGCTCACTCCTCCACTTTCCTCTGGACCGTCAGGAACTCTGGACCAACTGGAGAGGATAACAGCATCAACCATAGCCCCTGGAGTCACTCACTGTGAGGAATGTGATGGTCGTGGCACTGCATTCTTCTTCCTTCCCTGATATGCACTTGGGATAAGGGGTTTTTTTAAATGTTTTCCAAAACAGTTTTCTGCTTATATAAGTTACCTTTCTTTTGCTTCCCTGGTCCATGGCTACATTTTAGAAATGTATTTACTACATATAGTACTATTTATGTATGTTAGCTATTATTTCCTTGTTTCCTTTGTTAGCTGTCAAATTAGACTAGTCCAGATCGGGATCCATATTCCTAAAATGGACGAGTGGTGAGTCTCAAATGCCAAGCCTGTGGCCCATTTCTTACTGCTCCATCCCCCTAAGCCTCTGTGATGCACTCTGTATCTCCACCTCTCAAGTCCTTTGCTGTCATACCACACCTCTATTTCTTTGCCCTATATTGTATATCAGTCTTAAACATCTCATTTAACACAGGACCACCACTTGCTACTGCCAGGCATATAAAACCATGATTGTACCACACAAGGATAAACACAAGTAAAGGGAATTAGCCATAGGCACCTGGGTAATTGGAAGTTAAACAAAGCAAAACAGAGCTGCAGGCAAGTCAAGAGGTATTCAGACAGAGCAAACCTGAGGAATCTCAGTCATGAGGCCTTGGAAAGCCCCTGCAGAGCTCATGGGCTCTTGCTGGAAGGCAGTACTGCATTGCAGGGCTATAGGGTTACACAGCAGAGAGGTGTTGTCTCTGGAAATACTTAGGTTTCCATAATAACTCTCTAACATTTCACAAAGAACTCAAAACATTTCACAGTCATCTTCCAGCCATGATGTATGTGCAGGGACTGAGAAAGCTTGGGTTTTCTTTTAAAACTGCTGGATTGTAGGAGCAGCTGAGGTCACTCGGTCTGTTCAGCCTGGAGAAGAGGAGACTGAGGGGAGACCTCATTGCAGTTACAATTCCCTTGGGAGGGGAAGAGGAGGGGCAGGCACTGATCTCTGCTCTGAGTGAGCAGTGACAGCATCCAAGACAATGGCCTGGAGTTGTGTCAGGGGAGGCTTATGTTGGCTATTAGGGAAAGGTTCTTCCCCCAGAGGGGGTTTGGGCACTGGAACAGGCTCCCCACAGAAGTCGTCACAGGACCAGCCTGACAGAGCTCACCTGGACAATGTTCTCAGGCACAGGGTGTGATTCCTGGGGATGGTGCTGTGCAGGAGTTGGACTTGATGATCCTTGAGGGTTTCTCCCAACTCAAAATATTCTGTGATTCTGTGAAAACCCATGTGGTGAATTTCAGTGCTGTCTATAAGAGGTTAAGCACAGCTCCAGAAATTACTGCGGGTTAAGATGATTCCTGCCATTGTGGTGCTCTCATGGTCTGGGATGTTTTTGTGGCTGAAATACCTGGTGTCCTAAGTTTACTTCTTTAGATGTTTTTTTCTATTCCTCAGTCACACTTCCTGCACATATTTTTGGCCATTGCTTTTTGATAAGTTTTATTGTGGCTAAGTATAAATATTTTCAAATGTTCTTTCATGTTGTTTCATCCTTAGCAAGGACAAATTCAAATTTGTCTATTTCCAGTAGTTTAGCATATGAAAGAAAATTCTATAACTTATTCAGAAATTACTAAGACTTTTTTTTTTCCCAGATTGTCTGATCAGTTTGACTGATCCAGCATGTTTAGGACACTGCATGTGAACAGGGTTTAAGAACTAGAGCAGGCCTTTCCATGAGATGGCAATCCTGTACCTCAGGATGTCATGCTGTCCTGTACCTAAGGTCAGCCCAGGTCCCAGTGAGCAGCCAGTTCTGGGCCTGGACAACAGTATGGTTCATTTGCAGACTCCTGCAAGAGTTCCCCCAAGCTGGACTGTGCCTCCCAGTCCAGCCTGTGGCACTGCCTGGCTCTGGGAGCTGCTGAGACCAGCAGCCAGGCAAGGGGAGAGCAGTGTCTGTGCGCTGGGATGCCCATCACTGACTTCGTGGGCAGATAGCCAAAATACCCCCTCTGTGTATCTGGCTGATTCTCTTTACCCCTTCTGTTTCTGTTTTAGTTTGAGGGATAGGACAGGGCATGAAAAAAACACTTTGGAAGGGCATTGTCATGACCTGTCCTGGCACTACAAAAACACTAAATAAAGAGGAACAGCAGTGCTTTCCAAAATTATCCCCACCTCTGTTCCTCTGCATCTCTGTGAAATGCAGAACCCAAGTTTTCAGACAGTCTTTTAAATGTCTTAATAATCTTACAAAAATGTTTAAACAATTCCAACTCCAGCTGTACTTACAGTTGGCTTAAATTTTTCTTTCATACCAAACATATTTAACAGAGGCCGCGTTATTTTACAGCACATTGGAATTTCAAATTAGCTTGATTTGCTCTCATATAATTTCATTGCTCTTGATATATCTTATACAAAAGTAATTCAGACATGCCGAAAATTGTGCAGTGCTGTTGAAAAGTAACATAAAGAAAGGAAAAAAGCCTTAAAAAGTATTCAAAGGCTGCATTTTTTAAATTGTAACACAATATGTGAAAAGACCTTTAAAAAACTCACATTGTAACAGATTTGTATGTATTTAAACATCAGATCATTAAAAAAAAAAATATTATAGTCTCTTTATCCTAACTCAGGAGACTTTAAAAGGTTTCTCACATGCTACAGTTGCCCTATAATCACATTTCCAAAAAATGAATTCAAGATTGAAAATATAATTTATTACCCTAGAGTAATATATAATGTGGTGATTCATCTCATTTAAAAGCAGCTGCTTCCTTTGTCACCTTTGTAAGTAGCATTCATTTCCCTGCCATGAGCACAATTTACAAATTCATCCCAAGGCTCAGATAGCATCATTAGCATATATTTAGCAGTAGCAGACAGTGAGCAGCAGGTACAAATGGCTGGCTGATGAGCTAATATGCTTTGGGCACTCTTCCAGCTCGTATGATAAGAGAGAAAATACACTACTTCAACGTCTGTGAGTCACAAAACAATTAGCAGAAGAGAATGACAAAATGGCCTAAATACTCAGCACTGAACAGGGAGTATAGGTATACTGACATTATGTTTATAATTCTAGTTAACACATGAAATTATAACCTGAGTGAAGAGATGCATCAGTGTGTTATAGACTCATTTAAATTTGTTTGTTTCTTTGTGTGTTTTGTGGGTTTTGTCTGTTTGGCTTCTTATTATTTTTCTTTTTTAAGGGAGGTGCCAGTAATGAAAAAGCAGGCATCTGCTGCCTACCATCAGTGGGGGCAATAAATATCCAACAAATCACAGCTGGAAGATACTGCTGTCAACAGGATTTTAATATTTTCATTTCATTGAAAGATGCCAGTTTCCTTATATATGTTGATAAATAAATGTGCAAGTACTGAGTGAGTTCTTGTCATAATTTGTTTTCTTCCAACCTGAAAGTAGATACCTGCTGCTGTTACTCAGTGACACCCATATCAGCAAGCAATGACACAGGCATAGAGTCCACTCCAAAATATGCTGATAATTAACCTTCTAGTATGTTAAAAATACATATCTTGAAGAAGGTGAGAAAGACTGTGTTGCAGTTTGTGGTTTACCCTAATTCAGCCTTATTTCCTAGTAATTGTGACACTGAAAATCTTGTCACTGGTTTCAGAAGTGCTTACTGCCTGAGCTAGCACCATGCAGGATCACCACAATTCATACAGGCTATTTTATCAAACTAGGATCATTCAGTGAGACCTGTAGAAGCTGGAGAGTTGGATGCAGAGAACTCTAATGAAGTTCAATGAGGGCAAGTGCAGGGTCCTGCAGCTGGGGAGAAATAACCCCAAATACCAGCTCAGGCTGGGGCTGCCCTACAAAAGAGCAGCTCTGCTTAGAAGGACCTGGGAATCCTGGTGGGTGACAAGTTGACTATGATCCAGCTGTGTGTCCTGGTAGCCAGGAGGACCAGTGGGATCCTGGGGTGCATCAGGATGTGTGTGGCCAGCAGATCAAGGGAGGTGATCCTGCCCCTCTGCTGGGCCCTGTGAGGCCACATCTGGAGTGTCCAGTTCTGGGTTTCTCAGTAACAGACAGACAAGGAACTACTGGAGAGGGTCCAGCAAAGGGCCACAAAGATGATCAGGGGTCTGCAGCATCTCCTTATGAGACTGAGGGAGTTGGGACTATTTGGAAAACAAAAGACTGAGATGCACATAAATCTATCGAAGACTATAAATACACATAAACATCTCAAAGACAGGTGCCAAGAGAATGGTGCCAGACTCTTTTTGGTAGTGTCCAGTGACAAGACAAGGGGCAATGGCCATGAACTAAAACACAAGAAGTTCCACCTCAACATGACGAGAGCTTCTTTACACTGAGGGTGACACTGGAGCAGGCTGCCCAGAGAAGTCATGGAGTCTCCCTCACTGGAGACATTCAAATCCCACCTGGACATGTTCTTGTGTCACCTGTCTTGGTGACACTGCCTTGGCAGAGGGTTGGACTGGATGATCTCCTGAGGTCTCTTCAAACCATAATAGATCAGTGATTCTGTGAAAGACAATTTAAAGCAAAAAAAATAGCCAGCATTTCCAGATGAGTATGAGTAAAAGCACCTGGCACTCTGAACTCCTAGCTGAGAGACTCTCAGCTTAGCTGGGAAGTGTTGGGTCTCACCCTTGGCATGTAAGTGTTGAGACTCAGCCCTCTGGAACCATGAACTCTCCTACCAGAGAAAAGCCTGCAGGATCAACCAGAAGAAATTGAACACAGTTTAAGTTTTCAGTTTCTGGACACCTCACTTAGGGGGCAGATGCTTAATCTAGACCTTGCTCTCCTTCAGGTAACCTCTAGCAATACCATCACAACTCTTAAGAAACTCAGCTAAAGCAAGGTCCAGTACATCTGTGCTGATGAGTTTTACATGCACCTTAAGCAATGAGTTATTTGACCTTACGAAGACCGGAGCAGCCTTGAGGAAGGTGCAAAGTGCCTTGAGGGAGGCACAAAGTGCATCTCCATTGCATCAGTTCCAAAACCATAAACATGAAAATGTAAATAGTTATGGAAATAGGCACTTTCAGGATTAGCCACATCAGGTGGCTGATGAAGGTATTTTAAATACGTAATTTGAGAATTAGATGCCTCCTTGAATGTAGCCCCAAACATTCTTGTTTTGCAGATCATGGCAGCAGCTCATATGTTGGCTTCACTACACTCTGGGACACACTTCCATTTTGGGCTCCTTAGTATTGTTCATCAATATTGTTCATCATCAGGAAAAGCCCACTTACATTATCTCCCTACTGATAGAGAATAGGTTCTGCTCACTGTCAGGCTATGAAATTACAAACATTTGAGCAGGAATTAAAAATGAGCCAGAAAGAGTTCAAGTCAACCACTGAAACAATATTTCAGTGACAGCTATTCACAAGAGAAAAGAAGTATCTGACAGGTAAAGTCTTGACAAAAGTTTTAATGAATTTTTAATACAAGTTCTAACAATGCAGCCAGCCCATCTGGAGTAATGTAATCAATGTAGAAAGGATACATGTATAGTAAGTTTATACAAAAATAGCTTGGACCATTTCCCTGGATGCCTGATGCACCAATAATAAGAAAAATGTTGAGTCACCCCTACACATAAACATGTAGATAACATTGCCAATTGTTACAAATCACAGACCCTGCTCGACAGTTTAATTTTATCAATCTGTTTTTGCCAGTTTTCCTCTGTTATGCTTGCTCCTCCCTCGGGCAGAGGAAACAGTGACTGGTCTGTGGTAAGAGAGTTCAGCAGAGGGTTGTGAGCAGAAGGATGGCACAGTGTGGTGCGGAGGGCAGAAGGCACGTTGTGCCTCACACAGGTGGTGGTGTATTGCAGCAACGCTGAGAACCATGTAGGCTCGAAAAGCCTTTTCTCACCCTGCCTTTTCTGGTTTTGGGATTCCTGTGGATAGGCAGCTGCAGTTCCTACTGGGAATCTGACTGTACTAGAGCAGTGCTAGCCTCTAATCCCAGTTTAGAAAAGATGCTAGCAGTGAGAAAAGTTGTTCAGATTTTGGATAAATTCTAGAATATACAGGAAATCATTTGGCATCTTTTCTGTGCAAAAATTTTCGGACTAGTTTGCATGCATCAGCTACATGTGGGAATTTATGTATTAGAGCTGCGTAACTCCTTATACAAGCACTGGGCATTCTTGCTCAGTATTAAGCAAAATTTGATTTACTCTATTTCAGTATGTGAGCAAATAAGGCTAAATGGCAACAGCATGAATCCTGAATGAGCACATGGACATAAGGTTTTAACGTGGTTTAGCTAATCTACTTTAGGTCTATTTTGAATGAAATTTTCTCACTGTCTAAGCAGATAACTGTTTAAGGCCCATAAGGAATGCAGATACTGTAAGCCTAGCTTAAGGTGCCTGGCTTATGGCGAGGATCTCTGCATTGGATGACTTGACTCCCTGAAAAATTTGCATACACATTTCCCAGGGGGAGAAGCAAAGGAACATATAGAAGTAGTGAGTGGATGGAATGAGCACTGGGGTAATGAACACACAGCCCCTTGAGAGCCTATGCCCTTCCTGTACAGCTTCAGGTGAAAGCTTTTATAGCCTGGGGACTAACATCCCAGAGAACTCTTTGGGAGGTGGGCACCTACAGTGTGTCCTGCTGAGGAACAGGGTAATGCTGAGCCCTGACTGATGCCAGTGTGAATGTCACCTCCTCCTGCACAATGTCCTGGATAGCAGTGAAATAGTTTCACCCATGCGTAAGGGAATCCCAGCTCCTTTGGCCTCAGAGATCCAGGAATGTATGTCTCAGGAAAGCAGCCGTGATAAGTGTGAGCTAAGGCTTGTCCTTTCCTTGCTGTCTCCAAATGCAGAAGAATGCAAGGGAGGTTGTGAGATGACCTTGAAGCCATTTGAGCATTTACTGCCAGAGGTTCCTCCTGGCGGGGCTGCTCCTGTATTTTAGACCAAGCAATAATGATTCTAAAGAGAAAATAGACACAACTGCCTTCTGCAGGATACTCCACCCATTGGGCATTCACAATTCAGAATGATCCAAAGGGAAACCTGCAGCATCTTTCAGCTTCTCTCTTTTGCTGTCAACAAACAGCTCCACAGTCTGCACTTGGGCTATGAGGAAAGAGAAAATTACTTCCCCCTTCCTTCTCATCTTCCTGCCCTAACAAGTTCCAGACAGGCTTTCCTTACCACACTGAACAACACTGCAAGGTGCAGAGTCTGCCCTTTATCCGGTTACTACTGCAAGCAGTTAAAATTCCTTCCTCCCCACTCCCAGGGATTCATATTGCTCAACTTCTTTAACCAAACAAGCTCCTTAACTGCGGTTTAAAGTGTGAGCAACTGGTTCTTGAACTGAGACACACTTCCTTGTCACTGCATGTGATGTGGGAGTATGGACAGCAGAGCCCAGAAACCTACCTTTGAGACACTGAGAGACTGAAGTGTTGTGCTGACAACCACCTGGGAGAAAACACTGGCAGAATAGGACAAGCTCACTACTGAGCTGCTCATCACTGCAGGATGATGCATGGGCCACATCCTTATGCAGGGTTTAATGCATATCATCACAACTTTATTTTCACATCTGACTTTCAGTGTCACTCAAAACAGAGCTTAAAGGCACCTTGGCACACTATTTACCACAAAGCAGAGATACAGGTGCCTACAGCTTCTGAATTGATGCTGCTTATGGAACAGTCTGAGCTGTCTGAGAGCAACTGCCCATGTAGTCACAAGTGACTCCCACAGAGACAGTGGCAATGAAAAGAAAAGAAACTGAATACAGTACATGTTTGAAATTAAAGACTCTGCCAGAGAAGGTAATTAGCTTGAGAAGGCATGCTTTTCTTATCCACTAGCAGTTCTTCATTAGAACATTCAGTTAGGTTTGCATTAATCTATTGGACAGACTGTTTCTACACAGCAGCTACCCATGGGCACAAAGCAAACCTGGTACTACACTCTGACAGCAGGGACCTTACCTCTGATGAGCTTGCTTCACATATCCTGAAAAATGATGCAAGCAAAGTTTTCCCATCGCTTACTAAAGTTCTGAAAAACTCTTTCTATATTTCTTACAGCTATATGAAATGAAATCTTCCCTTGATAGATAAGCACTGGCACAGATTTGACACAGCAATTGAATCAGCAGCATGGTCCTAAATTCCTTTGATTAAAAAAATTGGGGTAGTCAACTTGCCTGCAACATTTCTCTAAGCAAAGAAAAATGAAAAATACTGAATGTGGTAGCACCCTGCCAGGATGGCACTGTGGGACTCTGACAATTATCATTTTGCAAGTGCAGTTTTGCAACATTGTTCACGTGTTTGCAGCCAGAAATTGCCTGAGAAACTGAACTGCTGTTTGTAACTCTTTCCCCAGTCACCTTAGGAAGCATTGGGGTGGAGGTGACGCCTACGGCAGCCTCCTGCAGGACAGGGAGCCAGCCAAGTGCCCCTCAAGGACAGCGAAGGCACTAAATGCCTCCTGCAACTCTTACCTGAGGGCTAGTGACTAAAAATTGGAGGGAGGATACTCTTACAACATTATTTCACCATCTTCACTTTTAATTAAAGAACAGACTCTAGGGTTTTTTCCAAAGAGAAGATCTTAAAAAATAGCATGGGGTGTACCATCAGAAATAGAGTTACCTTAACTCATTGCAAATAAAATTTTGTACTGTCTCACCTAGCTCTAATTTTTTTTATGTGTTTATGTGATGTTCCTCCCATGCAGCATTATTTTCCCAATAAAAAATAGTTGTCAATGCCAGTTCAAACACTCAAGAGAGAAAAGACAAAATAAAAATTCCTGATTTTATCTCCTCACAGAAAGTTTTTATACTTCTTAGAAATGTCTTTTAAAACCAAAAGCAGTACCATTCTTCATTTTAATGCCATATTCCCCAAAACAGGGGATGGTTTTGATTAAAATTGCAGGATAGAGCTTTTTGACAGGCAACTTCAATATTCTGTATGTTAGATTCAGTTGTAAATGAGCACAGGAGGGGAATACTCTGGGCTGAACACTTCTGGGTTGATGGAGGAATGTAATTTCAATTCACTGAGCCTGATATTCTTCCCAGTGGAGTAAAGCAAAAAAAATCCCATTGATTTCAAAGTGGGACCAAATTAAGTGGCAAGTCTATCAGTCAGTCAGTACAGAAGATGCCTTTGAACTTTAGAAAATTAGGAGTTCTACTGTATCTATTAGGAATTCGTACTTAAATTAACTCAGGGCATGCCTGAGCTTTGCTGCCCGAATCTGAAGTATATCAAAATGACATTACTTACATATATTACACAATTTACTTTTCTATGTGCAACACATACTATACTGCACCTAGTTACATTGAGAAATTACTGAATTACAAAGCAGCATCTCAAGCCCTAGGAAATGCCAGAAGTAAGTTAGCCCATGTGGCTAATTCTGCTTTCCTGTGAATATACATCCAAAATGTGCTCCAGTGACATGATCACTCTATGATTCACCTCAGAAGGCCTTTATCATTCCATTCATGGAATGAACAGTACCTGAGTGAGAATCCTCACTTATCAACATGTGGCCCCATGCCTTATTTCCTAAATAATACTCACACTTCATTCAGAAGGCTAAATATTAATTTTCTCAGAAGGGATTTTTTTTTTAAATAAATCATTATCTGAAAACTAATTTCAAGGAGTTTATACTTACACTTGCAACATTCCAACAATATGATCTGAGTTTACTATTCTTCTTTTGCTGCTAATGGATTACAAATGTTCTCCAACTTGTGCTGGTCTACCTAAAGAAATGAATACCTGATTATTTTTTTTCCAGACAACTTTGCTTTTGAAGTATTTCCTTTATCCAAAGCAGAATGTGCATACCCTTCAGTGAAAATTGTGAATTCCCAGCACCTTATTCAGTTTAACTCCTGGGTTTAAAGTCAAGCCTATACAAAATGGAGAGCATATAAATAATTTATCTCACATGGCTTATATTGCATAGAGCCTGGGCAGACACAGAGACAGAGTAGAGTTCTCTGAACACCATTCTGCAGGCTGACAGCCACCTGTATCTGATCTTCACTCTGCTGGTCTTTCTCACTGTGCAGAGTACAAATGATGCTGCAGAAGAAGTAAGGATTAGCCAGACAACAACCTCTCTGAAAGACCTTAAGCTGATTAGGACAATGTTATATATCATGTGCACTTAATCAGGCAGGGAAACAGTGCAAAAAGTTCTTTGACCATGTCTCATGAGGTGTCTTGATATACTGGTTACCACAGGCAACTTCAATTCTGATTTTTTTTTTTTTTTTTTTTTTTTACTGAATGACTGAATGATTAATCTTAGTATTCCTTAATACAGGGGTTTTTATGTGCACAATTTCCTAAATTGATCTCCTCTTCCCAAGAAAAAAAGCATATGACAGAACACATGAGGCCACACTGACACCCACTGTGCTGCCTGACTGGGCCTGAATTATGGCATCTCCTCCAGCCCTGAAACCTACAGTTCAACAGTTTTCAACTGCCCATCAGACCACTGAGCAAAGAAAGTAACTTCTAATGATGGAAACAAAGCATTGCTGTCCTTACCACGAGCAGAACTAAAGTTGCCCATTTTCTGCCTGCTCATGATGGCTATTTAGGAACAGCAAAAGGCCTCGGATGCTTTGGAAGCCCAGGGTATTAATGAGGCACCGGAGGAACAGGTTTTTGTAGTCACAAGGCTTTCTCTCCTCACTATTTTCTTATCTTCCTGTTCCTATTCAACTATCTCTGACATCCACCTTCTTGTAGCTGCCAGGCACAACATCAAACTTGTGTTCCAGGCTGCTGCTCCTCTCCACCCATGGCCAGGCCTAAAAAGCCAGCAGCCGGCACCTATTGACAGCTTCTTTGCTCAGCTTGTGGTCTGAGAGGTTCAGCCCCCTCTGAAAGAAGGGGAAAAAGAATTACAGTCAAAGCCTCACTTAGCTGCTGCTGACTAAGGTTAGAATCAAGATTGCCTGGAGCAAAGGGGAGTACAGAAAATATATCTGTCAAAATTGAGCACAGCAGGGCCCAGAGAAACTTTAGTATAACTTGGAAATAGATGGACAAATTTTCACAGGCTGTGCAGAAAGCACATCCAAGGTTGTAAATGACAATGAGTCTGCCAAATATCAAGTCCTTTCTCCAAAGTATGAAAGAACTAAAGATTTCCATCTAAATTTTTTACAGAATTTAAAAAGAAAACACCCTTTTAAAATTTTTTATGAACTCCTTTTGAGAAATAGCTAAGCAATTGTCACTTAAGATTCCCAGGAGAATTCATGTTGCAGCAGACATGCAGCATGGAAGATGCTAGCTGGAACGGTGAAGGTCTGGCAAAATAATCAGGTACTGCCAACCAGATCTTGGAATTCACCAAAAAGATACTTGTGCCTTACCAAGTAATGTAGGTATTTTTAGTGCAGGCAGCTGATAAAAGTTTTCTAAAACCAAGCCTATTTTATTTGCAACAAGAATGTAGAAAACATGCAAAAATCGTAAAGGTAACTCTTGTCTGCAAGTATCACAAAAGAAAAGGGATAGGAATCAAACATCTGATAGTTTTAGTATGCTGCTAATTTCTAACTATAAACCCTACAATTGGAACAGAAATATTATTCACACTCTGCTTGCTGGTGATTTTACGTAGATATATTACCCTGATGGGTTCATTCCAGTGTTCACAGGATTCAGCACATTAACAAAAACCAATACCTCAGTGCATCTTCTTGCAGATATCAAACCCCAACAAGCATACTAGATTCTTACTACTCATCAACACAAAAACTGTGATGCAATGAAAACAAATTACATTAATCACATGAAACAAAAGTGTTTATGATACAGAGCAAATTTGCTTTCTTTCACATTTATTTATTTAAATTGTTATATTTCCTTTGGTGCTTCCAGAGTCCTACACAATATACATTCACATTACTGTAGAGTACACTTGGATCCCAGACCACACCACTCAGTAGTCAGTCAGTCATAAGCGGTCAATGACATACTTGGTCCAAAAAATACTGTAGTTCTTATAATTATATGTATTAATTATATTAATACAATTAATACTGTAGTTCTTATATAGTGCAGCAAGCATTAATGGAGTTCAGGCACCCTACATAAACTTGTAGAATATGCTGAGCTGGAAGACACTCTTCAGGATCATTAAGTCCAACTCCTGACCCTGAGGAAATTGACTCCAGACAAGAATCCCCAAGTCACACCACATGCTGGGGCATTGTACAAACACTACTTGAACTCTTTCAGGCTTGGTGCTTGGACCATTTCCCTGGGGAGCCTGTTCCAGTGCCCAAACACCCTCTGGGTAAAGAACCCTTTCCTGATATCCAACCCAAACTCATCTAACACTTCAGGCATTTCCTTGAGTCCTGTCACTGGTCACCACAGAGATGAGATCAGTGCCTGCCCCTCCTCTTCCCCTCATGAGGATATTGAAAAGCACAGCAAAGTCTCCCCTCAATCTCCTCTTCTCCAGGCAGCACAGACTAAGTGACCTCAGCTGTTCCTCATCAGGCTTCCCCTCCAGAATCTTCAACAACCTCATGGCCCTCCTCTGGATGTTCTCTAGTAGTTTAATATCTTCTATTGTGGCACCCAAAAGTGCTCCCAGCACTGAGGTGAGGCTGCCCCAGTGCTGAGCAGAGCAGGACAATCCCCTCCCTTGCCCAGCTGGCCATGCTGTCCCTGATGCCCCCAGGACACTCTTGGCCCTCCTGGCTGCCAGGGCACTGCTGGCTCATGTTCAACTTGCCATGGACCAGAGCCCCAGGGCCCTTTCCATGGCACTGCTGTCCAGCCTCTCATTGCCCAGTCTGTCTGTACACTCAGGGCTGCCCCATCCCAGGTGCAGAATCTGGCACCAGCCCTTGTTGAACTTCATATGGCAGGTGATTGCCTATCCCTCTGATTTATCCATCTCTCTGTGCGGCTTCTTTGCCTTTAAGGGTGTCCACAGTCACTCCCAACTTAGCCTCATTATCAAACTTAGTACCCCTTTGAGTTCTGTGTCCAAGCGATTTCTGAAGACCAAGCTCTGTGGAACCCCACTGCTGACCAGTCACCAGCCTGATGTAACACCCTTTACTGTAACTCCTTGTGCTCCACCCATCAGCCAGTTCAACTTCAACTCTATAATGACTGAGGAAAAGAAGAAAATGCTAATATAGATGTAGACTTGAACCTTTTTGTACTCTGCAACAATTTAAACCAGGATTCCAGCCAAGATTTTCTGGTACATCAAATTTAACCAATTATTACACTCACTTTTCCTGTGCCCAAATAAATTCACGAATGAGAAAGTAAGGTGAAGGCCATGACAGTTTATTAGGGAAAACTGTACCTGTCTGATAACGTTGTATGAATACATATCACAGCTTAATTTCCTCCTGGACATGAACATGTCATTAATACTAACCTCCTAAAACACTCCAACTGAACCAAGATCAATTTCTGAACAGCTCTTAATACCTCCATGTAGAATCAGCTTGATTATAGTCTGATCTAATTACTGTAAAGACATTTACTAAAACAGTATCTGGCTTAAGCAAACATTAGCCATGGAACTCAGCTCAAATCTAGCTCTTCACTCTGTCACATTATTCAATGACATGTGGGAAAGCAGGAGTTCTGCTGGGAAGAGCTGTTAGGGGAAGTGGTGAGTTTCAAATGTAGAATGAGACACCATGAGGAAGGTAAAGAGCAAGTTAGCCCTATGACTGTGGTCCTTATTTTATAGTCAATCTTGTTTGCAGAACTGTTTCAACAGGCTGGAAATGGAGTCATTCCTCACTGATTGTCCTTTCTTTTACAAATACTTGCTTTCCCCTCTTCATTATGTATTTTACTGCTTTATGTGCATACTAGAAGCACTGCCAAACACAGCTTGTGCAAAACAGCCATCTTCAAACATGTGGGGATGAATCTTAGAACCAAACCTACATTCTTACATGTTACTCCTCTGAAACAGAGGTGTGGGGTCAAACTACAAAAACTCACATGATTGTGTCAAAGAACTGCACATTTCAGCTGCATAGGTGAGGAATGATTTGTACTTAACTGTAACTGTTGCTCAACTTCCTTTTCCAGGCTTTTATTTGTTTAAGCTATTTTTGATTAATTCAATTAAACAAAAAAATAAACATTTTGCTTCCTTGCAAAGTTTTGTTATTTCTGTTCAGGAGAAACAAAATAGGATAAACAAAAACCCTCTTTCATACTGACCTATGAGAAGGAAATCAAAAGGTAAGAAATAGACTTAATTCAAGGGAAATAAGCCATAAACCTCTTTAAAAGATAGTGTTTACATATCTATAAATGCACCCTGCTTGTCAAAAATATTTATACAAAATTAAGACAATTGTTAATTCTTGAGTGTTACAAACATAAAAATGCCACCTGTTTTCCAAGTCAGTTCAGCCAAGCCTTCAGATCATTTATTTACTGATAATCCCCGAAAACTTTTAACTTAGTAAACTAATGAATCACAGTGGAGTTTAAACTCAGACAACTGGCAGTGCAGATGCAAGTCTGAAGTTAAACTGAATCAGCAACTGAACAAAGAGTAAATAATTTGAAACTTAACAAAAAAATGTTGCAGCCATATAGCTTACATTAATATCCCCTTGATATATGCAATTTTTATTAGGCTAGCTCTTCAAACTTCCACTTACAGTAATGCTGTATACAAAAAAAAAAAAAAATCCCAACCAAAAACCCACACCTCACTGTATTATTTATTTCAGAAAGGGAATTAAGTGGTGTATTTTTGTATATGTGCTTAACATCCTAGTACATTTAACAAGTAGTCTCAGTTTCCAGGGAAAGTGTGAATAAATTTAACTTTTCCCTTTTGAGCCAACATTTGTCGTAAGAAAGTACTTGCTATGCAAACTGGATGGCAGATCATTTTTTTCCAGTCAATGTGAGGTTTCATCATCAGTTCCCATCATAGGCACCAACCCTTCATTCATTTAATCATAAAAATGTGACTTACTAGAAAAGGAAAAATAGAGTCTAAAGGCACAGAATCACATAGCTGCTCTAGTAGGAGTCTGTAAACAGAGAATTGCTTGAATTTAGGAAATCCAAATCTAGGAAAGTAAAAAGGCATCTGAAGCAGGCATTTATCCAGCCAACTTCCTTAAATACCCAAAAGGCTTTGAGGTCTATGAAGTATGCACTAAGATACCATATTTCAAAAAGCAATAAGGCAAATAGTATACTCATTATTTCAAAAAAGTTACAATAGTGTAGGCATACACAGTATAACTTAGTTACAATGCGTGGTACTGTTTCTACTACATAGCCCTATAACTGCTTCCTTTCTACATAATCGGAGATTAACCGGGTTCCAGGTGAACACAAACCCATCCTTGTACCGCCATCTACCACTGGCAACAGCTCTTCAGCAGCATTTGCTCTGCTGCCTGGGTCACATTCGTGCTGAGCAAAGTCCACAAATCAGAGACTAAACACTGTCATACTTGTGAAGAGCTTCTTCTAGCTTTTGTGTCACTTTTTGAAAAAAGAGTATTTGCTGTTGCAAGAAATGCTGCATCTGTGATTTAAAGTCCCTCACACGAATTTTGTGGAAATGATTAATTTCTGCGAGGGTTGCAAAGGAAATAATGTTACAACGTTCTTGAATGCCCTCAGCTTTTTGGAGCTCCATCTTCCCCTCTTCCACGTGCCGCTTACTCTCCTTTACTTTGGTAAGGGCTCCTGTGTAAAGAACAAAATGAAACAGTTGAACTGTGAGGACCATGCAGACTTGACTACTGAACTTTAACAAGTGATTTAATAACAACAAGGATTCGTATAAGACTTAGTGTATTTATAGGTGTGCATATACATATATGTGAATGAAAGACAATAAAACAAAAGCTTTTTAATGTAAGAAAAATCATGGACGAGTGGATCCTGTGCAAAAAATAAAACTCAACACTTTTTTAAGGCTCAAGCATGCTAAAATTACTAGAACATCGTATTTTGCAACTTTAAAAATCAGACGGTGTCCTTCAGAGAATATGTTATCATTATACCAGTAGAAGAGTAAGTGAAAGCACGAGAAAACTAGTCAGATCAATTTAAGCCTACATAAACACCAGAAAAACACCTTGTTAAGAACTGGACTATGTGTAATATCCCTTTTCCCAATTCTTGTGAAATGTCAAAAGCGTATCTTAATACACAAAGTCTTGTCAAAAGCTTTTGCTTTTACACCAGAGATACTCCTAAATTAATTATTGATTACCAGAGAATCTAAAAGTTTATCTCAAAGTCACAGATGCCCAAGCAGACCTTACACTTACACAGTGTTGTAAAACGTAGTAGAAAAGCAGAGTTACAGAACTGACCATCCTCCCTCTCCAAATAGCTAATTAAGGCACACACATCCTACAAAAGCAAAGTATCATCCAAAACAGACCTACCCAAAGCAGAGCCATCTTGAGACATTCATATTGGACTCAATTTCCTACAGAGCAACTTCTTTGCTTTACTTATTTTATTCATATAACTAAACCAAATCAGACTAGTATAGCTTTTATCATCTCACTAGATTATTGTTTCTTTAAATATTTGTAATGTCGTAATTCTCCTTTGAGATCACACTTCCTACATGTGACTACAGTGTACTGCCTGAAGGCCAAGGGCAGTGTCTGTCTCTGGGGGCTGTGAGGCAGAGGCAGTGTTCCACACCTTCCTGGCTCCCATGGCATGACAGTGGGATGGCTAAGAGCTTGACACTGGCTGCTTCTGCTGATCAACCTCATCATCTCCAGCCTGGCTCCAAAAATATCACTGAAAAACCTTTTCCACATGCACTGTGCCAGAAGATCTGTATGTTCTTCTTTAGGGAGTAAGGAATCTGTGAGGTAGGGTATGATCTGAAAAACACTTAATCCCTTCTCCTACAAGAAGAACACTTCTTTCAAGAAATTTAGGCTTAACAAAATTTTTTCTGTGCTCTGTGGGCATGACAGGAATCTATGCACAGCTGTGAAAAACTGAAGTTTGGGACTTAGGGAAGCCAGATGTAGCTGGTTAAATAAACAAGACAACTCTTCAGTTGTGATGTGGGAAACAGCTTTAGATGTTATTTCTAAAATGATCAAACTGGAAAAGAAGTACTGAAATTCACAGCATCAGCAGCTGAAAGAATAAGTAAGCTCTGGAGCATGTATAATCTTCAGATTATTTTATATCAATAAAAAACATACATTATCAACACAACTCCCCTCCAGACTAGATATATTATGTATTTTTTGCTATTAAAAAAAAGAAAAATAAAAGAAAAATATTTATAATTAGGGAAGGAATCCAGTAGGGGAAGTACAGTACAATCATTAACACTGCTCTCTTAATGC
This sequence comes from Urocynchramus pylzowi, assembly GCA_013397555.1. NCBI lineage: Eukaryota > Metazoa > Chordata > Aves > Passeriformes > Fringillidae > Urocynchramus > Urocynchramus pylzowi. The sequence continues at coordinate 281,807 of VZRH01005125.1, forward strand.
ATATGGATCATACTGGTCCTGTAGTGGAATTTATTTTAAAACCTGGACAGATTGTAACCAGATGTCAGCAATATATGACAAATCTCATACATATGCTTAAGTATAAAGCTCTACTTTATTGCTTGCTTTGTTTTGGGGTTTTTTTATGCCTTTAAATTAAGATTTTAATTATTAGTAACATAATTAATCTTAAAATAACTCCATAGAAGGATAATTTTATCTTATTTTAGGACAAAGAATTCTCCCTAAACACAGAGGAAAAAAAAAAAAAAACAACCCAAACCATGTACTTACTCTAAGAAGAAATTAATTGTTTTAAAATGTCATTTTTAAGCTCTTCAGCATCTACTGAAGTTTGCAACACTTAACTTGGAACACTTAGCAAATCCAAGTAAAAGTTATTAGTTTTCATGGCTTTGAAAGCAGCTTACATAACAGAAAACTCCCCAACTTTCTCCAAACACCTTTCCATAATCTACACTTCTTGTACTTTATGTGAGCAAAACTCTGAGCTGGAACAGAGATTTCTTGATGTGGAAGGTTCAGTGATTCATCCTACAGTGAACAGAAGACAGGGAATTGGGGACTGGAGAGCAGCCCCTTGTGTACATCCCTCATGAAGAGAAGGGTCTTGTGCAGAAATGCCTCACTAGGTGATGGTAACCCCTAATGACTCCCAGCTCATAACTCTGGACCTGCTGTACCCCAGGCTGTACACCATGAACTCTCCCAACTCCACCCTCACTAACAGATCTATCACACTCAGTGCCTAATCTGGCACCTCACAGCTCCTGCTGCCACCCTTGGGTGGGATGCTGGGGCGAGCAAGGCCCACTGGTCTAGAAGTACACCTCCAGAAATTTCTCCTGGTTTCTGATTTTGATTATGTGAATACCTAGTATTGGTTTGGACAGTAAATAAAAGGAAGATGTATTTAAAAGAAAAGAAGGCTGAATCACAGCAGTCTGAGAAAAGGCTAATATATATATTTTAGGAAAAAGAAACAGAAGGAGCCATCTCCCAATGCATATTAGCTCAAGGAAGCCTCCTGCAGAGTACATGCCTGGGATAAATATACACCAGTGCACTGTTCCCAGAGGGATGGAATACATAAAAATAAATTCTTGGGCTTGTTTTAGATCCAGATGTACAGATTCTGTTCAATCTTGCTCACGCATTTAAAGACCTTCTGTCAGGAATCACTTCCCAGTGATGAGGACTAGCTTTCAACAAGTGAAGAGGGCCTGGATTAAAAATGATGCAAAAAACTGTGCCACATCTATTTCTGTTCTTTAAGGTGGGGAAAAGCTTATATGAATGCTGTTTGTCACTGCCCAAATCCTTACAGTAAACAGACTCCTGTGCTCACTGCAGCTAAGGGTTTAAAAGAGACTCAGATTTCAGTTCTTGTTTTGAAATATGAAATTAGACAATACAAGATGATATAAACACATTCAACAAGGAACATTCATGCTAGCAAAATTTGTGCTAGTGTATTGTGCTAGAAGCCAAGAAAACAGGGACAATGTAGAGTTCTCAACAGAAATAAATCATTTCAAGCCATAAAACAGTGTACTAACAGCAACTTAAATGGGTGCTGAGGATTTACGAGGAAAAAAAGAAGTGTATTGAGACACTAAGCTATTCATGCAAACATGAGATTGCTATGAGGTAGGAAGAGTTATATACATTCAGGGGAAAAAAAAAAAAGTCCTGATTTGGGTCAAATAATCTATTTTCACATCATCTGCAGTTTTATTCCAGCACCAAATGTTCTGAGATTATGTGAAGTGTCAAATAAGGATGGGTTTGGATCCATACACTCAATCTCCCTCCACACAGGAAGTACACGTGTACTCCTATGAACCCATGCTGATGTATATGTGTCTCCAAGTCCAAGTTGCAGCCTCCAGTGTGGCCAGAAGGCAGAAGTTTTGAGGTTCCTGTCTTGCAGACTGCAATCCAGACTGCTTTTCACTCAATTCCTTAGTCTCCCTAGGAAGGCAGGATTGCCCTGTGCCTACCAGCACACGCAATCAGAAGCCAAAGAGCAATGATACCTGCTAAGGATGTACCATCTTTCCCTGTCCACCTCTTCTCAAAACACCCAAACATCAGCTCTGAGTGCTGCATGCAACAGATAGCAGTGAAACATCAGCTGTGCCTGAAGCTACTAATCCACACAAAGAATTCTTCAGGGCAGGAGCCCTTTTTTTTTGCTCTCTATTTGATGGTATTTACTACAATGACATCTGTTTCATGGCAGGGCTTGCTCCATTCTTAAAAAACACAAACAGCACACTGCTGTAGCAGCAGCATTTTAACTGTGTACAGTAATGCTGCATATGGATGAAACACAAAGAAGCATCAGTTCAACACTGCTGAATACAGCACCTGAAGCAGTGGTAAGCACCAGCTGAAGTCACTGGGGTCTGAAATTCACTGTCAGTCTCAAGAATCCTTTAAGTCATCAATACATCGAAGTCTTCAGTATTTCACTTCAAAATACTCAACTTGAAAACTCACCCATTTGTAAAAGCCAGCAGGTTAATTTTTTATATCCTATGATTATAATGACTTTATCCTTGCAGCTATTAAAGTATCACTTTCATTTCAGTGAAAAATTATACTAAAACAGTGCAAACACATTTTATAATCATCTCTCAGCAGCTGTACCTCAAAAATCTTGTGCAAATAAAATTATCTATGCAATAAATGTTTCATCTTTCTACTATTGCAAGCTACAAAATAACATTTAGTGCACTACTTACTAGAAGGTAAAACAACATACATTTCCACACCATTTATCTGTCCAGCACATTAAATGCTCTAATAGGATGCATGATGTGTCCTTCAAAGCACCTTAATGAAAAGAGAGCTTTGAACTTGTCAAACAACTCCATTTGCTTTACTTTTCTTACAAGAAATCTAAGAAACCATCTCTAATGTAAAAGGAAAAAAAAAACCATATTAATGATGCTGCTTTCATAAAAAGATGTAGAAGCAGATAATGTAACTAGAAATATTTTCTTTTTCCTTACTTAATGATGAGATTATTTAACTAGAGATCTTTGCTTAAAGATTCAAAACAGCAAACCCTAGGTAGCTCACGTGCATGGAAACAACATTATTTCTAATCCAGCATAGTGCTGACAGAGCAAGTTGGTCTACATGGTTGTCCCTCTTACTCTAGATCTATCAAAGATGTTGTTACAAGATGTCTCAAATGACTAATCCAATAAAAGAATGCAAGTGGCCTGGGGAGAGAGATGATGCCTTAGCTTTATCATTGGCTTAGCTATGTGATCCGGGTCAGCCCTGGGTTACACAATCATTAGCCCCAACATAAGGGAAATTGCAGAAGCACTTCATGAGTGTCCTGCTTTCAGCTAGGGTAGAGTTAATTTCTACTAAGTACTGTTACAGTGCTGTGTTTTAGATTCAGAATGAGACTGGTGTTGATAACACACTGATGTTTGGGTGGTTGCTATGGCATATTTATTCCAAGTCAAGGACTTCTTTTTCTGCCTCCTAGTCTCATGTTCTGCCAGTGAGGAGGTGCACAAAAGAGAACTGGACATAGTTGGGCAGGTGATTGGAACGGACCAAAGGAATATTCTGCACCACAGAAGCCATGCCCAGGATATAAACTGGGCCGAGTTACCCAGAAGCACAGCAGATTTGGGCTCAGGAAGGGGGGTCTGGCATCAGTCATTGGGTGGTGAGCAATTGCATTGTGCATCACCTGTTGGTTTCCTTTTTATTATCATTATTATTATTATTTACCATTATTATTGCATTTTGCTTTAGTATCAATTATTAAACTGTTCTTATCTCAACATACAAATTTTACTTCAAGTCTCCTCCCCATTCCACTGGGGTTGGGGTGGAAGGAGAGTGAGGAAAGGGTTGAACGAGAGATTGCTCGGTGCCTAACTTGCAGCTGTGCTCAAACCATGACAATGAGATAACACACAGCATGAAATCCAACTCCGAAAAAATCCCCAAACTTCTCCTTCTCAATTGCAAGTGAAATAGTTTGCAACAGAACAGAGATTTTGCTACACTGACAGATTATTTTCTTAAGAATACTCTGAGCACTGATTAACAAAAGGAGCCTACACCGAGATTCTGCAAATTCTTTACATTTTCTGGCCAAGATTTATAATGGAAAGCAGCATAATACGAATTTGCCTGAAATTAAAACCAGAAGACTTTTTCAGTAGAAACTGAAAGAAATGTCACAGGGGAAAAGTACCATTACAGTTATTAATATTGGAATGAGTCGCTTTTAAAAAATCTAGTTTTACAGTTTTACACCAAAAAAAACCAAGTGAATTTCAAAAGCAAAGGCAAAATTCTGCCACTTGCTTTTGGTAAGTGCCAACACAATAGTTTGCAAACCAAGTCTTTGCATTTAAAATATGTCATTCTTCTCCTTTAGGGCACAAAACCACTTTAACAACATTCCTTTTTCCATAGTAAAATGTCAGAAATATAAAACTCAAATACATCAAACTGCAATTACTTTAGTATTATAGAGGTTTTTGTAGATACATGAAAATGGCTATAATGCTTTTAGAACCTGCAGCCTAACAATAGTTAAATAACTGAGCTTTGTTTTTCGTTATTTTGTTGGCCATTGCTCAAAAAAAGGCCAGAATAACATAGTGCTATCCTGTAAATTTAGGTTTATAGATTACAGCACTCCGCTGACATCTAGATCAACACTGACTGACTACAGAGTTATTAAAATCAGACATAATTATTTGCTCTTTCAGTTACCCTGCTGCAAAGCTTACTGAAAGCTGACACTAAAAAACACATTCTTCAGTTCAAAATTAAGTCACATTTTAATCTACACAACTCAAGACCTCACACACATTCTTTGCTAGATATTTCAGAACATTAATTAGCTGTAACCTCATCTGACGGCCTTAACATATAAATTGATTTAATTAACATAAATCAAATTAACAATGATGCTAGAATGCACAGTGTAAAATGTCAATTTTTCAAAACTACCAGGGTTACTGGTAGTCTAACTAATGTCTAAGTAATATTTGTTAAAATTTTAAATAATATTATTATTAAGATCTGATTAGACTAATTGAACATACAGTCAGTTAGTGTATTAACTGTGAACAGTTGGTACATGAACGTAACATGTCAGTATACACAGAGGAAGAGCATACAGAGCTGATTTATTTATCTAAATCTACAAGGACTGTAATCATACCTGTGCATGTTCAGAGAGTGTAAAATGATCACACTACTGAAAAAATATTCAAATCTCCACACTGTCAATGTGCATTTCAGTCCAGAGCACCCCAGAGGAATCTATGAGCCTTGGTGTGCAGCACCTCCAGTACCAATGTTTTGCTGGGCCATGCCACACTACACTGCTATGTGAGCAGATGCCAGAGCTTGCCTTTGGAGGAGTTGATAACAGAAAACGAGAGCAATATGGTCGAGTGAATGAAAGAAACATCATTGAATTACCATTTTAATGCATCTACCACCCCACATAATGCCATTAACAAAATTTATAAAAACCCCAACAAAACATAATGCTAGGTAGCCACATAGAAAAAGTGTGTAAAATGAGATTAATATTTTCCATTCAAATCTTGAATACACAGATGTTAAAACTGTTATCTTTGATACATCGTACACTAGCAGTCTTCTAAGCAAACAAACGACCTTATTTTAGACACTAAAGCATGCTTAAACTGTGTTTGTGAATAGTTTTGACTTCACAAAAGTCAACCCACAACAACTACAGTGATGTCTGATAAGAGGCCCACCAGGAATCATTTGACTGTAAAATCCATTTAAACAATATGTACAGCTGTCTGTTATCACAAATATAACATTTTGCACCGCAGTCTGAGAGGCAAACGTTAACTAATGCTGGCTTTGCCCAGCTCTGAGGCATTCTGTACTTTTTGGCACTCACATGTACCATTTAAAAGAGTTTTTCTTTGGTGTGGTTTCAGCTGGCAGTGCAGACTAGGGGGACTAAAAAGAGTGAAACATAAACTAGGCTGGTCACCAGAAACAAAGTACATTTGCCCATTAGAAAGTTAGCCATGTTTTTCAGGACCACACTTGAAAATTTCGGCAACTGGAATTTGCAGAAGTACCAAGACAAAACCTTACAGTAATTTTTAGTACTTTTTATTAGTTTACATCTAACTGGGGCATCAAACAAGCTTTCTAATACAGAACTCTGCTTTTCCAGAATTGGAGTTAGTCTATTACAGTTCAGTTGTCACAGGTTTTGAACACTAATTTTTCCTAATTAGGATGCTAGGAACAATCACTTTATGTTAGAAAGATGCTCCAGACTTTTAACAGCTTTTGTAAATGCCCTGTTCATACTGCTGACTTCAGGACAACAACCATCAGAAATTATACTGTCTATGGGTAAAATAAATTAATTTTCAGTCGAAATGGTTAACAACAAATGAGCAGAAATGTATCCTCCTTCTCCTCCTCTCCAAAACGGATGTAAGCACTATTACATTAAATGCTGACTTCTTTCAAAATTTTTGTAAGATTCATGGGATGTGGATGGACAGGGGAACACAGGTAACACTGTGTATCAACATCCAGCTGTTACTGAAAGAAAGTATAAATGCAAGTTCCACTGACCCTTACATTACTGTTTTATTGGGGCACAATGAAACACCCGCTTCTGAACCTTGTTTTCTGTTAAGGCTAAAAGGGAAGCAAAGAACAAATACAACTTACAGTGTTTGCTTGTCCACTATCACTTGTTTAGCTCCACCACTGTCCTAAGATGAGCAAATAAAACATGTATAGGCAATTTAACATAAATTAATATAAAAGAGTCAAGATGCAAATGAAATGCAGATACTGGTTTATGTTATCCTCATACCCTTTAATTGCCCTCTCTTAGATTTCTTTCTGAATGCTGCAGTTTCTCTGTAAGAACAAGAAGTAGAATTCCTGTTGCAGAAAAAAATATTCAAGGTAAGCCATCATTAATGCAACCAATTAAAATATGTTATATAATACAAAATCAGAATATGTGAAAATTATAATATAAAGCTATACTCACATTATTTAAAAGAAAAGCTTCTTTAGTATACTGCTAGCTAGGCAGCACAGCTGTTCATGCATATAAAGATTCAAAATCACAAACATTCTAAAAAAATCAGAATAGCAAGTTGCTTTTACCAAGGTACAACAAAGAAACGTAAACTCGGAACCACAGGATGAACCTGCTTTTTACATTGTTAATGAATGAACTGCATGTAGCCATAAAAAGCATAGCTCAGTTCATGATGATTACAGAAGTTGTCCACTCATGATGTGTACCTACTTAAAACAAAGGCTAAAATATCACACTTCTTCCTATTTGTTCCTATTGTTCTGCTACAATAACAACCCAAAGCCACTGGCAAGAACTGAACAGATTGTTTAAATGTTGGTGGGTTGTTTGGGTTTTTTTCCATTTTAAGTCCTCATGGCTTTTATGAAAGATACAAACAAGAGTGCATAAGAAAGCATGTGCCATTTGTTTGCTCTAGTCTGCTGATAAGGCTCATACGTGGGGACTCAGCCACATATAACTTCCTATTTTTTCAATTAAAATTTTCAAATTCTGTGTTATTTGAACCAGGAAATTTAAAATACATAAAATGCCAACTGGATAAGTTTACACAGTCTGCACTTACTGACTTGGCATTTTAACTGTTCAAACAAAGTCTAACAATGAAGTCATGGAAAGATGCTGGAAAGGCTGAAACATGTCCTTGTTCTAGAGGTGACTTATAAACTAAAAAAGTTAGTCAGCTTGTTTGTTTTTGATAATGTGCTAACAAAGAACTGGGAGAGCGCTGGGAGCTTCTTTCCATTTTCAGTCTACCAATTCTTGTCTTCTGTGTTTGGATAGAAGCCCTATCAGCCAGACTAGGAGCACCCAGGGCTTCAGAAGAACCACCCCCCTCTATAGATTCTTTGTGTGTCTCTCAAAAGGCACGACTTTGTTTTTGAAATAGAATAACTTCCTCTTTCTACAACATATTTTTTAATTTTTCAATGTCTACACTGTTCTACTACTCCCTAGTTGCTCACAGAGCCTTCCCAATAGATAAGGCTTTACTGCTTGCGGTGAGCACATAATATTGGGGCATTTTTTATGATCTGACTAAAAATATGATGAAGATTTGTACTTATTTAAATATGCACTGCCTTTAGTCATACCTAGAACTGTGAGCTCCAATCAAAACTTCTCCTATTAGGACTAAGAGGGTAGACTGGACAGACTTTCTGGTGTGTGGTAATGTGTGTAGCCTCTCCCACAGAAGGAACAGCTATAGTCTTCCTATACCAGCAATATAGTCTTCAATACTAGCAGGTTTTGAAAAAAAAACCCAACCCACTTGTGTGTTATTAGCCATGAAACGACTCTCTGTTACTGAAGGTGTATGATACCAGACTAGTTTCAAAAATGTAATAGGAAAAAGACTCATCACAACAGCATGAATCTCGCTCCCTTAGAAAGCCATAGAGATTGTGGGGAAGAGGAAAAGGAAAAAGAATCATACATTGAGAAGACCCATGTATCTTTCATACAGACAGGGCATAGAAGCCCTTTTGTTTTTCTCTTACTGTTTAATTTTCTTCAAGTAAAGCCATTCCTCAATTTTAAGTCATTTACTCCTGTCCTCTGACTTTAGACAAACTAAGGCATCTGTAATTTTATACAATTTCCAAATGTGAAGATTCTTTCACATTTTAGCTCCATTTCCTTAGGCTACCTTCAAATATTGTGAGACAATGTTGGGTAATGCAGCAGCAAGTAGACAATGTTACATCATCATTGTGACAGCTATGGGGAGGCTGACATGGCAAAAAATAGAAGTCATCCTGGAGGAGTACATCCTTTCTCACCAAAGCTCTTACACAGATGAAGTGCCCATCTCCTCTTACTGCTGCAAGGGTCATCTGGCTAGGATTGCAACTTACCCAGTAGCTACCTGAGTTGAAGCCCATGCAAAGTATATGCATCTGAGCGACAGAGAAAAAAACCCTGCAGCGTGGATAATAGGAAAAACAGTGATGAGAAACCCTGTCTGAACAAAAAAATGTAAGAGCTTATGAAGTAAGCATGAGAGAAAAGCACTGCTTTTATACTCTGATTTAAAGTTTTAGGTGCCAATATTAACCAGTCTGATTTATTCATTAATTCAAATACTACTTCTCCCTGGGGGGATGAGGAAGCTGAAAATGTTAGAGAGCTCCAGGTTTCAGTGCTGTTTGGGTTTTCTGGTGCTTTTAATTTTGATGCATTTCCATCTGGATAGATTTTTCACCTACAGTTTTGTAAATAATATAAAAATATATTTGTAATATTTGTAAATATTCTAAAAACACAGCAAGTACATTCTTTAAAGCCTATGTCTAGAATTAAGTTTGCTTCAGGTAAATAAGACTATTTGCTTTACTTTACTTTTCACAGTGACCAAAAGCCAGTAAGTCATTCAGGTATTTTTAAAAATAATTCTCTTAAATCCTGGCATGCAAAGGAAACGGAATTGCCTGTATCTCAGGAAACATTTAGAGCACTTTTTCAGGTCTCTTTTGTAAAAACCATAACCAGAAGTTTCTCAAACATTACCATAACGTTAAGAGAAAAGAAATCTGGAAAGCAGAGATGAAACAGTATGTTAGTACTTCCTCCACTTTCATGAATCACAAGAGGCCAATTATAGTAATTCCTAAAACAAAACTTGAAAGAAGGATATCCAAAACTCCCCTAACTTCTCTACTCTCACTAAGTAAATATGAAGACAAGAGAGCCAGACAAGAATGAGCTAGGATACTAGCATATACTGTCTCCAATACCCACAAGTGCATGAATTTTCTGAACTTGCATGGGCGTGCAGTGAGCATTTGAGTTGAAAATTACAGAAGTAGGAAGATTGCATCAAGTTGAGCAAAGCTTTAGCAATTAATACATAGAAATTATTTCACCAAGAATGCCTAGGGAATTTCCCAAAGCAGACCTTAAATGCATAAAAGAGAAGGTATTATCCATTACAAATGGGAAGATGCTTTTTGAGAAGCTTTGCTTCTCAAAATTAAAAAAAAACCTGAACCAGTATGTCTTGAACGATACACCAGTTCTGCAATTGAAAATGATAAAATGCAGTTTAGTGTTTTGAGCCTCTGGTACTTAATATCCCTCCTCAGCAAATGTTTTGCTAGAGGCTAAAGAAAACGGTGTAAAAGTGTATCTGTCTAGTATGTACCTTTCATTCAAAAAACCCACACATACGCCCAAGAATATTTTCATGCATGTGCATCAGAAGCATTTACCTACAAGGAGTTGAGGGCTGGATGCATGAGAGTATTGGGATGTTTAGAAGCTTGAGACACCACTCTGCCATTGTCTACCCTATCCAGGCACTGGTTCTCTCTAATCACTTAGTTTTCCAAACAAGACCTATAGAACAACAAGTTGTTGTAACAACAAGTTGTTGTAAGGGACATATGCCTTGGTACTGATATGTTCTATGTCAGCCTCAGTGGGAGTCTCAAACCAAGTATTTCCAGATGGAAATGTGGGGTTTCCAACTGGGCACATTCTTTGCTGTAGGGCTCAATTGAATAAATCATCAGACCTGGACTAGGGTGCATATGAATCCAAGAAAGATCTCATAGCATTGACCTGTTGATCCTTGACTGGCATGTGGTACAGAAATGTTCAAATACTTTGTCTGTCTCTTCTGTAGCAGGAACATTAACTCTTCCTGCAGAAAATTCCTTAAACACTAGGAACTCAAGATGAAAGAAAAGGAATCTTGTAAAATCTCCTATTGAAGCTATTGTCATTTCATAAAATATCAATTAACAATATTAATAAGATAATAAACAGTTTGAAAATATTTCCACAGTATGTTGGTACACGTGCTTTACACAAATTACATAAATCAGATCACATATGATGTCCTCAGCATAGAAGGCAGAAAGACCTGAATCCCAAAACAATTAAAAGCACAACAGTTAACATATTTTCCTGCTAAGATGCAGACACAGCAACAGCAAGGCTTACATGGCCAAATGCTTTGGCTCATAATTCTAGAGAAAAAGACCACATAGAAGGGAACTTTTATCTCTGTGGCTCTTTTTGCATAAGTTGCAGAAAGTTTTTAAACAAAACCTCAGACATGGAGAGTTCTCAGCCCATAGCACAAATTGCATTTAGAAATCACATTCAGCAGCTCTTCAGCTAACTGCAGTCCAGCAAAAGCATAACAGCACAAGACAGTTAAAATTACAGAATCACAGGATATGCCGAGTAGGAAGAGACCCACAGGTATCACTGAGTTCAACTCAGCCCTACAAGGGACATGCCAAGAGTCACACCAGGTGCCTGAGGGTATTGTCCAAATGCTTCTTTAAATCTATCTGGCTTGGTGCTTGGACCATTTCCCTCAAGAGCCGGTTCTAGTGCCCAAAATCCATCTGGGTAAAGAACCTTTTCCTAATATCCAGCCTCAACCTCACCTGACAACTTCAGGCCATTCCATTGGGTCATGTCAGCAGTCACACAGAGATCAGTGCCTGCCCCTCCTCTTCCCCTCATGAGGATATCGAAAAGCACAGCAAAGTCTCCCCTCAATCTCCTCTTCTCCAGGCAGCACAGACTAAGTGACCTCAGCTGTTCCTCATCAGGCTTCCCCTCCAGAATCTTCAACATCCTCATGGCCCTCCTCTGGATGTTCTCTTTTAGTTTAATGTCTTCTATTGTGGCACCCAAAAGTGCTCCCAGCACTGAGGTGAGGCTGCCCCAGAGCAGAGCAGAGCAGAGCAGGACAATCCCCTCCCTTGCCCAGCTGGCCATGCTGTCCCTGATGCCCCCAGGACACTCTTGGCCCTCCTGGCTGCCAGGGCACTGCTGGCTCATGTTCAACTTGCCATGGACCAGAGCCCCAGGGCCCTTTCCATGGCACTGCTGTCCAGCCTCTCATTGCCCAGTCTGTCTGTACACTCAGGGCTGCCCCAACCCAGGTGCAGAATCTGGCACCAGCCCTTGCTAAAGTTCATGTAGTTGATGATTGCCCATCTCTCTAATCTGTTGGGGTCTCTCTGCAGGGCCTCCCTCCCTCTGAGGGAGACAACAGCTCCTCTCAGATTTGTATCACCTAGGAACATGCTTAGCATCCCTTCCAGTCCTCAGTCCAAGTCATGTATGAAGATGCCAAGGAGCACAGGCCTGATGATGGAGCCCTGTGGAACCCCCCTAGTGACAGGTCCCCAGTCTGAAGTCACCCCATCCACTGTAACCCTTTGTGCCCAACCCGTGAGCCAGTTCTCACCCATCCCATGACGTGTTTGTCCAGCTGTGAGCTGGAGATTTTGTCCAGAAGGATACAGTGAGAAAGAGCAATGGAAGCTTTACTGAAATCCAAAAAGATCACACCAATTGGCTTCCCTTGATCAACTGTGTGGACTAGCTTGTCATAAAAGGAAGACTCAATAAGCAGGACTTTCCTGTCATGGAGCTGTGCTGGATGTGACCAAGGACTGCATTGTCTTTCGGGTGTTTTTCAACACCTCTCAGAACAACCTTCTTCATAACTTCACCAGGCACTGACATGAGACTGACAGGCCTGTGGAAGGCGTCCTCCTTCTTGCCCTTCTTGAGAGCTGGGACAACGTTTGCTAGCTTCCAGTCAGCTGGGACCTCTTAGGATTTACAAGACTGCTTAAAAATCAATGAGAGGCACTTTGTAATGATATCACCCCACTCTTTGAGGACTCTAGGATGAATCCTATCAGGCCCTATAGATTTCCAGGAATCCAGCTTGAGCTGGGAGGGTTGGGAGTTGATAATTCTCACACTCACAGTTCTCCAGCTCTACGCACAGATACAGGCATCTTTTGGTACAGCTGCCTTTGTTCTTCCATCCTTCTTAGGTCCAAGGGAATATGATCTTGGGTTTTATCAGAAGTAAGCAATGTATTTGCAGTATGTAGCAAAAAAAAAAAGAACTCTACTCCTAATTTCAGGGTTCATAATTTTAAAGGCATGGACATTTAAACAATGTATCAGTCAGGCTGCTGCTTCTGCCACTGATAAGAGCACTTTGGTGTCATTTTACTGCTTAATGAGCTTGTACACTAGAAAATAAAACCCTTGAAGAAAGACATATCAACTCTATTTTTTAGATGATTTCTTATCACAAACACAGTTTCATAGCTGTTGACTATGCAAACAGGTATTTTTATAGCCTATAGGGACAATCTTATTTCTCAAAACTGGCAACTATCCCAGACAGTAAATTTAAAACAAAGCCTTTATGTTGCAAGAACACCAAACAGTTCATGTTTTCATTTGAAGTTCACAGACGGGCATTGAAAAGCTATACCTTCTTAAAAGTACCCCTTAAGAGTAATAAACCAGCAATACAGAGTGCAAAACATGAGTCTCAGTTTTCATCTAGCTTGCTGTCTTGTAACAGAAACAACAACTGACACACAGCCCACACAGCTCAGCTCCTGTCATGGCCACGCACACTCAAGAGACCACCCTCTCAAGACCCTGCCATATTTCTATGACTAGTATGTACCATGGATGATACTGTGAACACAGTGCTAGCTCAGAGGTGCTGGAGCATTAATAGTTGCATGCAGGAGAGCTGGACATTTCTCCAGTCTGCTTCAGGACAGTGCTCTAGCCCAAAATCATTCTACATTCTTCATGCTCATACACTGCTCTAGTTATTTACATGAACCAATGCTCTAGCCCAAAATCATTCTACATTCTTCATGCTCATACACTGCTCTAGTTATTTACATGAGCCTTCAGCAGTTCAGCAAGGTACACTTTACCAGTAAGTGTAAATTCAAATAGAACTACAAAAGAAATAAGGATGGTTTCAGCACATATCTTATTATTCCCAATCCTCTCCTCAAAGGCTTGCTTCCAAAAATACTTCAGTGAAGACCTTCATATAACCTTAAAGCCTGAGGATGTATTATTTAAATAATCCAGTCTGCTGGATTTTTCCATCTAATACAAATATTTGTCCCTTTATTTTTTCCAGAAGCTTACAGATAATCCTATTAGATGACAACTCACTTTAACATGCTCTGCTCCCAAACATGAGGTATTGCCAAGGCCACTCATCTCTCCAAATTTAAAATATTTGAAAGCTGTTATCAAAACACAATACCACAGCAGCTAGCAAAGAAACTCCTCAAATACTAACCTTCACACCTCCCTTTCTTCTTCAAAATAAAATTAGGATTGTTTAAGTTTCCACTCACAATTTTTTATATTTGACAGCAGAATGGAAACCAGACTTTGATCATACAATTTTTATGAAAAGCTTATTTTCTTAAATAACAACAAATTGTGCACTTTGTAGCAACTCTCCTTCCTCAGATGCTCCCAGCAATGCACGCCTCTGGACACCTGTCTTTCTGCTCGGTTGAAAAAACTTTTCCAACTCTTTTTACCAAACTTAGTATACTGTTCCAGATGCAAAATCCCTGGAAATGTCATGTAAGGACAAAAAGACTGATTTGCTCCGGGTGACAATTCACTTGGGATTTCATCTCCAAAATAATTTTTTACAAAGCTCATGCATTTTCTTGGCTAACTTATGGATACCCATTTCTGCAGAGCATATTGATGTTTTCTTGGTCTGTTTTACAGCTCAAATGCCCACACACTCCTGAACTTTGAATTGAAAACTACAGGTAAGGAAGATAACAAAAAATAATTAATGATGGACTTACCTACTTGCAATGGTAAAGAATGTATGACCGTCAATAATTTAACAGCAGCATCTCCTCATATACAGTACTACAAACTTCTGTTTATCTGAACAAGAGTCATTAGTTATATAGCAGACTTTTTTTTTCATTTTTGAGTTTCTTTCTTTCTGACAGGTCACAAAGTACCTTGCAACTAGCAACCTGAACCTGAACAGCATGTTTCAGCAAGAAAGATGCTGAAAGGATAACAGGTGACCAGCATCTGTTCATGACAATAAGGGCAAAGGTTGAACAACTAAGAACACCGTAGCTGACCATTACTCTTTCACAAAAACCACAGGACACTTGGCTGAATAAAGATGCCCCAGGAGCCTTAAACATCTCAGACCAACGCTGCAAAGCACACATCTCCACGTGCACCTTGAACAGGGTGGTCAATCAGAGGAGTACCTGCTTCATATCATATTACTTCATATTTGTTACCTAATAGACAAAAGATTTAAGATACCTCACACACCTCAGAGTAATAGATGTTTGCGTACCACTTCATTTCCAGGGTTTGCAAACAAGCCAAATAATCTTTAATATATAGGCAGTTTAGTTAGACATGGTTGCTTTCAGAGATATGCAGCCAAACACAGCAACCTCTGATCAGCAAAACTCTCAATTATGTTCAGGCCTTCGGCACAAAACAAAAGTTGTCACTGATGTGTTTTTTTGTATTTCTAGTGAGAGTTTACCTGAGTAAACACAGGCAGATGGAACAGAAGGCCAGCAAGCCAGACACAGGGCAAATTTAGGTGCTGGTATCTGTATCAGTTGCATACCACTGATACATAAAAGTTAAATTGTTTCAGAAAACACAAAAGGGTCTTACCTTTCTGCACATGGATGATGTCTGGAAAGTTGGCCAAATGCCCCTGATATAACGCTAACAAATCCATCACAGGATCTAGGTCCTGCCGGGGCTGATCTGCAAAGAGGTCCCCGATGGCATCATAGGCTTCTGCAGTGAAGGCTATGGCTTGGTTGAGGCCAGCTGAAAAGGCCTGCTGGTCCAGCTCAAATGCCTGACTGAGGCACTTGAAGGAGTGCCCCACCTTCTGGTATTCCTTCTTGAAACCAGTGACTTGTTTGCGGGCAAACTCGTTGGCCGTGTGATTAAGTTGCAGGGCACTCTCATCCATCTTCTTGGTGAAGGCTTTGAAGCCATCCACCTGGCTTTCCACCTCCTGCAAGTCCAAGTTGGCCCCAGGGCCTGTGGGGACACTGATGGTCAGAAAAAAGTTGGCACCCACCATCTCATCCTTTTCAGCCTTGCGCTTGCCCTGTTTCCAGGCCTTCTCATCTGTGCTGGGACAGGTGAGGAAGTGCTGGAAGGCATCGCACTGAGCCAGCACAGGGTGGCTGCACATGTGGTCCATCCACCAGGCCAGGCCTTTGCGACGTTTGGAGATGAAGTCCTCCTCAAAGCGGCCAGTGGCCTGCTTCTCTGGCAAGTGGGGCACGGAGATGACAGGGAACTTCTCAGCCAGGCGCCCATAGAGCCAGTCAAAGTGCTTGTAGCGGCGGTGCACCTGCTGCCCGGTGTGGCTGGGCACCAGCTTGTAGGCGATGTAACTCTTCATGCCCTTGAATTTGGTCTGTTTGGTGGGGTCCTCGATGGAGCACTGGAAGGGGTAGGGGTTCTCTTGCCACTCGGGGCCCCTGGGGCCCAGCACCACGCACAGCTTGTCCCCGTCCTTCACGAAGCCCGACGCCTCGCCCAGCACGAAGGCCTCTCCGCCGGACTTGACGAAGGTGGAGAAGCGATTGAGATTGCGGCTCACCGTGGCCGAGCTCTTGGCGGCGCCGCCGCCGCCGGGCGGGTGCGGGTGTCCCGGTGGGTGCCCCGCGCCGCGGGGGCCCAGGGACGGCTCGGAGCGGGTGGACAGGCGGTACCG